>CM035846.1:271918521-272263521 GCA_020510985.1 Pholidichthys leucotaenia | reverse complement strand
GACTTCACTTGACTGGGTGTTTGCTTTGCGCCATCTAGTGGACTGAAAACACCAGTGATTAAATGATAACCCAGAAGTATATACAGTGGGGCAAAAAAGTATTTAGTCAGCCACCAATTGTGCAAGTTCTCCCACTTAAAAGATGAGCAAGGTCTCCAATTTTCATCATAGGTATACCTCAACTATGAGAGACAAAATGAGAAAAAAAAAATCCAGAAAATCACAATGAAGGATTTTTAATGAATTAATTGGTAAATTCCTTAGTAAAATAAGTATTTGGTCACCTACAAACAAGCAAGATTTCTGGCTCTCACAGACCTGTAACTTCTTCTTTAAGAGGCTCCTCTGTCCTCCACTCATTACCTGTATTAATGGCACCTGTTTGAACTCGTTATCAGTATAAAAGACACCTGTCCACAACCTCAAACAGTCAGACTCCAAACTCCAATATGACCAAGACCAAAGAGCTGTCAAAGGACACCAGAGACAAAATTGTAGACCTGCACCAGGCTGGGAAGACTGAATCTGCAATAGGTAAGCAGCTTGGTGTGAAGAAATCAACTGTGGGAGCAATTATTAGAAAATGGAAGACATACAAGACCACTGATAATCTCCCTCAATCTGGGGCTCCACGCAAGATCTCACCCCGTGGGGTCAAAATGATCACGAGAACGGTGAGCGAAAATCCCAGAACCACACGGGGGGACCTACTGAATGACCTGCAGAGAGCTGGGACCAAAGTAACAAAGGCTACATCAGAAACACACTACGCCGCCAGGGACTCAAATCCTGCAGTGCCAGACGTGTCCCCCTGCTTAAGCCAGTACATGTCCAGGCCCGTCTGAAGTTTGCTAGAGAGCATTTGGATGATCCAGAAGAGGATTGGGAGAATGTCATATGGTCAGATGAAACCAAAATAGAACTTTTTGGTAAAAACTCAGCTTGTTGTGTTTGGAGGAGAAAGAACACCATACCTACTGTGAAGCATGGGGGTGGAAACATCATACTTTGGGGCTGTTTTTCTGCAAAGGGACCAGGACAACTGATCCGTGTAAAGGAAAGAATGAATGGGGCCATGTATCGTGAGATTTTGAGTGAAAATCTAATTCCACCAGCAAGGGCATTGAAGATGAAACGTGGCTGGGTCTTTCAGCATGACAATGATCCCAAACACACCGCCCGGGCAACGAAGGAGTGGCTTCGTAAGAAGCATTTCAAGGTCCTGGAGTGGCCTAACCAGTCTCCAGATCTCAACCCCATAGAAAATCTTTGGAGGGAGTTGAAAGTCTGTGTTGCCCAGCGACAGCCCCAAAACATCACTGCTCTAGAGGAGATCTGCATGGAGGAATGGGCCAAAATACCAGCAACAAGTGTGTGAAAACCTTGTGAAAACTTACAGAAAACGTTTGACCTCTGTCATTGCCAACAAAGGGTATATAACAAAGTATTGAGATGAACTTTTGTTATTGACCAAATACTTATTTTACCGAGGAATTTACCAATTAATTCATTAAAAATCCTTCAATGTGATTTTCTGGATTTTTTTTTCTCATTTTGTCTCTCATAGTTGAGGTATACCTATGATGAAAATTGGAGACCTCTCTCATCTTTTAAGTGGGAGAACTTGCA
Organism: Pholidichthys leucotaenia; assembly: GCA_020510985.1. Taxonomy (NCBI): domain Eukaryota; kingdom Metazoa; phylum Chordata; class Actinopteri; order Cichliformes; family Pholidichthyidae; genus Pholidichthys; species Pholidichthys leucotaenia. The sequence continues at coordinate 272,261,892 of CM035846.1, read as the reverse complement.
CAATTGGTGGCTGACTAAATACTTTTTTACCCCACTGTATATGCACATTTTTTTTTTTTTAAAATAAAAGATCGATCCGTGCGTTTATGGATCGATGCATTGTCGTCAGTGCCAAGTATCACAATCCATCACTGAATCGATCTTTTTTTCCCCACCCCTAGTGTTGCCTGCAATATTGATGGCTCTGCGGGTGAGGTGGGTGTGGTAGATGTCCGAGAGTGAGGACAGAGGGGTACCAATGATCTTGCGGGCTGCTTGCATTGTATGCTGTAGTGGCAGGAGGCGGTGCAGCTTCCGTACCACACCGTGATGCAGCTAGTGAGGATACTCTCAATGGTACCCCGGTAGAATGAGCACATAATGGGGGGTGGGACTCATGCTCGCCTCACTTTGTGGAGGAAATAGAGGCGAGTCTAAGCCTTCTTTGCCAGTGATGTGGTGTTATTGGACCAGGAGAGGTCCCCAGAGATGTGCACCCCCAGGAACTTGGTACCGCTCACCCTCTCCACAGCTGCTCCATTGATAATCAGAGGGGGATGCTGTGTGTGTCCTCTCTTGAAATCTCCTTGGTTTTTCCCACATTCGGGAAGAGATTATTGTCTTTACACCACTGGACCAGTTGGCTCACCTCATTTCTGTAGTTGGCCTCTTCATTGTTTGTGATGAGGCCCACCACACTCATGTCATCCGCAAACTTGATGTGGTTGGTGCTGTAGGCTGGTACACAGTCATGGGTCAGCAGGGTGAAGAGCAGCAGGCTGAGCATGCACCCTTCTGGGGCCCTTGTGTTCAGTGTGATGTCTTGGAGGTGTTGCTGCTGACCCACACGTTCTGTGGCCTCCCTGCGAGAAAGTCCAGCACCCAGTTACAGAGAGAGGTTTTCAGTCCCAAGTGTCTGAGTTTTTGTATTAGGTGTTGGAGGATAATTGTGTTGAATGCTGAACTGAAATCCAAGAACAGCATTCACACATAGGAGTTCTTTGAGTCCAGGTGGGTGAGGGCTGGATGGACAGCAGCAGCGATGGCATCATCTGTGGATCTGTTTGACCTGTATGCAAACTGAGATGGGCCGTGGGAGGGAGGGAGGGTGGACTTGATGTTCTGCATGACCAGCCGCTCGAAGCACTTCATTATGATGGAGGTCAGGGCTACGAGCCGGTAATCATTGTAGCTGGATGGGATGGGCTTCTTTGGGACTGTTATTATGGTAGCAGTTTTGAAACACATGGGGACAACAGCTTGACTCGGAGATGTTGAAGATGTTGGTCAGGACATTCTTGAGCTCCTCTGCACAGTCCTTCAAAACGTGACCTGGCATGTTGTCTGGTCCAGCTACCTTGCGTGGGTTGATCCTGGAGAGAGTTCTCTTCAAGCTAGCCGGATCCAGACTTATAGGCTAGGGGAGGAGTGGGCTTCTGTGCTGATGTGCTGTTTTGTGCTTTACAGCAGCCAAAGAAGTTATTTAAGTTGTTAAGCAGTGTGATGTCACTGGCATAGGTCTGAGGTGGAGGTTTGTAGTTGGTGAGGGTCTGTATGCCACGCCAGAGAGAACGTGCATCTCTGGTGTTGCTGAAGTGGCCAGATATTTTCTTGCTGTACTGCCGTTTTGCCTCCTTGATACCAAGGGAAAGGTTGGCCTAAGCTGTTAGTCCTGCAGTGTCATTGGCCCTGAAGGCTGTGTTCCGAGCCCCCAGGAGCCTGTGGACTCTGCTGTCATCCATGGCCTCTGGTTAGCACGAACAGTGACTGTTTTACAGTGAGTGACATCATCAGTGCATTTAGCTACAGTTAGGCCCAAAAATATTTGGACAGTGACACAAATTTTGTTATTTTAGCTGTTTACGAAAACATATTCAGGATACAATTATATAATCAATATGGGCTTAAAGTGCAGACTCTCAGCTGTAATTTGAGAGTATTCACATCCAAATTGGAGCAAGAGTTTAGGAATTACAGCTCTTTAACACGTAGCCGCCTCTTTTTCAAGGGACCAAAAGTAATTGGACAGTTGACTCAGAAGGCTGCAAAAAAAAAATAAGGCTGCATGGGCTCTTCCCTCGTTAACCTGTCATCAATTAAGCAGTTAAAAGGTCTGGAGTTGATTCCAGGTGTGGCGTTTGCATTTGGAAGATGTTGCTGTGAACACACAACATGTGGTCAAAGGAGCTCTCAATGGAGGTGAAACAGACCATCCTGAGGCTGAAAAAAAAGAAGAAATCCATCAGAGAGATAGCAGAAATGTTAGGAGTGGCCAAATCAACAGTTTGGTACATTCTGAGAAAAAAAAGAGTGCACTGGTGAGCTTGGGAACTCAAAAAGGCCTGGACGTCCACGGAAGACAACAGTGGTGGATGATCACAGAATCCTTTCCATGGTGAAGAACAACCCCTTCACAACATCCACTCAAGTGAAGAACACTCTCCAGGAAGTAGGTGTATCAGTATCTAAGTCTACCATAAAGAGAAGACTTCATGAGAGTAAATACAAAGGATTCACCATAAGGTGCAAACCATGAATCAGCCTCAAAAATAGAAAGGCCGGAAATGACTTTGCCAAAAAACACCTGAAGAAGCCAGCCCACTTCTGGAACAGCATTCTTTGGACAGATGAGACTAAGATCAACCTGTACCAGAATGATGGGAAGAAGAAAGTTTGGAGAAGAACTGGAACAGCTCATGATCCAAAGCACTACATCTTCTGTAAAACATGGTGGAGGCAGTGTGATGGCATGGGCATGCATGGCTTCCAATGGCACTGGGTCACTTGTGTTTATTGATGATGTGACAAAAGACAGAAGCAGCCGGATGAATTCTGAAGTGTATAGGGATATACTTTCTGCTCAGATTCAGCCAAATGCAACAAAGTTGATTGGATGGCGCTTCACCAATGATCCAAAACATACTGCAAAAGCAACCCAGGAGTTTTTTAAAGCAACGGAGTGGAATATTCTGCAATGGCCGAGTCAATCACCAGATCTCAACCCAATCGAGCATGCATTTCACTTGCTCAAGACAAAACTTAAGGCAGAATGACCCACAAACAAGCAACAACTGAAGACAGCTGCAGTAAAGGCCTGGCAAAGCATCACAAAGGAGGAAACCCAGCGTTTGGTGATGTCCATGGGTTCCAGACTTCAGGCAGTCATTGCCTGCAAAGGATTCTCAACAAAATATTGAAAAATAACATTTTACTTAGGGTTATGTTTATTTGTCCAATTACTTTTGAGCCCCTGAAATGAGGAGCGTTTGTATAAAAATAACTACAATTCCTACATGTTTAATCATATATTTTTGTTCAACCCCTTGAATTAAACCTTAAAGTCTGCACTTCAATTCCGTTGTAGTTGTTTCATTTCAAATCCAATGTGGTGGCATGCAGAGCCCAAAACATGAAGATTGTGTCACTGTCCAAATATTTCTGGGCCTAACTGTATGTACACTACAACAACCTCAGTGTACTCCTCTATGTTTGTGTGTCCATTGTGAGTGGTTGCATGCTTGAAAGTGTCCCAGTCTGTAGTGCTGAAGCAGTCTTTCAGAGTATCCGACGCCCCCTCTGGCCACACACGTATCTGCTTTTTTGTTGGTCTGATGGCTTTCACTCTGGGTCTGTATATAGGCCTTAGCAAGATGGTGGTGTGATCAGAGAGACCCAGGTGGGGAAGGGGTGGGGGCTCTGTATGCGCTCTTGTGAATGTGTGATATACACACGTGATATCCCAAACAGGCAAAAGTACTGCAGATCAAAACATTTGTCTTTTGTCTTTTGTTATCAATGTTTCAAAGATGTGAGCAAATTAAAATCAGTCTTTAGTCAACTCCCCGCTGCAACCATGAGGCCGATGCCTTGAAACCAAGACTCACCATTCAATGTGATTTCAAATGCTCCTGTAGACATTAACTGGTTTTCAATCATATTGCTGATGAAGAACACCATCATGCAGGCATATATCTGTCAGAAAACAGCAACACATTACCACATGTTAACAGCTGTCATACTTAAATTCATGTACTCTTTGTTCTTTCAATATTTCTTTTCTGAAACAAAAATGGAACAACAGTAAACAGTCATTATACAGTATATGGTTTGGCCTTCTTAACCTCTTGCACTCCGGTGTACCGCGGACGGGCAGGTCTCTGCGTCCTACAGCGCACGAGGGCGCTGCGTCCTAAGAGCGCACTGGAAAAAAAAACTGCATTTCCGTTCTCCCACTACAGACACAGCCGCGAACAGATCGGATATGATTGACCTCTCATTCGACTAATAAGAGCCTTGAATTGGGTTTCTGAAACCTTGAAGAACCAATGACTGAAAACCTAGCAAGAAGCACCCGCCTACCAACGCTGTGAATGCAGTGAGCCAATTGAAGCACAGAAGTTCACAAGCTGTTTTGTGTAAGGCTGGGTGAAGAGAGACTGACTGCTGCAGCAGATGTAAAAAGGACCCACAGGAAGAACCCCACAGACCCAGCAGCACAGAGACCATCCACAAGTGCGACCTGTGTGACAGGGATTGCCATTTGCGCATCGGCCTGTTCAGCCACAGGCGGTGCTTTTTTTGTTTTTATTCCAGCAGAGTAGACGTTTAGGATTCTCTTCCATGGTCATCATAGTCCGACGAAGGCCGACGACGAAGGCTGAGTGACACACAAGCGTTCGCCAGGCTTTTTTTTAATTACTACTGTTATTTGTTTTGAAAAATCGTTCGCCAAAACCACAATCATGGAAGCGCAAAACCACAATAATGGAATTATGTTTTGATCGGGTCGCGAGACCAGCGTCGCGTTCGTCTGACAATGAGGAAGAAGTTCGCCAGCTCCGCTTCTGCTGTGAAGAGGTAAGTGTTATACGCGAAATTATTCTTTATCCCTGAAAATTGTAATCAAAATGACTTTTGACCGATCGGTAAATTACAGCTGTGCGTCATCGTTGCATGACGGACCGCGGCGCAACGGGCGATGTCTGTCCTCTGGATCGGTGGGGGGGGGGGGGGGCAACCCCCCCCCCCCCCCACACACACACACACACACACAGCCCTGAGTGTCACCTTTCATTACAGCCCAAGATGAAGCTTCTATATTGAATCATTCAAAAGTTACAGACGTTTTTCCAAACTGTGCCATTTGGCACAATTTGGCACAGTTCAAAAATGCCTGGGAACTACCTGAGGAAAAAGCTGTGTAATATATTCATTTTTTGTGGTATTGTTACAAAATTTGGACCTCAGCTGGATAACACTTGGTTCTACATTTCTGTTGCATTTTCCAGCCCAGATCTGAAGCTGTGTGTTATTTGCAAGCATTTGTATACAAAAAAAACACCCAGGCAAAATTTATTTTCTTCAAGTTCACTATGTTTAGATGACTGTAACTCAGTGGCCAGAGCACTTAGAGAGATTATGACTGTTTTGCCAAAAAATTCGAGTGTTTTCTTTTAAATGAGACCAACCCCATGAAGATGCTGCAAAGGGTTGAAGAACAGCTTCCGATTTACTTTGGGCACGTTATTTTTTGGCGTTTTTAGGGAAATTGACCGGAGTGCAAGGGGTTAAAATAAAATCGGAACTGAGTAAAAACAGGATAACAGATCTGATTTCATTTGGACACAGTTTAAAGTAAGAGTCGGTAGTTATGGAAAAAAAACATGCTTCTTTACAATTTGCATTGTGTTAATTTATTGAAAAGTCAATGTAATAATTTCTATAAACTAAACATTACTTGCAAAAGCTACATCTGATGCTTAATATAACAAGAGCACTCTGAGACGAGTGCAATATCCCCCACCTCCGTTTTCTTCGACGATCCTAATACTTACTGACAGAGAGCAGTTTTCAGCTTTTCAATATAATTACTGTGGCAGAACCAAATTATGACAAACCCATCATCCACGAATATACAACATTTATGCAAATATACAACAAAGTATACAACCCATAGTACCAAGGTCCCAACCCATACAGCCGTGGACAAAATTGTTGGTACCCCTCTGTTAATGAAAGAAAAAACCACAATGGTCACAGAAATAACTTGAATCTGACAAAAGTGGTAATAAATAAAAATTCTATGAAAATTAAGCAATGAAAATCAGACAAAGCTTTTGAAGTGTGGTTCAACAGAATTGCTTTAAAAAACAAACTCACCAAACAGGCCTGGACAAAAATGATGGTACCCCTAGAAAAGATTGAAAATAATGTGACCATAGGGACATGTTCAACCAAGATGTGTCCTCTAATTAACATCACAGGTGTCTACAAACTTGTAATCAGTCAGTCGGCCTATTTAAAGGGTGACAAGTAGTCACTGTGCTGTTTGGTGACATGGTGTGTACCACACTAAGCATGGACCAGACAAAGCAAAGGAGAGAGTTGTCTCAAGAGATTAGAAAGAAAATTATAGACAAGCATGTTAAAGGTAAAGGCTATAAGACCATCTCCAAGCAGCCTGATGTTCCTGTGACTACAGTTGCACATATTATTCAGAAATTTAAGATCCATGGAACTGTAGCCAACCTCCCTGGACGTGGCCACAGGAGGAGACGGATAATACGAATGGTAACAAAAGAGCCCAGAACAACCTCTAAACACATTCATGGTGAACTCCAAGGTCAAGGTACATCAGTGTCAGATCACACCAACCGTCGTCGTTTGAGTCAAAGTGGACTTCATGGGAGACGACCAAGGAGGACACCACTGTTGAAAACAAATCATAAAAAAGCCAGACTGGAATTTGCCAAACTGCATGTTGACAAGCCACAAAGCTTCTGGGAGAATGTCCTATGGACAGACGAGACAAAACTGGAACTTTTTGGCAAGGCACATCAGCTCTATGTTCACAGACGCAAAAATGAAGCATACCAAGAAAAGAACACTGTCCCTACTGTGAAACATGGAGGAGGTTCTGTTATGTTCTGGGGCTGCTTTGCTGCATCTGGCACAGGGTGTCTTCAATCTGTGCAGGCTACGATGAAATCTCAAGACTATCAAGGTATTCTAGAGAGAAATGTGCTGCCCAGTGTCAGACAGCTTGATCTCAGTCGCAGGTCATGGGTCTTGCAACAGGATAATGACCCAAAACACACTGCTAAAAACACCCAAGAATGGCTAAGAGCCAAACATTGGACTATTCTAAAGTGGCCTTCTATGAGCCCTGATCTAAATCCTATTGAACATCTGTGGAAGGAGCTGAAACATGCTGTCTGGAGAAGGCACCCTTCAAACCTGAGACAACTGGAGCAGTTTGCTTATGAGAAGTGGGCCAAAATACCTGCTGAGAGGTGCAGAAGTCTCACTGACAGTTACAAAAATCGTTTGATTGTAGTGATTGCCTCAAAACGTTGTGCAACAAAATATTAAGGGTACCATCATTTTTGTCCAGGCCTGTTTCATGAGTTTGTTTTTTAAAATAATTCTGTTGAATCACAATTCAAAAGCAATGTCTGATTTTCAATGGTTTATTTTCATAGAGTATTTATTTATTACCACTTTTGTCAGATTCAAGTTATTTCTGTGACCATTGTGGGTTTTTCTTTCATTAACAGAGGGGTACCAACAATTTTGTCCACGTGTGTAGGTCAAAACAATCGGACCATAACTGTAGGAGGAGTTCATTTCACAAAGCAGTTACTGTTTATGAAGCGAGGTGAAAAAGGAGGCCATAGGTCAGGGGCTACAATTCCCACAAAAATCATCTGATCATCTCAAACCAGGGTACCAAGTTTCAAAACAATTGGACCAAAACTGTATGAGGAGTTGATTTCCCAACAGTGGGACAGATGGACGGACGGATTGCCGCATAACATAATCCCCCTTCGGTCTTCGCCCAAAGGGCTCATAGACCTCTTTGAGCATCGACCGGCAGGGGATTAAAAAAAAAAAAAAGGATAAGTTGGTCTAAATATGAAACAAGTGCACTCTGAGGCGAGGGCAATATCCCCCACCTCAGTTTTCTTTGAAGATCCCAATACTTACTGAGGGAGAACAGTTTTCAACTTTTCAATATAATTACCGTGGCAGAACTAAATTATGATAAGCTCATCATCCACCAATATACAACGAAGTATACAACCCATAGTTGAAGATCAGGATCCCAAGGTGAACCCGTGTAGCAAGTATAATAACCCTTGAGTTTTACACGTTCTATAGTAAGTGATCATAGGGAGTGCCACACCTTTGACCTTTTGACCCCAAACCCACAGTCAGAGGTCAGGATCCTAAGGTAAACTTGAGTACCAAGTTTGGTGACTGTAGCTTTCTTTGTTGTTGAAATATAGTTTAGAAGCCATTTTGACGTTGATCTTGCAATGCCAAAACCACAGTCACACTTCACAGTCACAGGGTGAACCTGTGTATCAAGTTTGGTGGCCCTAGCTTTACTCATTGTACAGTCATAAGGCGTAAGAAATGTTAACTTGACCTTTTGACCACAAACCCATAGTCAAGAGGTCAGAATCCCAAGGTGAACCTGTGTACCAAGTTTGGTAACCCTAACTTGACTTGTACAGTAATAAGGCATAAGGAATGCTAACCTTGACCTTTTGACCCCAAATCCATCATTAGAGGTCAGGATCCCAAGGTGAATCTGTGCAGCAAATGTTACGGCCCCACTCCTTTTGGAGTGGGTCCTGGGGGTTTTCTCCCCTTTCTTTTCCTTGTATTGTAGGTGGAGCTGTGGAGGACCGCCCCTGACCAAGGTAGTCCGCTATATAAGCCACACCTATGCACCTGTCAGCAGCTTTTGGCTCTCATTAAGGCTGATTGTCTTTCTGCTGCGTCAGCACTCTGCCCGTGGTTCCTGTTTTCTGGTGGGCTTGTTCTGGGCTGGGTCGGCTGCTTCTGCTCATGTCTGCTGCCTATGGGTTTCTGTTCAAGGCTTGCTGCTGCCATTGCTACTATTGCTGCAGCCCATGCTCCAGACAGAGGTGCGCAGTCACTGGGTTGGCTAGTGACTGTCCATTTTGGTCTCATGCATCCAACACACACACCACTGATATTTACAGACATTAATTTTCTTTAAATAAACTTTGGTTAATTGGCACCTCCGCGTGATTTCCCTTTTTGTCCAGCCTTGAGCTGGGTTCGGACAAAATGGGGGCTCGTCCAGCCGTTTGAACCTGGATCCATTTATGACAAAATGGAGGTTCGTCTGTTTGACTGTGAGCCCATTTGTGACAAAATGGGAGCTTGTTTGTTCGTTTTTGGTGGATTCGTCCATCAGTTTTTTCTTTAACTGAGTTTAATCCGGGTAAGTGTTTTCCATGTACAGTGGTGTAAAAAGTGTTTGTCCCCTTCCTGATTTCTCATTTTGTATGTTTGTCATACTTAAATGTTTCAGATCATCAAATTTAAATATTAGACAAAGATAACACAAACACAAAATGCAGTTTTTAAATGAAGGTGTTTATTATTAAAGGGAAAAAAATCCAAACCTACATGGCCCCGTGTGAAAAAGTGATTGCCCCCGAAACCTAATAACTGGCTGGGCCACCCTTAGCAGCAACAACTGCAATCGAGTGTTTGCCTCAACTAGCAATGAGTCTTTCACAGTACTGTGGAGGAATTCTGGCCCACTCATCTTTATAGAATTGTAATTCAGCCACATTGGAGGGTTTTCGAGCATGAACTGCCTTTTTAAGGTCATGCCACAGCATCTCAATCGGATTCAAGTCTGGACTTTGACTAGGCCACTCCAAAGTCTTTATTTTGTTTTTCTTAAGCCATTCAGAGGTGGACTTGCTGGTGTGTTTTGGATCATTGTCCTGCTGCAGAACCCAAGTGTGCATCAGTCTGAGGTCACGAACAGATGGCTGGACATTCTCCTTCGAGATTTTTTGGAAGACAGCAGAATTCATGGTTCCATTTACCACAGCAAGTCTTCCAGGTTCTGAAGCAGCAAAACAGCCCTAGACCATCACACCACAACCACCACCACCATATTTTACTGTTGGTATGAAGATCCTCTTCTGAAATGCTGTGTTACTTTTATGCCGGATGTAATGGGACACACACTTTCCAAAAAGTTCAGCTTTTGTCTCATCAGTCCACAGAGGATTTCCCCAAAAGTCTTGGGGATCATCAAGATGTTTTCTGGCAAAACTGAGACAAGCCTTTGTTCTTTTTGGGCAGCAGTGGTTTTTGTCTTGGAACTCTGCCATGCAGGCCATTTTTTCCCCAGTCATGAACACTGTCCTTAACTGAGGCAAGTGAGGCCTGCAGTTCTCTGGGTGGTGTTGTGGGGTCTTTTGTGACCTCCTGGATGAGTTGTGGCTGTGCTATTGGGGTAATTTTGGTTGGCCAGCCACTCCTGGGAAGGTTCACCACTGTTCCATGTTTTTGCCATTTGTGGATAATGGCTCTCACTGTGGTCCGCTGGAGTCCCATAGCTTTAGAAATGGCTTTGTAACCCTTTCCAGACTAATAGATCTCAATTACTTTGTTTCTCATTTGTTCCTGAATTTCTTTGGATGGCAGCATGTCTAGCTTTTGAGGATCTTTTGGTCTACTTCACTTTGTCAGGCAGGTCCTATTTAAGTGATTTCTTGATTGAGAAAAGGTGTGGCAGTAATCAGGCCTGGGTGTGGCTAGAGAAATGGAACTTAGCTTACCAAAGATATGATAAACCACAGTTAATTTATGTTCTAAGGGGGGTAATTACTTTTTCACACAGGGCCATGTAGGTTTGGAATTTTTTTTTTTACCCTTAATAATAAACACCTTAATTTAAAAAATGCTTTTTATGTTTATTTGTGTTATCTTTGTCTAATATTTAAATTTGTTTGATGATCTGAAACATTTACAGGTAGTGACAAACATACAAAAAATAAGAAATCAGGAGGGGGGCAAACACTTTTTCACACCACTGTATATGGTTATATATAAAGTTATAAAACAATGATTACCCCAGAGACCATTTTATGAGGAATCTACATTCCACTTGCTTCAGGTAGCCTTTCCACTCAGGATGCTTTCTGCTTCTTGGCCGTTGACATGTTTGTTAGGAATGGAAACAGAGTTGTCCTCCTATTAGCCTTTTGTTTTTCTTATTAAAGACAAGGATAAAGAAGGAGATGTTTTTACCTTTACATGTTTCAACTGCCCATTGCAGTCTTCCAGGAACAAGTCTTCCAGGAAGACTGCAGTGGACAGTTGAAACATGTAAAGGTAAAAACATCTTTTTATTCTTGTCTTTAATAAGAAAAACAAAAAGCTAATTAAAAAGAAGACAAAATGAACCTACTCGAGCTCGAGTTGTCCTCCTGTGGTCGTTTATTTAACAACTTTTTTGTTCCTTTGTCATTTTAATACACATTGGATCACAAGAAAACACTTCTTGTATTTAAATCCATCCATCTTCTACCATTTTTCTGGAGGTCCAGGTCGCGGAGGCAGCAGTTCAAGCAGAGAAGCCCAGACTTCCCTCTCCCCAGCCACCTGTTCCAGCTCTTCAGAGAGGATACCAAGGCGTTCCCAGACCAGCTGGGAGACCTAGTCTCTCCAGTGAGTCTTGGGTCTGCCCTGGGGTCTCCTCCCAGAGGGACGTGCCCGAAACACCTCAAGTGGGAGGCATCCAGATCAAATGCCCATACCACCTCAACTGGCTCCTTTCAATGTGGAGGAGCAGCGGTTCTACTCTGAGCCTCTCCCGGATGACTGAGCTCTTCACCCTATCGCTGAGGGTGAGTCCAGCAATTCTACGAAGAAAGCTCATTTCAGATGCTTGTATCTGCGATCTTGTTCTTTCAGTCATTACCCAAAGCTCATGACCATAGGTGAGGGTAGGAACGTAGATTGACTGGTAAATCGACAGCTTTGCCTTAGAGCTTAGCTCTCTCTTCACCACAACAGACCGGTACAACATCCGCATCACTGCAGATGCTGCTCCGATCCGTCTGTCAATCTCTCGTTCCATTCTTCCCTCACTCGTAAATAAGACCCCAAGATACTTAAACTCTTCCACTTGGGGCAGGAGCTTGTCCCCAACCCGAAAAGGACAATCCACCTTTTTCCGGCTGAGGATCATGGACTAGGACTTGGCGGTACTGATTCTCATCCCAGCCGCTTCGCACTCAGCGGCAAACCATCCCAGTAAGACCTGTAGGTCATTGCTGGATGAAGCCAGCAGGCATGGTATGGTGTCTGCAGGTTTTAACAAGTGCAATTTTAGACTTTTTTAGACCTTTTTTAGACCATCATGGATTAAATTTAAGACCTTCACGAAGTATTAAAAAAAGAGAGAACAAACCCAGATTGCGGTCAACTGACGTTTATTGTCAATGAAACGAACATACAGTATATACACCCATTATTTTCATTATTTTACATGCTTCTAAGCTCTGCACTTTTGGTGGCAATTTCGTCCTCCAGAACCTTAAGCTGGGAGAGTTTGTCTTTAGCAGCCCTCCTCAGAGCATTTGATTTTGAGAGGAGCTGTGCCATTTTGCTCCCAGCCTTGCCCTCTGCTTGCTCTGCCAACTCATCTGCATCTTCGCCCAGGTTCTCAATGACTGTATGCAGACTGTCCCTCTTGACTTTCAGGTCTTGTAACTGCTCCTCCGCGTGTGCCCTTTTCTTCCCTTGTGTCTCTGCCTCCTTCCTCTTCCTCTCTTCGTCCAAATGCACACGGTACCGTGACCTAGCAGCCATGACAGATTTCATTAAGTCAGGTGTAAGTGGAACCCTGGTAACGCCCCCATGTATTGCAACGTAGTCGCAAACAAGCCTGTGTGCAAACCTTTGAGATACAATCTTTCTTGACAAACTCTGCTACTCCAAATCGGATGATATAGGCGGTCTTGTCTATCCCACATTGGAATGTTTTGGCTACTGTCGAGTCGGGAAACATTGCTTGAAACAGTTCCCCGATGTCGTCATTAGCTCTGTATGACTGGTGTTTAGCCACGGTGTTAAGCGCCCACAGAACTTCTGCCTTCATCGTTTCAGTCGAGCCCATTAGATCGCGAATATCATTTGTATTATTTCTTGACGTGCTGCTTGCAACCGAACAGAACTGAGCAATTCCATGAGAGTTGCGTGCTGCATTTGCTGATTCCTGGTGTTTGCTAGCTTTGATGTGTGACTCCAGTGCCCTGACGCCCAAGGTCCCGAGTTTAAGTGTTCTTTTGCACAACGTGCAGTACGCCTCAGTGTCGTCGTTGGGAATGCGTTTGAGCCAGTCTGCAAAGTCATCTCTTGAGAGCCAACTGTCATTAAATTTACATTTGCCCATCTTTTTAGTTTTGTCCTGCTAGATTTCTCTCCTGCCATTCGCACGTTACTTCACAACTATTCCCGCCTTGCTCGCGCACACAGCTCATTTAGACCAGAGCCAAAATGCTTGCTCCAGCATCCTGTGACGACAGTACATTTCCGTTTCACATCTGTAGTTTTATTGTGCGTTCCACTAACAGCAACATTTCATGTAGAACAGGGGTCGGGAACCTTTTTGGCTGAGAGAGCCATGAACACCACATATTTTTAAATGTAATTCCGTGAGAGTCATACAATATGTTTAAAACTAAAAATACAAGTAAATGTGTGCATTTTATGTAATTTCAACACTTTTAAAGTACAATAAGTCTCTGAATTCTTTTTAATAACATTGTTATGCTGTTGCTAATCAATGATGAGTATTTCTTACCATTAATGCGACTTCTGGTGCTCAATATTGGCTGAGCCTGGATACCCGGATGTGCAGCGGCTTTTGGGATACTCAAATTCAAATGTTTATTTCAAACTCAGGGTTCATATTAAATGCAGAACTGAAACGAGTAGAAAATAAATAAATAGATGCTTAAATTCAGCGTGCCGTCTCGTGTGATCTGAGCTCGTAATGGCCGATGTTTCTAAAACTATGCGATCTGGATCAATATTGGCTGAGCCCGGAGCACCCGGATGTGCAGCGGCTTCCGGGATATTCAAATTTAAATTCAAACGTTTATTTCAAACTCAGGGTTCATATTAAATGCAGAACTGAAACGAGTAGAAAATAAATAAATAAATGCTTAAATTCAGCGTGCCGTCTCGTGTGATCTGAGCTCGTAATGGCCGATGATTCTAAAACTATGCGATCTGGATCAATATTGGTTGAGCCTGGAGTACCCGGATGTGTAGCGGCTTCCGGGATATTCAAATTTAAATTCAAACGTTTATTTCAAACTCAGGGTTCATATTAAATGCAGAACTGAAACGAGTAGAAAATAAATAAATAAATGCTTAAATTCAGCGGGCCGTCTCGTGTGATCTGAGCTCGTAATGGCTCGTAATGGATCTGAGCTCGTAATGGTCGTGTGGAAAAGACATAAGAACAATACTTTAAAAAAAACATTAATCCTTTATCGATATTTTGCATTGAAACGTAGGTCTTAAATTACTCAAACTCAATTTTAGACTCACAGTGCAAAATATCCCTGTATTTTAGACTTTTTTAGGCCTAAAGTTGAAAATGTGTAATTTTAGACTTTTTTAGACATCGCGGGCACCCTGAGCAGGACAACATCATCTGCAAACAACAGAGATGAGATCCTGTGGTCACCAAGCATGATACCCTCAGTTCCCTGGCTGCGCCCAGAAATCCTGTCCATAAAAACTATGAACAGGATTGGTGACAAAGGGCAGCCCTGGCAGAGTCCAACTCTCACTGGGAATGAGTTCGACCGAGTGTTGGCAATACGAACCAAACTCTCACAACGGTCGTACAGAGACCGAATAGCTTGTAACAACAAGCCCGTTACCCCACACTCCCGAAGCACCCCCCACAAAACACTACGAGGGACGCGGTCGAATGCCTTCTCCAAGTCCACAAAACACATGTAAACTGGTTGGGCAAACTCCCATGAACCCTTGAGGATTCTCGAGAGGGTAAAGAGCTGGTCCGATGTGCCACGGCCAGGACGAAAACCACATTGCTCCTCCTGAATCCGAGGTAGACCAATGGCTGGACTCTCCTCTCCAGTACCTTGGCATAGACCTTTCCAGGGAGGCTAAGGAGTGTGATCCCTCTAAAGTTGGAACACACCCTCTGGTCCCCTTTTTTGAAGACCGGAACCACCACCCCCGTTTGCCATGCCAAAGGCACCTCCCCAAACCTCCACGCAATGTTGCAGAGGCATGCCAACCATGACAGCCCTACAACATCCAGGGCCTTAAGGTACTCAGGGCGAATCTCGTCCACCCCCGGGGCCCGGCCATCAAAGAGATTTTTAACCACCTTGGCAACCTCAGCCCCTGTGATAGGCGAGTCGTCCCCCTCGTCCACAAGCCCTGCTTCCTCTGTGGAAGGCCTGTAAGTGGGATTGAGGAGATCCTCGAAGTATTCCTTCCACCGCCCAAAGATATCCCCAGTTGAAGTCAGCAGTGCCCCATCCGCACCATACAGTGTGGACAGGGAGCTGGTTCCCCCTCCTGAGCTGCCGGACAGTTTGCCAGAATCTCTTCGAGGCCGACCGAAAGTCTTGTTCCATGGCCTCACCGAACTCCTCCCATACCCAAGTTTTTGCTTCAGCAACCACCCGAGCTGCACTCCGCTTGGCCTGCCGGTACACCTCAGCTGCTTCAGGAGTTCCACAAGCCAAGCTTGATAGGACTCCTTCTTCAGCTTATTGGCCCCCCTCACCACTGGTGTCCACTTGGTTCAGGGGTTGTCACCACGACATGCCCCGGTGACCTTGTGGCCGCAGCTCTGGGCAGCCGCTTCAACAATGGAGGTGGAGAACATGGCTCATTCAGACTCCATGTCTCCACACTCCCTCGGAATGTAGTTGAAGTTCTTCCGGAGGTGGGAGTTGAAGACTTCCCGCACAGAGGCCTCAGCTAGATGTTTCCAGCACACCCTCACTATATGTTTGGGTCTACCAGGTCTGAATGGCATCCTCCCCTGCCATCGGATCCAACTCACCACCAGATGGTAATCAGTTGACAGCTCTGCACCTCTCTTTACCCGAGTGTCCAAGACATACAGTCGCAGGTCTGATGACATGATAACAGAATCGATCATCGACCTGTGACCTAGGGAGTTCTGGTGCCAGGTGCACATATGGACACCCTTATGCTTGAACATGGTGTTTGTTATGGACAAAGTGTGGTTAGCACAGAAGTCCAATAACTGAACACCACTCGGGTTCAGATCGGGCAGGCTGTTCCTCCCAGTCACCCCCCTCCAGGTTTCACCGTCGTTGCCCACGGGTGCATTCAAGTCCCCCAGAAGGACAATGGAGTCTTCAAGAGAAGCACTCTCCAGCACCCCAGTCAGAGACTCCAAAAAGGGTGGGTACTCTGAACCATCATTTGGTGCATAGGCACAAATGACGGTCAGGACCCGTTTCCCAACCCAAAGGTGCAGGGAAACAACCCTTTCGTCCATGGGGAAAACTCCAATGTAGAGGCAGCAAGGTGGGGGGATAAAAGAATACCCACTCCTGTTCGTCGCCTCTCACCCAGGGCAACTCCAGAGTAGGCCAAGCTCCAGCACCTTTCCAGGAGACTGGTTCCGGTACAGGAGCTGTGTGCTGAGGTGAGGCCGACTAAATCTAACCGGTATCTCTCAACCTCATGCACCAGCTCAGGCTCCTTCCCTACCAGAGAGGTGACATTCCACGTCCCAAAAGCCAGTTTAGGATGCTTGGGATCAGACCGCCAAGGTCTCCACCGTTTACCGTCACTTGATCCATATAGCACCAGACCCCCATGGTCTCTCCTGCAGGTGTTGAGCCCACTGGAGGGCGGACCCATGTAACTCCTTCGGGCTGAGCCCCATGGGTAGAAACCCGGCCACCAGACGCTAGCCAATGAGCCCCTCCCCCAGGCCTGGCTCCAGGGTGGGGCCCCGGAAACCCCATACCGGGTGGAGTACACTGAATCCTTGTTCTAGCATTCATCATGAGAGTCTGTTGGATCGTTCTCAGTCTGGCCCTTCACCCAGGACCAGTCTGTCTTGGGTGATCCTACCAGAGGCAAATTGCCCCAGAGCCCAGTAGCCCCCCTCATGGATCGTCACCTTATCGTGGTGGGGGGGTTTGCGTGCCCCAGTGATCCCAGGAGCTATGTTGTCCGGGGCAATTTGCCTCTGATAGGGTCTCCCAAGACAAACTGGTCCTGGGTGAAGGGCCAGACTAAGAACGATCCAACAGACTCTCATGATAAATTGTATATCAAGGATTCAGTGTACCCCACCCGGTATGGGGTTACCGGGGCCCCACCCTGGAGCCAGGCCTGGGGGAGGGGCTCGAAGGCTAGCGTCTGGTGGCCGGGTTTCCACCCATGGGACCCGGCCGGGCTCAGCCCGAAGGAGTTACATGGGTCTGCCCTCCAGTGGGCTCACCACCTGCAGGAGGAATCATGGGGGTCCGGTGCTATGTGGATTAGGTGGCGGTCAAAGGCGGAGACCTTGGCGTACTGATCCCAAGCTTTCTAAACTGGCTTTTGGTACGTGGAATGTCACCTCTCTGGTGGGGAAGGAGCCTGAGCTGGTGTACGAGGTTGAGAGATACCGGCTAGATATAGTTGGTCTCACCTCAACACACAGCTCCGGTTCCGGAACCAGTCTCCTGGAGAGGGGCTGGAGCTTGGCCTTTTCTGGAGTTTCCCCGGACGAGAGGCAACGAGCAGGGGTGGGTAGTCTTGTATCGCCCCACCTTGCTGCCTCTATATTGGAGTTTTCCCCGGTGGACGAAAGGGTTGCTTCCCTGCGCCTTCGGGTTGGGAAACGGGTCCTGACCATCATTTGTGCCTATGCACCAAATGATGTTTTAGAGTACCCACCCTTTTTGGAGTCTGTGACTGGGGTGCTAGAGGGTGCTCCTCTTGGAGACTCCATTGTCTTACTGGGGGACTTCAATGCGCACGTGGGCAACGACAGTGAAACCTGGAGGGGGGTGATTGGGAGGAACGGCCTGCCCGATCTGAACCCGAGTGGTGTTCTGTTATTGGACTTCTGTGCTAACCACAGTCTGTCCATAACGAACACCATGTTCAAGCATAAGGGTATCCATATGTGCACCTGGCACCAGGACACCCTAGGTTGCAGGTCATCGATCGATTTTGTTATCGTATCATCAGACCTGCGACCGTATGTCTTGGACACCCGAGTAAAGAGAGGTGCAGAGCTGTCAACTGATCACCACCTGGTGGTGAGTTGGATCCGATGGCAAGGGAGGAAGCCATTCAGACCTGGTAGACCCAAACGTATAGTGAGGGTGTGCTGGGAGTGTCTGGCAGAGGCCCCTGTCCGGGAGGTCTTCAACTCCCACCTCCGGAAGAACTTCAACTACATTCCGAGGGAGTGTGGAGACATGGAGTCTGAATGGGCCATGTTCTCCACCTCTGTTGTTGAAGCGGCGGCCCAGAGCTGCGGCCGCAAGGTGGTCAGTGCATCTCGTGGTGGCAACCCCCGAACCAAGTGGTGGACACCAGTGGTGAGGGGGGCCATTAAGCTGAAGAAGGAGTCCTATCAAGATTGGCTGGCTTGTGGGACTCCCGAAGCCGCTGAGGTGTACCGGCAGGCCAAGCGGAGTGCAACTCGGGTGGTTGCTGAAGCAAAAACCCGGGTATGGGAGGAGTTCGGTGAGGCCATGGAACAAGACTTTTGGTCGGCCTCAAAGAGATTCTGGCAAACTGTCCGGCGGCTCAGGAGGGGAAAGCAGCTCCCCGTCCACACTGTGTATGGTGCGGATGGGACACTGTTGACTTCGACTGGGGATATCGTCGGGCGGTGGAAGGAATACTTTGAGGATCTCCTCAATCCCACTGATACGCCTTCCACAGAGGAAGCAGGGTTTGGGGACGAGGGGGATAACTCGCCTATCACGGGGCTGAGGTCGCCAAGGTGGTTAAAAATCTATTTGGTGGCCGGGCCCCGGGGGTGGACGAGATTCGCCCTGAGTACCTCAAGGCCCTGGATGTTGTTGGGCTGTCGTGGTTGACACGCCTCTACAACATTGCGTGGAGGTCTTGGGCAGTGCCTTTGGCATGGCAAACTGGGGTGGTGGTTCCTCTCTTCAAAAAAGGGGACCGGAGGGTGTGCTCCAACTTTAGAGGGATCACACTCCTCAGCCTCCCTGGGAAGGTCTATGCCAAGGTACTGGAGAGGAGAGTTCGGCCTTTGGTCGAACCTCGGATTCAGGAGGAGCAATGTGGTTTTCGTCCTGGCCGTGGCACATCGGACCAGCTCTTTACTCTCTCGAGAATTCTTGAGGGTTCATGGGAGTTTGCCCAACCAGTTTACATGTGTTTTGTGGACTTGGAGAAGGCATTTGACCGCGTCCCTCGTGGATTTTTGTGGGGGTGCTTCGGGAGTATGGGGTATCAGGCTTGTTGTTACGAGCTATTCGGTCTCTGTACGACCGTTGTGAGAGTTTGGTTCGTATTGCCAACACTCGGTCGAACTCATTCCCAGTGAGAGTTGGACTCCGCCAGGGCTGCCCTTTGTCACCGATCCTGTTCATAATTTTTATGGACAGGATTTCTAGGCGCAGCCAGGGAATGGAGGGTATCATGCTTGGTGACCACAGGATCTCATCTCTGTTGTTTGCAGATGATGTTGTCCTGTTGGCTTCATCCAGCAATGACCTACAGCTCTTGCTGGGACGGTTTTTCGCTGAGTGTGAAGCGGCTGGGATGAGAATCAGCACCTCCAAGTCCGAGTCCATGGTCCTCAGCCGGAAAAAGGTGGACCGTCCTCTCTGGGTTGGGGACAGGCTCCTGCCCCAAGTGGAGGAGTTTAAGTATCTTGGGGTCTTGTTCACGAGTGAGGGGAAAATGGAGCGAGAGATCGACAGACGGATTGGAGCAGCATCTGCAGTGATGCGGACGTTGTACCGGTCTGTTGTGGTGAAGAGGGAGCTGAGTTCTCAGGCAAAGCTGTCGATTTACCAGTCAATCTACGTTCCTACTCTCACCTATGGTCACGAGCTTTGGGTAATGACTGAAAGAACGAGATCGCGGATACAAGTGGCTGAAATGAGCTTTCTCCGTAGGATTGCTGGACTCACCCTCAGAGATAGGGTGAGGGGCTCAGTCATCCGGGAGAGGCTCAGAGTAGAACCGCTGCTCCTCCACATTGAAAGGAGTCAGTTGAGGTGGTATGGGCATCTGATTAGGATGCCTCCTGGACGCCTCCCACTTGAGGTGTTTCAGGCACGTCCCACTGGGAGGAGACTCCGGGGCAGACCCAGGACACGGTGGAGAGACTATGTCTCCCAGCTGGCCTGGGAATGCCTTGGTATCCTCTCTGAAGAGCTGGAGCAGGTGGCGGGGGAGAGGGAAGTCTGGGCTTCTCTGCTTGAACTGCTGCCTCCGCGACCCGGACCTCCGGAAAAGCGGTAGAAGATGGATGGATGGATGAACATACTGTAGCTCCTGGGACCACTAGGGCATGCAAACCTCCCACCACGATAAGGTGACGATCCATAAATGATGGATTAAAATGAACAGCGCTTTATTTACTTACGGTAAACAATTTATTAAGAACCTTTTCATTAATGAATGAGTAGATGATCAAATCCCTCTGGCAGTCCATAAAAAGATGGTGATCTATACCCTACCATTCTCACGTGTGATACTTGCAATAACCTGTAGGACAGGTTTTGTAGATTCACAGAGGTCACCGTTTTGTCTTTAACTGTAATGAGTTATAGCTTATTACAACTTCAGTCAAACAGATAAGATTAGAACATCTATACTTCTTTTGATTCCAGGAAACCTTACCTTATTTCCCTGGCTCCACTCCCAGATGCCTGGGGTTTGCATACCAAAGAGGGCGAAAGGGTCCCTGCCAATAATAATCAGCCCAATCACCAGCAATTTGAAGACAGAGAGAAAGGAAGCAATGTGTCTGAGGGAAAATAAGATAAGAAAGACTTCTGTTAGTTTGATACACATTTCATCATCTGAGAAACTAAGCCTGTTTCCCACTCATTCCAGTTCACAAATAA
This sequence comes from Pholidichthys leucotaenia, assembly GCA_020510985.1. Taxonomy (NCBI): domain Eukaryota; kingdom Metazoa; phylum Chordata; class Actinopteri; order Cichliformes; family Pholidichthyidae; genus Pholidichthys; species Pholidichthys leucotaenia. The sequence continues at coordinate 272,240,974 of CM035846.1, read as the reverse complement.
CATGTGTAACTGGTTGAACTACATCAATCACACTTATTATGGACAATTCTAGCTTTTACTGTCAAAGTACAGATTTTCACATGGACTGCCATAGATATACAGTGATGTGACAAAGTCTTTGCCCCCTTCCTGATTTCTCATATTTTTGTATGTTTGTCACACTTAAATGTTTCAGATCATCAAACAAATTTAAATATTAGACAAAGATAACGCAAGTAAACACAAAATACAGTTTTTAAATGAAGGTGTTTATTATTAAGGGTAAAAAAATCCAAACCTACATGGCCCTGTGATTGCCCCACCCAGTCAAAACATAAATTAACTGTGGTTTATCACATCTTTGGAAAGCTGAGTTCCATTTCTCTAGCCACACCCAGGCCTGATTACTGCCACACCTGTTCTCAATCAAGAAATCACTTAAATAGGACCTGCCTGACAAAGTGAAGTAGACCAAAAGATCCTCAAAAGCTAGACATGCTGCCATCCAAAGAAATTCAGGAACAAATGAGAAACAAAGTAATTGAGATCTATTAGTCTGGAAAGGGTTACAAAGCCATTTCTAAAGCTATGGGACTCCAGCGGACCACAGTGAGAGCCATTATCCACAAATGGCAAAAACATGGAACAGTGGTGAACCTTCCCAGGAGTGGCTGGCCAACCAAAATTACCCCAATAGCACAGCCACAACTCATCCAGGAGGTCACAAAAGACCCCACAACACCACCCAGAGAACTGCAGGCCTCACTTGCCTCAGTTAAGGTCAGTGTTCATGACTGGGGAAAAAATGGCCTGCATGGCAGAGTTCCAAGACAAAAACCACTGCTGCCCAAAAAGAATAAAGGCTTGTCTCAGTTTTGCCAGAAAACATCTTGATGATCCCTAAGACTTTTGGGGAAATCCTCTGTGGACTGATGAGACAAAAGCTGAACTTTTTGGAAAGTGTGTGTCCCATTACATCTGGCGTAAAAGTAATAACATTTCAGAAAAAGAACATCATACCAACAACAAAAATATGGTAGCAGTAGTGTGATGGTCTAGGGCTGTTTTGCTGCTTCAGAACCTGGGAGACTTGGTGTGGTAAATGGAACCATGAATTCTGCTGTCTACCAAAAAATCCTGAAGGAGAATGTCCAGCCATCTGTTCTTGACCTCAAGCTGAAGGGCACTCATAGTTCAGCCATATTGGAGGGTTTTTGGGCATGAACCGCCTTTTTAAGGTCATGCCACAGCATCGCAGTCGGATTCAGGCCAGGACTTTAACAAGGCCACTCCAAAGTCTTCATTTTGTTTTTCTTAAGCCATTCAGAGGTGGACTTACTGGTGTGTTTTCGACCATTGTCCTGCTGCAGAACCCAACAATTCTGCAAAAATGAGTGGGCCAAAATTCCTCCACAGCGCTGTAGAAGACTCATTGCCAGTTATTGCAAACGCTTGACTGCAGTTGTTGCTGCTAAGGGTGGCCCAACCAGTTATTAGGTTTAGGGGGCAATCACTTTTAACACAGGGCCATGTCGGTTTGGATTTTTTCCCCCTTAATAAACACCTTCATTTAAAAACTGCATTTTGTGTTTACTTGTGTTACCTTTGTTTAATTAAATTTGTTTGATGATCTGAAACTTTTAAGTGTGACAAACAATGAGAAATCAGGAAGGGGGGCAACACTTTTTCACACCACTGTATATACATACATATACATGTATATACACATATATGTATACATACATATACATATATGAAAATGACTTTCCTAGTTAGTAACATATCTGCCATACCCATTGATAAATTCAGACTAGATTATGGTGGACTGTTTGAAACAGCAATGCCAAGGAAGGTCAGTAGGTGGCAATAGTACTCCATCTCACTCTAATATGGTGCAACCATCTAACATTTAGGATGTTGTTGCTGTCAAGTTATATAAATTATGTACAGAATGACCTACAATCTATAACATTAATTTTATGAATAAAGGTATGTGAAACTCAGGCAAGGGAACTAATTCACTGATGAAATAAAATTTGATTAGCAACCATTCAGTAAAGTGTATATGGAAAAGACCATTGATTTACTATTTTTAATGGAATGTGCAACATTTGCACCATGCATTTTTAATCACATATTGTAAACAGCAACAGTGAACTGTATATAATACTCTACATGGCATTATTTCGAGAACAACGTGCAGAAACAAGCTTCTGGTTCTCTAATTTTTATTTATTTATTTATTTATTTTTAACACCAGCTACCAAAAGGCTTGCTGTCTCTGCCCATTTCTTCGATCCATGCCCAGCGCCATTTGTTTTTAAGTCCTTTGTCAATTAGGACATCTTCCCCAGGCTTCAAAAACTTGCTCTCCATCCTACAGAATGTATGAAAGGTTTTGTATATGTTGAAGGATGAAACACTCGCGTTTCCAGTCACTCATTCTCACTGTCACTATCTGATTAGGAGCATGCCACTGATCTCTATAAAAAAACTGGATGGATCATTGGCCACCAGAAGTGAAGCCACCTGGCTGCCATATTAGTACACCCAAACAATCAGCAAGTCAACGGAGAATGAATGGGTTTAGTAGAAAATGGTGTCACTTTTACCTCAATAACCTCCCAGAAAATTAACAGATTTTGAACTTCTTGGTATGGAGACACAGCTTATAATCTTGCACAACCGGTGAACTATAGAGATCGACAGATGCTAAACATAATGTCAACTCGATTTCCTCCCTAATATGGCAGTCAGGTGGCTTCACTTGGCTCTGTACTCGCTAATTGGGCGTGAGCTATCCAGTTTTCTATAGAGATCAGTGGAGCATGAAAGCTCAATACGTTCCGCCATCTTGGATCACTAAATAGGGCAACTCCGCTTGGACAAAAAGTGTTTCTGACTAAAGAAATAGGAAGTAAATTTCCCTGTGGCAACCATGGTGCCGGAAAACTTTAAACCCTAAGTAATGGTGCAAATGGAATGCAAACCTTGACCGTTGACCTTTTGACCCCAAACCCACAGTCAGAGGTCAGGATTCCAAGGTGAACCTGAGTACCAGGTATGGTGGCCCTAGTTTTATGTGTTGCACAGTAATAAGGTATAAGGAAGGAGGAGGAGTTAATTTCACAAAAGTGGGGCAGACGGCTGGACAGACGGACTGAATAAACGGGATAATCTAGGTAGTGATCTGAGGTAATGAATCAGGGCTTATTAATAATAGTTCTATAATTTTGCACTTGTCTGGTTGTTTACTTCAACCAATGTAATGCTTTTTTAGCTAGTTAGAGACATTATCATATTTCTTAATTTTCAGGGTTTCCTTTGGTAACATTTCTGTGTTACCTTGGATTTATGCCACCACACTAAGGAAATATGAATTTAAGAAAAAAAAATGTAGGAATGACGCTCCGCAAGCACACACACGAACAACGCATGTGACCGTCATCTGCGCAGAGTTCGGAAGCACGCTGCCCATGACCATTTCAGTCATCAGGGAGAGCGTCTCTCTAGTGTGACTGTCCGAGAGAAGCATCAGCTTATTAAAGTACTTTAAACGTGGAAAAAAAAAATCAGAAGAGGTATATAATCAGTGGAGGCATTTATGGTGGTTTTAACCCACTGGTAATAGGAACAATAATGAAGAGTCGCTGAGCTAACAGGTGCATTAATCTTCATATACTGTACAGGGAAAGGCAAGAGTGACTGATGAAATGCTGAGGATTTACTTCACCAGTCGCTATGATATTAATTAACTAATTTATGTTCATTATTACGTACCTTGACCGAAATTCACAAAGTCAATAACTTTAATCTGTCAACAGCCTTCAGATCAACTAAACATGCATACAGTTGGATTTCAAAAAAGGGAGGTTTTACCTGCTGTCTGGCTGGTGAGATTTCTTTAAAAAAAAAAAAAAAAAAAAAAACTATAAATACATAGAAATATTATAACAGAAATAACTGCATCTTTGGTCATTTAAGTTAATAAAATTGTATTTAATGAAATAAATTATTTTTTTTTATTTGAAATCAGAGTTAAATTATTGTTCTGTTCTGGCTCTGCAAAATTATGGTCAAAAATGTAAATTATTATAAGGAAAAACTAAAAGAAAAATGACCACAGTCTGTTTCAAATGTATTTAAAAAAAACCCAGAAATTTTCTTTTAAAAAATAGACAAAAATTTGCCATAAAATAATCTACAAATTTAGAATAGTCTCAAATGTACAAGAAAAGTCAATTTTACAAGAGGAAATTACAAATTTGAGGAAAATGGTTGCAAATTTAGATAAACTTACAGCGAAAAGTAGAAAACCATAAGAAAATTGTTATAAATTTTGGAGAAAAACCTCAAACCTTCAAGACTGAAGTCATTATTCAAGTTTTTAAGTGGGTGCTCTTTAGATCCTTAACTCAACCAGAAATGTTTGGTTGTCTACTTTTAATTACTAATTTCATAGCACCGCTTTTACATGACTAAAATTTCTGGCTACTATACCCACCTCCGGTCATATAATTTAAGTATGCATGAGTAAATTACTATTATGAAAGTTTTTTTTTCCCCTTCCGTTTCCTACTTTCTCAATGGGAAGAAAAAAAAACCCCATGAGAATAAAAATACAAAAAATACACATTTTTGTCAAAAAATCCTGCAGAACCAAACATGACACTTGGTATTTTCTAACCTGTTTGTATACCACCATAGACCAAGAGAAAAGCTGAATTAGACAGGGCTCAGAGAGGGCAAGATGAGACAGAAGAGAGGAGCCAATGAGAGGAAAGTGTTCAGGCAGAGGGTCCAGGAGAGGTGAGAGCAGAGGAAGGAGAGAAGGATGACACCAGTAAAAAGTCCAAACACAGGACATCTGGGTGGGATCCCAACTGGCCCAATATTCCAACATTCAAGCCTTGGTTGTACAGTACTTCAAATGGTAAGTTCCATATGCAAAGTTACTGTGCAAAATTTAAAAAAAAGAAAAATTGGTGGCCGGATTGGTGGCCTAGTTGATGGAGCATCTGCCCCACAACTGAGGAGTTGGGGGTTCAAGTCCCAGCCGGGTCATACCAAAGAGCATATAAAATTGTACTTCCTGCCTTCTAGCTTGGTGCTCAGTGTAACCGAATGGGGGAAGGAGAAGTTGTTTGTAGCGGCACCTTGCATGGCAGCAACCCCTCTGATTCTACATGTGATGAACCTTGTAGATAGAAGAAACAATTTCATTCTACTGTACATGATTGGCTGTATAGACTGAATGACAATAGAGATGGCTTCTTCTTCTTCTAAACAGTATAAAATTAACATAATCCAGTTACAATAGTCTCATGTATTTTGTGTGTGCCCCCCCCCCCCAGAAAAATATGTTGCCACTGTGCCAAGGTCTTTAAGCCACAGGAAACACTGAACTTTATTGAAGAACAAAGTACAAAAAAATCAGTACATTCACATAATCAGTTAAGATTATGCACAGTGGAATACAGGGAACATAGACTGAAAACAGTCCAGGGGGTATCAGATAAAAATAATGATAAACTATAATCAAATAAATATGTAGAAAAAAGCAGAAAGGCGGTACAGATTGTTACAGTCTTTACTGCTTTGTTTTTGTTTTTTTTTAAAAATTAATTCTTATTAATAAATCAGCTGTGAGAAAGACCCACTATACTTTACCCTCAGAGTCCTGATTAAGTCCAACGTGATTAGTGTATGCGGTCACCTGGGGGACAAAACCACAACCCGACTGGTTCGTCAGCTAGTGCTGCTCTTACAGATGCCGGAGAGGACTGATGATTAAAAAAAAGTAAGTTTATTTTAAAAATGCGGTCAAACCGAGGCTGCCAACAAATTTTCTCAGATTTACCAAAAATAGAGAAAACTATATTTAAAAAATGGCGTACTCTCCTGATGCAGATCGATTACTGACACAAAAAACACCCTCGGCCCCCCACCTAATTCAGGAAAAACAATAAAAACTCTTATTTCTTCAGTTTATAAACAGAAGCTCAGATTTAGTTTAAAATATTTTTTAGTTCTGTATCAAATACAACAAGAAAACAATATAAACCGTTACGTCTTAACTGCACACAGATGTCGGGTTTAATGCTAAATTGCTATACCTGCATTACTCTCATTGCACGGACCTGTCCTGGGGATTTCTGGCTCTCGGCGCACTGAATGATGTTTTTTCTCTTCCCTTTTCAGGTGGTTGAATAAAATCAAGATCAAGCAGCCAAAATGGAAGTAAAATACAACTACAGCCCCTTCAAGAGGCACATTGTCTGACGTTAATACCGCTCCAGCGGTGTTGATGACGTGCGGAAAAAATGCAGACACACTGCTGTGCCATTTTTCTTAACATGACAGCTAGGGCTGTCGCAGTAGAGGAATTTCCCTTGCGGTGACGGTAGACAGCTCAACACCGCGATATGCGGTATTACTGCAAATGTTTTAAGGACCCTGTGGTCTCATAATTTAAACAGGATTCATAACTTATGTGGCAATTACCCCCTATAATAATTATAGGGGGTAACTTTTTAATGATATAGGCACACTGATTTTTTGAGAATATTTCAACTTTAGAGCTCATTTTCTCAAAATAATGGTTTTGTGGGATAGCCCACTTTACCTCTGAAGGGCACACTTCTTCTTTAAGAGGCTCCTCTGTCCTCCACTCGTTACCTGTATTAATGGCACCTGTTTGAACTCATTATCAGTATAAAAGACACCTGTCCACAACCTCAAGCAGTAGACTCCAAACTCCACTATGGCCAAGACCAAAGAGCTGTCAAAGGACACCAGAAACAAAATTGTAGACCTGCACCAGGCTGGGAAGACTGAATCTGCAATAGGTAAGCAGCTTGGTGTGAAAAAAATCAACTGTGGGAGCAATTATTAGAAAATGGAAGACATATAGGACCACTGATAATCTCCCTCGATCTGGGGCTCCATGCAAGATCTCACCCCGTGGGGTCAAAATGATCACGAGAACGGTGAGCAAAAATCCCAGAACCACACGGGGGGACCTAGTGAATGACCTGCAGAGAGCTGGGACCAAAGTAACAAAGGCTACCATCAGTAACACACTACGTCGCCAGGGACTCAAATCCTGCAGTGCCAGACGTGTCCCCCTGCTTAAGCCAGTACATGTCCAGGCCCGTCTGAAGTTTGCTAGAGAGCATTTGGATGATCCAGGAGAGGATTGGGAGAATGTCATATGGTCAGATGAAACCAAAATAGAACTTTTTGGTGAAAACTCAACTTGTCGTGTTTGGAGGAGAAAGAACACCATACCTACTGTGAAGCATGGGGGAGGAAACGTCGTGCTTTGGGGCTGTCTTTCTGCAAAGGGACCAGGACGATTGATCCGTGTAAAGGAAAGAATGAATGGGGCCATGTATCGTGAGATTTTGAGTGAAAACCTCCTTCCATCAGCAAGGGCATTGAAGATGAAACGTGGCTGGGTCTTTCAGCATGACAATGATCCCAAACATACCGCCCGGGCAACGAAGGAGTGGCTTCGTAAGAAGCATTTCAAGGTCCTGGAGTGGCAAATACCAGCAACAGTGTGTGAAAACCTTGTGAAGACTTACAGAAAACGTTTGACCTCTGTCATTGCCAACAAAGGGTATATAACAAAGTATTGAGATGAACTTTTGTTAATGACCAAATACTTATTTTCCACCATAATTTGCAAATAAATTCTTTAAAAATCCTTCAATGTGTTTTTCTGGATTTTTTTCCCCCTCATTTTGTCTCTCATAGTTGAGGTATACCTATGATGAAAATTGGAGACCTCTCTCATCTTTTAAGTGGGAGAACGTGGACAATTGGTGGCTGACTAAATACTTTTTTACCCCACTGTATATATTTATCGCTCAGTACATTTTCATTATTGCTATGTACATACTGTATCCAACTTTTAGGTAATATTGTTTCAAGCATTATTTATTGTTGTAATTATGAGAATGTTAAATGCATGAGTGAACTGTGAGTGTGATAGTTTGTTTTTAGAGAGCAGTATCTCAATTTTGTTGCATTGTTTATTAGCAATGGAATGACAATAAAGGCACTTTGACTTTGACCCCAAATATCGCAGTATTCATTTTTACACCGTATCAAAATATATACCGGTATTATCATGAACCATCAGCTGCAGCTCTCAAAATACAGTTCAATACATTTGTGTCGTTTTTCTCCTCTTTGGATCCTTTTTTCATTGGTCAGAAAACAGGACGTGAGCTTTCAGAGAGGAACCGCCACAATCACGTTTGGTGATGTGGATGATGGGAGATGTAGTCCACTAAGCATTTTCACCAAAACTAAATATTATTCTGTTATTATATGACAGCCAACAACTTTAATTACATGGCAAATTATCTTTTAAATTGATAAACATCATAGGTTTAACTTGTGGCAAAATTCGATCGGGATCAAAAGATAACTTCGCTCTTGTTATTCATTTCAATGGAGATTTTTTTCTGATTTAAGGTCCCATATACGGAAGTAGAGGGGGTGTGACTTAGGCTCTATTCATCATCACAACGTAATCTCATTTCATAATGAATTTAATAAAGCATTTAATCAAAGTCCAAATACAGTGTATGAGCATACATATAGTGTGTAAAGTATTAAGTGAGGCGGAACAAAAACAAAATAACTAATATGGGAAAGATTACCCAGTACGAGGGTCTGTGGTTTGGTTCATTTTGGGTAAACCACCAAGCCCTACACCAGAGTGCAACACCGTCTCATGAGCTTTACTTGACTAATCTCTGGTGTGTTCATTAAGAGTTCACCAGGTGAACACCACAGAGTCCAAACCACCTCTCTAACTACAACACCTAGGACTGTTACACAGTGTCATTATCTCTCTCGCTCTCTGATGCAAATATAGCCAAATTCCCAAAACCCAGAGGAATACATTTAGTTTGTACCTAAACTATAAGCTGTATCCGTAGCAGGATGCAGAATTAAAATATCTCGAGAAATATATGGTAAAATATGAAGTGACACTGAAGAAAAATATTTATAAAAACAGAGATACAATACTTTTTGTCTTTCAGCCGCTCCCTTTCAGGGTGGCCATAACATATCATCAACATATATCACGATGATCTGCATGTTGATTTAGCAAGGATTTTTACACCAGATGCCCTTCCTGGCGCAACCCTGCCCATTTATCCAGGCTTGGGACCGGCATAGGGAGTGCACTGGCTTGTGCACCCCCTGTGGCTGGGTATCCAACTTTGCTTCCTCCATTCTATTTTTGCTGAGCACCAAGCTAGAAGGCAGGAGGTACCATTTTTATATGGTCTTTGGTATGACCCGGCCGGGGCTCGAACCCACAACCTCCCAGCTGTGGGGCAGATGCTCTACCACTAGGCTACCACTCCGGTCACAAGATACAATACTTTGATCATTAGTAATTTTGTTTGCCATCTGACAATTTTCCACTTGTCAAGGCAACAGCGAACACTAAAACTCTAAGACACTTAATGCCTTGCTTATAGTTGAAGCATGGGATAGTAAGAGAACAGTGATGTCATTGCTTATACTCACACTTGGAATGCTCTCAAGTAACTGCAGTTTTCTTCCCCTACCGATCGAAGCCCAAAGGGGTCGAAGAGCCCTTTGGGCGACGACTGAAGGAAGATTATGTTATGGGGCAGTCAGTCCGTCTGTCCTACTTTTGTGAAATCAATTCCTCCTAGAGTTTTGGTCTGATTGTTTTGAAACTTGGTACCCTGGTTTGATATACTCTGATGATGTGCATATTCCAACTGGTTCTGATGGGATGATTTTTGTGGGAATTGTAGCCCGTGATCTATGACCTCCTGTTTTACCTCACTTCATAGGCAGTAGCTGTCTTTTGAAACCAACTCCTATTACAGTTATGGTCTGATTGTTTTGAAACTTGGTACCATTAGGGGTGGGAAAAAAGATCAATTCAGTGATGACTCACAATACTTGGCACTTGTGATAATGTATCAATCCATAAACGCAAGGCTCGATCTTTCATTTAAAAAAAAAATGCACCCCCAAATATATACTTTTGGGTTATAGAATAGACTTTGTCATTGTACAGTTGTGAGTGCTCCACCAGGCTACTGTGCAATAAAGTAAATGAGAAGGATTTGAAATAAAACGGTTACAGAATACACGGTTAACCATACCACTGAAGTAAAAATAAAAGCAAAAATAACAAATAGCCCATTGGTATAAACACAGGTAGGGTAGTGGCTATGTGGGTGGAACTATGTACATAAGAGTGCAGAACACATAATTGAGTAAAATGGCCCAAGGATTATGGAAAATATGTACAATAGTGATTTCACGAATGGGTCAATATACATGAAAATGAGGAATGCAAAGACAGGTGAGTTATCTATCTATAAATGCAAGATATCTCTGTCTGTTTGTGTGTGTGTTCCTCACATATCTCTCAAACCGTTTGGCAGACTGACCTCAGGTTTTATAAGTGCTTTGCTGAGGTTACAAGGGTGTGCATCCTCGAGTATGGAGTTGCTCAGTGAAAATATGTAATTTTTATCAATAAAAGTTTAGCCACCACTCTGTCACCACTCTCTCTTCATGACCTGGCTTCAGGAAGTGTGGGTGGGGTTTAGCTCTGTGTGTGTGTGTGTATGCGCTGCAGGCAGAAGCAGAGCAGGGCTCTGTTGTACGGGTTTTTCCTGCAAACAAACACTGCAAATATACCATTATATGGTAGCTCAAAGTTAGAAACCCGTTCAATTATTCCCTTTATCACTGGATCATAATTTTGCCGGCTCCAACTACACAACAGCTTCAAAAAAATTTTTTGGGGGGGGGGGGGTTAAGGCTGAAACCGTCAGACAAGCAGGCACACGGGAACAAACAGCCCATTTACTGGATGCTGCAAACTCCTTTTTCCCTTTAAACGGCACACCGTGAGTCCTGGCCGCTGTAATATCTAAAATGTAAAGTTAATACAGACATGACTGTGGAGCGGAATGGCCAGACGACCCACAGTTCAGGAGAGGGGAGTCTGTGCTTCTCCTTCCTGTGCGGTACTGGTGCCGCTGGTACGAGCCACACTGCTTATAGGGCCCAAGCCATTGACAACGTCAGTGGGCGAGAACCCAACTGTAATCGCTAGGATTATTTATTATTAACCTTATTTATTACAGGTAATCCTATTGAGACACAGGGTCTCATTTTCAAGAGAGCTAGCTGTTTAATTGATCAGTTCTGTTAAAGCAGAGCTGATCACAGCAGTCACCTGGCATGTAGAGGAATGAAGCTGGTCTCTTATTTTTGTGCATAATAATTTCTGTATGATTTTAACATTTTATTTTGCTGCGCTGCATCAAGGTGAAGAAGTTCTGTCCCCCTCAACCATTCAGGGCTCAAACACAACACTGTGTCTGAAGTTACAATTTCTTCTGCACATAGGGGTGACTTCATAACTGTAGACTGTTCACACTGGAGTCTGATGGGGGTCGCATTTAAATTATAATGTGAATGCCCACACACACACACACAACAAAAATCGGATCTCGGCAAAAAATCGGAACTGAGCATTAAGACCTGCAGTGTGACTGCAGCCTATGAGTTGCTGACAAGTGAAGTGTGTGAATGAACGCGTAACTTCCCTCCAACCTTTGCTTTGTGAATGCAGGACGTATCAACCACACGCTAGATAGACAATTTTCAGCATGCTGAAAATTTTTAAAGGAGCTCGGGGAACTATGCCGTATACCAGCATGCTTCAGGGTGCTTCAGCGTTGTTCAGCATGCTTTTAACATAGACAAAACCTAGCCATAACTGATTTGACGTACACTAGCATATTCTCCAAATTTTTCATATGTTTTGCAAACGCTGCCTAAATTGTCTAGGTGTGACAGGGCCTAAAGACAGGACACAAAAACTCCCAACTAATGAAATAAATAATTTTCAGCTAAATATTTACTGATAAATGGGCAACACTGATGTGACGATTGCAGTCAAACAGGTCCTTCTGCTGTGTATAATAATGTTGGTGTTTTGTAGTTAAATACAGTTTTAAAAAAAACTTTTTAATAAAATATTGCTAAAATATAAAATGATGCACTACAAATGGGTCTCAAATATTTGTAAACATGTCCTGTTATAGTACCGAATGAGTTTATTGACGATACACAGAACAAATTCAATATTACACTGAACTCAATCACTCATCATCATCATCATCATCATAATAGCAGTCTGTCAGGGGCGACGACTGTTTCATTTAGGTCTGATCAGATTCCTCCACGCAGCTCTGTAATTCGCCTTCCGCTGCCAGGAACTCCTGACCTTGTTAACCTGGGCGATGTCCGAGCCGGTATGAGTTGCTCTCTGACTGACCATTTCATGAACCTGCTTAAAGTATTTGAGTACCGTTAGCTTTTGCTGAACTAGCGACGCATTCTTGGCAGATAGAGGTATTATCAGTGGCAAGGACAGGCCAAGACAAACTGACTCCAGTATCTGTTGCAGTGACTGACCAGATGATAGGTTTGTTTATCTCTGCTCTTTGTGTAGTGCATGTCACGATGCACTGACTGGCAAAAGTCCATCACAGACCTTGCGACAGATGTGCTTATCTGCCAGGATGTCCAGTCTCATTTACCCCGCTCAGAACTCACAGCCAGAGACTGCTCAATAAACACTACAAACTCTATCTCATTAAGGACTTTCAGTAAGTGACTGTTTAATTATTTCTCTATACAAGTGTCGACTGACGACGCCCCTCGTTGGGCACCCAGTAACGGCTTGGGATAGCGAAGCAAGTGTTTGTCTATCATGGAGAGACAAGAAGCAGGAGGAAGACGATCAATCATTAAATGGTGTGGCTGCTGTTGTTTCCTTAGCATCATTATCCTAGGGGTGACATTGTTGCCTTGGTTTCTTTTAGCTACTCCACAAACCATACACCGTAGAGCTAGAGATCTTACACACGTCCAGCATGATTGGCTGGAACTTCAAGGACATCAGGATCATGATTATGCTGCCAACACTTGGTGGAGGTATGCTAACTACACAGCTAGGTCAGCTAATCGCTCCAACTGTTAGGTTTGTTCCTTGGTGTCACTATCAACTGGGCAGACTTCTGTTACGGCAAGGACAATGGAGCCATCACAAGCTCTCTGCTTCTTACGGAAAGTTATGGAAAGGGACTACACAAGAAAGATTATTCTAAATCGCTCGTGTAAGACCTTTCCTCAGTCTACTGATCAGCTAACCTATGGCACCCCTGACTCTGTAAGGGTGAGGTTAGTTTCATCAGAGAACTTCTCTTTCTGTTTGAGGGGAAGTGGCAATAATCCTCTGGGCGACTTACCCCTTTCTCGGTGTGCAACGGTGTACAGTGTATACCGCACCTGTACGGCCAATACCCTGACCAACCAAGTGGGCAGGTGGTGCTCGCAAATTAATCGTTGTTATAACGGACCTGTCACCATGCTGGAGCTCTGCAGTGCTGCTATCGGCAACTTTCACATGTATGGCACACATATGGTGACAGGTGGTTGGTGGCTGTGTGGTCATAGGGCATATTTCCATTTGCCTATGGGATGGGCAGCAGTCTGTGCCCCTGTCTTTGTGATTGATCACACCCTCATCATGTCAGCGGGTCAGGCGGGCAGGTAAACAGTGATAAACTAAAATAATTATAATGATGACTGAACAACTCCTATTCCCCAAAGTGCAAGATACACTATTATCTTGAATATAAGTGATACAAGATCACACAAATAAGTGATCTGACAAACAAACAAGGGATCTGAAACAGTCACTAATATTGGATGTCCCATTCATTTTCAATATTTAGGTATTCTGTAATTAATATTCACACAATCAAATAAATCTTAGTGCCTTATACTCCCTTTTATATTTTATTATAGTCACATGATGAAGACCCTGGAGAGACTGCTCCTTGCTCACCTCCGCCCCCTGGTGGGACCAGCGATGGATCCACTCCAGTTCACCTACCAGCATGGCATTGGGGTGGAGGATGCAGTCATCTTCCTCCTTCACTGTTCCCTGTCCCACCTGGAGAAGCCCGGGAATGCGGTGAGAATCATGTTCTTTGACTTCTCCAGTGCTTTCAACATCATCCAACCGATGATCCTGAAGGACAAGCTGCTGTGCGCAGGGGTGGACCAGCACCTGTCATCATGGATCCTGGACTACCTCACTAACCGGCCACAGTTTGTGAGAATCCGGGATTGTGTGTCCGACATGATCATCGGTAGCACGGGGGCCCCCCAGGGAACGGTTTTGGCTCCCTTCCTGTTCACCCTTTATACTGTGGACTTCTCACACAACACAACACACTGCCTTCTACAGAAGTTCTCTGACGACTCTGTGATCGTCGGCCTCATCTCCAACGGAGATGAAGCTGAGTACAGAGGACTTATCCAGGACTTCGTGGACTGGTGCCATCGGAACTGCCTCCAGATCAACGTGAGAAAAACTAAGGAGCTGGTGGTGGATTGCCGCAGGCAAGGACAACCCCTCACAGCACCAGGGAACAGACATTGAGATGGTGACATCCTACAAGTACCTGGGTGTTCATCTGAACAATAAACTAGGCTGGTCACACAATACCAACGCACTCTACAAGAAGGGACAGGCTGCTCCTACTGAGGAGACTCAGGTCTTTTGGTGTACAAGGGGTGCTCTTGAAGACATTCTACGACATGGTGGTGGCATCAGCCATCACTTTTGGAGTGGTCTGCTGGAGCAACGGCATTACAGCAGCCGACAGGAAGAGACTGAACAAACTAATCAAGAAAGCTAGCTCTGTCCTGGGGAAACGCCTTGACCCAGTGGAGGAGATAGGGGAGAGAAGGATGGTGGCTAAACTGTCATCTCTGCTGGAGTCCGAGTCCCACCCCATGCAGGACATACTGAATGCACTGATGAGCTCATTTAGCAGTAGACTACATCATCCTAGGTGCGCGACCGAGAGGTTTCGCAGGTCCTTCCTACCTACGGCTGTCAGACTGTATAACCTAAGCAGGGCTGCTCGCAGAGATAGCAAAAAAACATGGCGACCTAATAGTATTGAATGCAAAAGACACAACAGACTTACACAAATGGCCCCCTCCAGTATACAACTAGGACAATATCAGTCGCTATGGAGGGTGACAATGTGTATGGGTACATATTCATACCATGTAGGGTAACTAAATAGACGGTTATGCTGTTTATTCCATCTAGCTACAATGCTCCGCACTATGTGTATATATATTTATATATTTATGTGTACATATGTATATTCACTGCTTTTATTTTCTTATCTTCTAAATTATTGCTCTGAGTGTTGCTATCCCTGTGCTGTTGCAATCCTGGAATTTCCCCATTGCGGGACTAATAAAGGCTTATCTTATCTTATATTTGTCAAAGCCTAACATGCGATTGCCTACATATAGGCTACACCTCTTTGTATTCCACTTTGAAACACAGCTTACATTTGGGCCTGTAAAGCTTAATTGGGATACCCGTTTCAGACAGGAATACTTCTATTCTACGGGCAATGCACTAGTAGTGATAATTAAAAGGTCCTCAGCTCTGTGCATGTGAGCGTTCAGAGGAAGGGGGGTGGGGCCTCTGACTGTTTGCAGTTCGGATGGTCCAGGGGCAGAAACTGTCAGTCTGGAGGTGTGGAACCTGATCGAGCTGAACAGTCGTCCAGAGGGAAGCAGGTCAAACAAGTGGTGGGTGGGATGTGAGGGGTCTCCTGTCATGGCATTGATCCTTCTCAGACAGGAGACTCTGGAGATGTCCTCCAGGGAGGGCAGAAGGCTGCTGATAGTTTTTTGGGTGGTACTGATGACCCTCTGCACAGCCTTCCTGTTCTTGGCCGTGGAGCCGGCGTACCACACACCCAGACAGCAGGTGAGCATGCTCTTCACTGAGCAGCAATAGAAGGCCAACAGTAGCTTCTGGTCCAGGTTGTGCTTCCTTAGGACACGGAGGAAGTGCAGCCACTGCTGGGCTTTCTTCACCAGGGCCTTGGTGTTGACAGTCCAGGAGAGGTCAGAGGAGATGTGGGTGCCCAGGAACCTGAAGATGGAGACAGTTTCCACGCGGTCACCATTTATGAGGAAGGGGGGGTGGTCCTCTCTGTTCTTCTTGAAGTCCAGAATGAGTTCTTTGTTTTTTTGGACATTCAGTTTCAGGTTGTTTGCTTGGCACCACAGCAACAGATTCTCTACCTCCGCCCTGTATGCCTTCTCATCGTCGTCGGTGATGAGCCCAACCAAGGTGATGTCGTCAGCGTATTTCACGATGACGATGGTTGGGTGGGTTGGAATACAGTCAAAGGTGTACTGGAAGTACAGCAAAGGGCTTAGCTCGCAGCCTTGGGGGAAACCACTGTTGAGAGACAGTGTGGAGGAGTGGTGGGGGCCGAGTCTGACTGTTTGTGGGCAGTTGGTGAGAAAGTTCTTTATCCAGCAGCTGGGGAGGGGGGCATCTGGAGAAGGGGCATTCTGTTGATCAGGATGTCCGGGATGATGGTGTTAAAAGCTGAGCTGTAGTCCACAAAGAGCATCCTCACATACTGTAGCTCCTTGGGTTCTCCAGGTGACTCAGCACTCTGTGGAGAGTGGTGGTGATGGCATCTTCTGTACACCGGTTCTCCCTGTAGGCGAACTGATGGGGGTCGAAGGAAGGGGGGAAGATAGTCTCTGATGTGCTGGGACACCAGTCGCTCAAAACATTTCATGACTACAGACGTGAGTGCTATGGGTCTGTAGTCATTCAGGCTGTCAACTGTGGGCTTTTTGGGGATGGGGATGATGGTGGAGGCCTTAAGGCAGGAGGGGACGGTGGCATGCATCAGGGAGAGGTTGAACAACTTGGTGAGGATCCCTGCCAGCTGGTCTGCACATGCTTTGACCACCACTCCTGGGATGCTGTCTGGACCAGCAGCTCTGCGGGGGTTCACTGCTCTCAGTTTTGCTGAGGGGGGGGGGGGGGGGGGGGCTCAAACTGGGCAATGAAGCTGTTAAGCTCCTCTGCCAGAGTGAGGCTGCAATCTGATGCTGGGGGGCCCAGGCCTCTGTAGTTGGTGAGAGCCTGGATGCCTCTCCACATCTATTGGAGGTTGTTTTCTGTGAGGAAGCCCTCCACCTTCCTCCTATAGGTGTTTTTAGCGAGTTTTATGCCTCTCCTCAGGTTAGCTTTGGCAGTGCTGAACAGAGAGCTGTCCCTCTGTCTGAAGGCTGAGTTGCAGGCACTGGTCAGAGCCTGGACTTCACTGGTCACCCAGGGTTTGCGGTTTGGAAATATCTAGATGTGTTTGGTGACTGTCATATTTCCTACACAGCATTTGATGTAGAAAGGATAGATTCGGTGTAGGAGTCCAGGTCCTGCTGTTCAAACATGCTCCAGTCAGTGCAGGCAAAGCTGTCTTGTAGCTGGAGAAGAGAGTTTTCAGGCCAGGTTTTAATTGTTTGGTTGGGGGCGAACTGTTCCTAAGGGGGGAGTAGGCAGGAATCAGAAACGGAGAGAGATTGTCTGATTGTCCAAGGTGGGGGAGGGGGTGGCTCTGTAGGCGTGCTTAATGTTGCTATAAACATGATCCAGTGTTCCCTCTCCTCTTGTGGGACACTTAACATGTTGGTAGAATTTGGGGAGTACAGTCTTTAAGCATGTTAAAATCCCCTGCAATAATGTGGACTGTGTTGGGGTGATTTCTTTGCTGCCTGCTGACAATGTACTGGAGGTAACTGAGTGCTAAGCTAATGTTAGCATCAGGAGGAATGTAAATGGCTGTTAAAATTACTGTTGTTGGGAGATAAAAAGGCCTACACAGGAAGGACATGGCCTCCAAGTCCAGTGAACAGTGGCTATGAACTATTCTACTGTTTTTACACCAAGTCTGAAGCACATAAACACAGAGCCCTCCCCACCTTCCCTTACCAGAATCAGCATTGCGGTTGAGACGGTCTGTAGTTCGGCCAGGTAATTCCACAGCGGCATCTGGGATGCATTCGTTCAGCCATGATTCGGTCACAATCAGAATACAACAGTACCGGACGTAGCGATTATAGGCAATCTCCATGCACAGCTCGTCCATTTTGTTGACGAGGAATCTGGCGTTGGTGAGGAAAATTGAAAGTAATGGTGGTTTGGAGCGAAGTTTGCGCAGCTAGGTATGAAGACCAGCCCTGCAGCCTCATTTCTGCTTCCTCTCCCGTTGTCTTCTGCGCCACTTGCCGGGCATAAACTATGGAGCGCCCGGAGGTCTGGCGTTCTCCTCAGGGATGTGGTGGTAATTACTACAATGGGCGCTGGAGCTGTCAGAGGTGAGTTGGCGACCGATGCCTACAAGTTCCTGGCGACTATAGGTAATTAGTCCATCACAGAAGGGACACAGAAAAAGGCAGAAAAGACACAAGAAGGGGTGCAGTAGACCGGAACGTCTAGCCGATGTGTGTGAACGTGCCGCCATCTTGATTTTTTATCAGTTAATTAATGGAGTTTTCAGTCCACTAGATGGCACAAAGTCATCACAGCAAAGTGTCTCGCGAGATTTAACCTCAGTCCATGTTTACAAGATAGCAGCTCAGCAACACCGGGAAAAAACTTAGAAAATGTACCGTCAAAGTTTAAATCAAATGTCTGGACTTTTTTAAAATTTTATAACAAAGATGGAACAGACGACCTGGATATGACACAATTAGTTTGCAAGTAATCAAACTGTTTGAGCCACACATAAGTAAAATACTGTGGGAATAGTACAAACATGAGGAACAACCTCTTTCAGCACCATCCCAGGGCAGCAGTGTTAGCGGATGACAGCAAAGCTAAACCAGCGGTGAACACGGAAAACGGAGGCGGGGGATACTGCACTCGCCTCAGAGTGCTCTTGTACTCTATGGATATGAGAAAACTGAACTTGCAAAGACTTTTTAACCCAAGCACAATGACTATTATTAAGTGACCAAACTGAAACAAGTCCATTTGTCTTGATTTAAGATGTTTCATTGCACTGAGACTTCCAGTTTGCTGTGTTTTGTAGTAGGGCTGGGAGATTTGGCCTCCAAAAGAAAAAATCCCAGATTTTTTTTCAGGCCACACCCAATTCTCGATTCAAGGTGTGTCACATATATGTATATATATATTTTTTTTAAATACAAAAGACTAGGATTATCACCATTCTGGAATTACTCCATCACCACATAATTATGGCAACTGCAACCAAAACCACAGTGAAAGCTTACTTATGAACTGGGCAGCAGGGGAAAGAAAACTAGCAATGACTGATTTTATTTATTTATTTATTTTTAAAGAATGACAACACATGAGACGACTGGAGAGAGAAAACAGTGCAAAACTGTTGAAGGATCTGGCAGTGTATGTCCATGCACATATTTTAAACATCCCTGAATTAAGGCACAATTTAGATACATACCTGCAAACTCAGAAGGGGTGAAAAAGGTGACAAACTAAACCCCTGCAGGGGTTCCCCCCCCCCCCGAAAAATTTTGTGATTTTTAACACGCAAATTAAACATTCTGGTGTACTCTGAGAAGAATAACAAAGTGCATTTATTAACAGTGTTTAACACACTTAACACTTAAGGCTGCGTGCCCACAAAATGCATTTTTTGTTGCCCGATTGCCCTGAACGTCTTTTTCAGTGCTTGTGCGCTGCGGTCTGGAAAAAGTCTGTACCCTGTATCCTAGCAACTCACAGCTCACTCACAGCTCAGCACTTCCGCTTTTCCTATGGTCAGACTTTCTACTTATTTTTTTAATAGCAGTCTCTAAATAACAATGGACAGGACACGTATTCTGGCATTGGTAGCAGCTCTGGATGCAAAATATAATGACAAGGAAAAGAAAACAGGAGTCTGGGTACAGACTGTACTGGCATCCTATGTCCCACCCTTTCTTTTTTTTTTTTCCACAACATCTTTATTGAACCTTTTTTTTTTTTTTTAACAAACATGACACAAACAATCAAACACTAACACTAAAGTAGTCCCACCCTTTCTTAATTCTAATTGGCTGCTTAGAAAGGTCTGACATTGACGAGCTCAACTGTAGTCTGAAAAGTTGAACTTTTTTCAGCCCAGAGCGCCCCGACAAAAAGCGGCTGCCGGGAGCGTTTCAGCACCGATGGCACTCAGTCCTGTAGACGCTGGACTACATAGAGAATGAATAAAAAATAGCCGGCCACAGTAGAAAAAACACGTTTGGTGGACATGCCACCTAAAACTAATTTTTTCAACCTTTCAATGCTACACATTAATGTAGCAGTAAAATTAATCTATAAATATCCTATAAAATACAAGGGGGTGCTGAAAATTTCACAGGCTGAAAAGTTCATAGTGGTCAAATTTGACCAAATGTAGCTTATTTTTCAACACAGTCTTCCCTTCGGTCCACACACTTCTTCCACCAGAGTAGCAGTGCTTGGATCCCTGTGGCTGAAAAATAAACCACATTTGGTGAAATTTGACCACAATGAACTTTTCAGCCCCCCTGGTAATGGAACACCCTTTTACACAATGGCCAAAACATATGACAACCAAAGGAAAAAAAACTCAAAACATTCATAATACTGTAGTAATTAACTTAAGCATTAGGGCGGCGCGGTGGCGGAGTGGTTAGCACTGTGGCAGCACAGCAACTCACCCTTGGCCGGGGGATCCTGGGTTCGATCCCAGCCCCCGACCAACAGTGATCTGTGTGGAGTTTGCATGTTCTCCCCGTGTCTGCATGGGTTTACTCTGGGATTTCTCCGGTTTCCTCCCACATGCCAAAAACATGCAAGTTAGGTTAATTGGCACCAAACTGGGGATTCTAAATTGTCCTTAGGTGTGACTGTGAGAGTGAATGGTTGTCTGTCTCTCTGTGTTGGCCCTGCGATGGACTGGCGATCTGTCCAGGGTGGACCCTGCCTCTCGCCCAAAGACGCTGGGATAGGCTCCTGCTCCCCCGCGACCCGAAAAGGATTAAGCGGAAGAAGATGAATATTTAAATTATATGATCAGAGATGCGTATAGTAGCCAGAAATTGTACTCACGTAAAAGCAGTGTTCCATCCATCCATCCATCTTCTACCGCTTTTCCGGGGGTCTGGGTCGCGGAGGCAGCAGTTCAAGCAGAGAAGCCCAGACTTCCCTCTCCCCAGCTACCTGCTCCAGCTCTTCAGAGGGGATACCAAGGCGTTCCCAGACCAGCTGGGAGACATAGTCTCTCCACCGAGTCCTGGGTCTGCCCCGGGGTCTCCTCCCAGTGGGACGTGCCTGAAACACCTCAAGTGTGGATCGTCACCTCATCGTGGTGGGGGGGTCTGCATGCCCCAGTGATCCCAGGAGCTATGTTGTCCGGGGCAATTTGCCTCTGATAGGGTCTCCCAAGACAAACTGGTCCTGGGTGAAGGGCCAGACTAAGACCGATCCAACAGACTCTCATGATAAATTGTATATCAAGGATTCAGTGTACCCCGCCCGGTATGGGGTTACCGGGGCCCCACCCTGGAGCCAGGCCTGGGGGCGGGGCTCGAAGGCTAGCGTCTGGTGGCCGGGTTTCCACCCATGGGACCCGGCCGGGCTCAGCCCGAAGGAGTTACATGGGTCCGCCCTCCAGTGGGCTCACCACCTGCAGGAGGGATCATGGGGGTCCGGTGCTATGTGGATTAGGTGGCGGTCAAAGGCGGAGACCTTGGCGGACTGATCCCAAGCTTTCTAAAAAAAAAAAAAGCAGTGTTGTCTTATGAAATTAATAATTAAGAGTAGACACCCCAAAAATTACTAGAATCAGAATCAGGTTTATTGCCATTGTTCATGTAGTACACAAACTAGGAATTTGTCTCGGTACAATGCTGCAACATTAAACATGATAAGATAAGAGAAATAAACTATACATGTAATAAAGTGTAGGATAAGATTAAGTGATACTGGTCAACAGTTAAAATATATATTAGCCAGCAGCAGATACTGTGGAGAACTATATAGTGCAGTCGGTAATGCAGGAAGAAAACAGTGATGATTGACATGAGTCTGGTTGAGCTGCTGTACATGGTGCACGAGAGTCACTTAGTGTTCAGCAGTCTAATGGCAGAGGGGAAGAAGCTGTTCATGTGACGGGAGGTTTTAGTCTGGATGGACCGAAGTCTTCTACCAGAGGGGAGGGGGGCAAACAGTACGTGACCAGGGTGTGAGGGATCGGCTATGATCCGGCCAGCACGCCTCCGGGTCCTGGAGATGTACAGATCCTGGAGAGATGGGAGCTTGCAGCCGATCACCTTCTCAGCAGTGCGCACGACGCGCTGCAGCCTTAGTCTGTCCCTGGCAGTGGCTCCTGCGTACCACACGGTTATGGAGGTGGTGAGGATGGGCTCGATGATGGCTGTGTAGAACTGCACTAACATCTTGGTGGGTAGCTTGAGCTTCCTCAGCTGCCGCAGGAAGAACATCCTCTGCTGGGCTTTTTTGATGAGTGAGCTGATGGTCAGCTCCCATTTGAGGTCCCTGGTGATGGTAGTGCCTAGGAAGCGGAAGGAATCAGCAGTGGTGATGGGAGAGCCTGAGAGGGTGAGGGGGGGCAGAGGAGTAGTGACTTTCCTGAAGTCTACAATCATCTCCACTGTCTTCAGAGCGTTCAGCTGCAGGTTGTTATTGCTGCACCAGGACGCCAGCTGGGCCACCTCTCTCCTGTAGGCGGACTCGTCGCCGTTGGAGATGAGCCCGATGAGGGTGGTGTCGTCCGCAAACTTGATCAACTTGACAGACTGGTGGCTGGAGGTGCAGGAGTTGGTGTAAAGGGAGAAGAGTAGGGGGGAAAGTACACAGCCCTGGGGTGATCCGGTGCTGATGCTAGTATAGTCTGAGACAGTCTTTCCCAGCCGCACATGCTGCCTCCGGTCCGTCAGGAAGTCGATGATCCACCTGCAGAGGGAGTCAGGCACGTTGAGCAGGGACAGCTTGTCCCGGAGCAGAGCGGGGCGGATGGTGTTGAATGCGGAGCTGAAGTCCACAAACAGGATCCTGGCGTAGGTTCCCGGGGAGTCCAGGTGCTGCAGGATGGAGTGGAGGGCCAGGTTGACTGCATCGTCTACAGACCTGTTGGCTCGGTAGGCAAACTGCAGCGGGTCCAGGAGAGGGGTGGTGATGGACTTGAGGTGGGACAGGACCAGGCGCTCAAAGGACTTCATGACTACAGAGGTGAGCGCTACAGGTCTGTAGTCATTAAGTCCAGTGATCCGTGGCTTCTTGGGGACAGGGATGATGGTGGAGGATTTGAGGCAGGATGGCACGTGGCATAACTTAAGGGAGGTGTTAAAAATGTCTGTGAATACAGGAGCCAGCTGTTTCGCACAGAGTCTCTGGGTGGAGGGAGACACGCCGTCTGGGCCGGGGGCCTTGCGCGGGTTCAGTCTGGAGAACTGTTTGAGCACATCCTGCTCACTGATGATAAGGGGAGGGGGGGGGTGCCTTAAATGAAGTAGGGAATGTGGAGGCTGTGGAGCTGGAGGGAGGGGGGGAGTTGGACACAGATGACGAGGTGTCAAAACGGGCATAGTGTTGGGACAGTCTCTGACAAAGGGCTTTGTCATCCTGACCTTTAGGAGCCTGAGGCCGATAGTTGGTGATCTGCCTCAGTCCTCTCCACACGGAAGCCGAATCATTAGCAGTGAACTGCTGCTGGAGTCTCTCTGAGTACACAGATTTAGCCCTCTTCAGCTCTCTGTTAAACCGGTATTTAACCTCCCTGTAGCAGTCCCTGTCTCCACTTTTCAGCGCTGCTTCCTTCTCCTTCCTGATCTGTCTGAGCTTAGCTGTGAACCAGGGTTTGTCATTAGAGTAACTCACCCTGGTGCGTGATGGAAGAATGTTCTCTTCACAAAAGTGGATATATGAGTTCACAGTGTCCGTGTACTCATCCAGATCATGCGTGGCTCCTTTAAGCATGCCCCAGTCAGATATTTCCATGCACGTTTCCAGCTTCTCCTCAGCTTCACTGGTCCGTATCTTCGTAGTGCTCACAACAGGTTTAGTGAGCTTCAATCTCTGTCTGTATGTGGGAATGAGGTGAACCATCACGTGATCAGATAATCCCAGCGCAGCTCGAGGGACAGCGCGATATGCGTCTTTCACTGTGGTGTAACAGTGATCCAGTGTGTTTAATCCTCTGGTGGGGCATTTAATAAACTGTTTGTAGCGGGGGAGATCGTGGCTCAGATTGCACTGATTAAAGTCGCCAGCCACAATAATCAGCGAGTCTGGAAAACTCCGCTCTGTGTGTTGAATGTGATCCGCGAGCACGCGCTGAGCTTCGCGCGTGTCCGCGTCGGGAGGGGCGTACACAGCGATCAGTATAAAAGAAGCAAACTCCCGCGGGGAATAGAAGGGCTTGCAATTGATAACAAGAAATTCCAAGGCAGGAGAACAGTGTTTGGAAATTACCGTTACATCAGAGCACCAGATGCAGTTGATGTAGAAGCAGACTCCGCCTCCTGTGGTCTTGCCGGAAAGCTCTGTGTCACGATCAGCACGGAAGAGCTGGAAGCCGTCGAGGCGCAGCGCGCCGTCCGGTATATTTTCCCGGAGCCAGGTCTCAGTAAAGCAGAGGACAGCTGAGGAGGCGAGGTCCTTAAAACGCATCAGCAGTCTCAGTTCATCCACCTTGTTAGAGAGAGAGTTGGTATTGGACAGAAATATGCCAGGCAGCGCCGTTCGCGAGCCTCTCCTGCGAAGTCGCACGAGAGCGCCCGCTCGTCTTCCTCTCTTCCGCCGTCTCACTTTCCGAGCCAAACAATAAACCAGATCGGCGGCAGGGGCTAGAAAAACTGGGAGGAGGTCCGTGGGGGTGAAAGTCCTGATATTTAAAAGTTCTTCACGGGTATAAGTGCAAGCAGACACACAATTGACAAACAAAAACAAACAAAGAGCGCAGCGAAGCACCATGTCGACCGCTGTGGGCGCCATCTTGGATCGTTCAGTACTTCAGTACTAGTACTACTTCAGTACTAGTTGAGTACAGTACTAAAGCACCTACTAAAAAAAATGCTTGAGTAATGACTTAATCTTGAAAGTCTGAGGTTTTTCTCCTAAATTTATAACCATTTTCTATTTCCACCGCTTTTTGCTTTTTTTCTCTGTAAATTTGTTTTTACCTAAATTTGCAACTATTTTCCTCATAAATTTGTAATTTCCTTTTGTAAAATTAGGACTCTTCATGTACATTTGGGACCATTTCATTTTTCTAATGAATTTTAAACAGTTTATGGAAAAAAAAATTCTCATAATTGAAACTTGATTATAATTTTGCAGAGCCAGAATAGAACAATAAATTCAACTCTGATTTCAAAGAAATATATAAATTAATAAAATTATATTTAATGAAATAAAATTAACTCAGAAATAAAATTAATAATAAAAATTGTGAATATATAGAAATATAAGGTTATTAAATGACCCTATATTTATATATCGTCACAATTTTTAGAACACTCTTCACCAACCAGACAACAGGAAAAACCTCCCATATTTTGAAATCTAAATGTTGGCAGGTTTAGTTTGTCCGAAGGCTGGAGGATGTTAACGGATTTAAGCCAGGTACTTCCATGAATTTGGGTCATTATAACTTGCCAGATATATACAAATGAACAGAAATTACTTAATATTGTAGTGGTTGGTTAAGAGACTACAGTCGCTGCACAGCGGCAGAGTGGAAATGAATCTGCCAAATTAGATTAATTTTGAAGCTGCAGACGACAAACGTGTATGTCACAATTACAAAAATATCAGAGCATCAGAGTGACAAGGAAAAGAGCACTTTTTTAACTCGCTCTTGCATGGCGTCTGCAGCGCTCTGACGTCTGCTGGAGACAACAGTTCCCGGTTCCCCTCACATTAACGGGCACCTCTGCTCTTTTTGTCCGTGAAAGCTCCCTCCGAAAAAAAAAAACCAACAAAAAAAAAACTTAACACACAAACACACTACACTTAATTCCAAATTCCAGCTTATGGCAGCAAAAGATGGGAAACAAGACGAAAGACGACGCAGTTATCTTGAATGTGATTGGCCAAATGATGACGCGTGATGCATTCCACCAAAGTTGTTTTATTGTGAAGAAGATGACTGCCCCCCTTTGTTCCTGAAAGCCCCGTCTCTGGGAAATTGGCAGCCTCCACCCCCCAAAAAAAAAAAACCTCTTCGAAGCTACACGATTCACGTGAGTGACATATTTGGGATTCATTAATTTCTGCAATTTTCGCTGAAAAGCGACTAGTTTGCAGGTATGCAGATGAATACATGCAATTCTGCAGTACCACTATATTATATTCACCAATAGTGTAGGGCTGCAAGCTATGACGATATATATCAGAGGACTATATAAAAACGTCTATCGTTTCATAGAATACTCTCATTTATATTGTGATTTAAAATGCACATACTCCCATTTATTCAGTAAAGCTCTTCACCACTTCTTGTCAGTGCCCCATCTTCTTGCCTTGAGAGAGAGCAGTCGCATTTTTCTTCCCTCCTCTCCTGCCTTCCTGATCTATTCCCAGCTTTTGCAATGTTGCGTTTTTGTCTGTGATTAGTCGCTCTTCTTCTGCTGAATCTTAATCTAAACGGAAATTATGGATTTGGAAGCGGCTTAAATGTGCTATTGTCACTATTTTTCAACAAGAATTGGGCCAAGGGGGAGCCCAAGAATTGGAACCTACGAGGAGACTCATGGACATTGGAATTCATGCGTCTGTGGAAACATTATTGGTTATGATCTCAGGACTTCTATTTTTGGCTGTGGAGTTCCCTGATGCATCAGAAATTGAAGGAAGGTGAGAGAGCTGATCAAAGCGGACCCAGCAAGCTCCTTCATCAAATTCGACCAGTTGGGGAGGGCACGAGTAGCGGCAAACGGTGAAATGAATGACGATTCAGTGGAGGAATACATCTGGAGCCCTGTGCTCTCCATGGAAAAACAGTTTAAGCCTGCACATATAATGGAAGCACAGAATTACACGGGTGAGGACAAATTCTATTCTCTGAGTGCACTGTGCTGATTTGATTTGACCTTGTTTGCCCCGTGTTTACATTCCTCCTGATTGAGATAAGCGGAAGGACCGGCTCTTATGTCTACCCAAACAATCGACAATCAGTTGTTGTCGTATCAGCGGATTGGACCCTCAAGGACAATGCCCATGTGCCTTCTGCAAGCAAGAGAGAGAGCAAGAGAGATAGACTCTGGACTTGTTTGTAAGTCACATGATTATAACATCTATCCACTGCCAGGAGGCGCCCTCTGCTGCTCACTAACAACTGTTACATTTACACTACACAATGCATACAACATTACATGCATATAATACACTGCCTCTCAACTTTTGTGTGTGATCTCCTGCTAAATGTCTGCTAAATGTGCATTGAGGTTTTTTTTGCCTGCAATCAAAATTTCGCTCACTTGCCGAGTGTCATTCTGATAAAACATGTTTTTTTCTCTCGCCTACTGTGTCATATCCATTTTCTTTTTCTTTTTTTCCCTTTCTTCTTTATGACTGGCGCCTAGCGGCTGCCCCGGCCTTGGATGCGCTCTGCAGAGCGTGCCCAAATGCCAAGTCACGTTTCGTTACCTTGTATTCATACATGTGTAATGACAATAAAGTTGAATCTCATCTCATCATCTCATCTCTCCCCCGCAGTGCGCACAGCAGAATAGGTGTGTGGTGGGTGGCTAGGCTTCACAGTTCAGATAGCTGCTACTCCTGTTTGCCAGGGGTATGGGACTGTTTCCAACAGTGCTGCGTCAGAAAGGATAGTCCACTAACCTCGCTTTAATAGGGGGTAAGTAACGTTAACAACATGTCTAATTATAACACGGCAAATGCTAAATGATGATATTAAGTTGTGCTAATAGGAAACATTATTGTGTATAAAACCATCATTTCTTTGGCTTAAATTACTGTCGAGTTTCTTAGTTTTGTCTGAAAAAAATTTATTAAAGCTGCAAAAGTGCATGACGGTGGCACATACACACAAAATAAATTAATTAAAATGGGATGGCAGAGCAAGTTGGTTCTTAATGTAATTTACTTGATTTCTAATAATTTTAATTAGTCAAGTAGCGATAATGAGTAAAGTCATCACATGTATTTTATTACATTGTGGGGGACCTAGACGTCACATTCTCCACTCACACCAAAGGGCATAGTAGGAGCGAAGTCAATGGGGGGTTGAGATGGGACAGCGGAGGTGGAGGCGCTAAAGGACTGTATGATAATGCGCCGACAGGCATTGTGATAATGTGTATTGCGGTGTGAGCCCCCAAGTCACTAGGCAAGGCATGCAACATATAAAAGAGAGATGCCCCGCGACCTGGGATTATTCTTGTTGACTTGAGGGTAGAGAGGAAAAAGTCCAGGCTGATCCAGCT
Source organism: Pholidichthys leucotaenia (assembly GCA_020510985.1). NCBI lineage: Eukaryota > Metazoa > Chordata > Actinopteri > Cichliformes > Pholidichthyidae > Pholidichthys > Pholidichthys leucotaenia. The sequence goes on along the minus strand of CM035846.1, from coordinate 272,212,585 downwards.
TGCTGCCTCGCCTGCTCATTTCTCTCTACACTGGTGACCTTTGACGTAGAATGGAATTCGAGGCAAACACCCCGAAGATGGCCCGGACTGGAAGCGCCAACACTGCGTGCGCCGTTTCAGACAAGTTCCCAGACTTTTGGCTGCACGACCCGACAGCTTGGTTCCTCCACACCGAGGCCCAGTTCGCGCTCCGTGGAGTGACGGCGGATGACACCAAGTACTACTACATGGTTGCAGCGCTGGACGCACGCACAACACAGCAGGTGGCAAGCCTGCTCCAACGGCCCCCAGCCCACGGCAAATATGACGCTCTCAAGACAGCGTTGACCCAGCGCTACACGCTCTGACTGCGAGAGAGCGGAAAGGCTCCTGACGCACTCCGAGTTGTGAGACGGGTCGGCGGTCGAATTAATGGAGAAAATGTTGGCGTTGATGGGCACAGATGGCGAGCTGTTCCTCTTTGCCCACCTTTTCCTCTGGAACCTCCCAACAGTGGCCAGAGCAGTCCTTGCTAATTCACCGCTGCTGGTCACTGTCATTGTGACGCTGGCACAAGAGGCGGACCGGATAATCCTGGCGACCAGAACCTTTACTGTGAACGCAGTGGTGCAGAAACCCAGTGAGACAGCCAGCGAGGGCGAGGAGCCATCAATGGTGGCCGCCATGGAGGCCAAGAAGCACCGGAGGGGCACGCTCTGCTTCTACCACCACCACTTCGGAGAAGACGCACGGCGATGCGTGCCACCGTGCTAGTTCAAGCGCTCGGGAAACGCCAGGACCGGCAGTTGGTAGCAGCTGCGACCACCGGTGACACAACCAAGCTGTTCTATGTGACGGACTCACGCTCGAGGAGACGGTTCCTTGTGGACTCCAGCTCCCAAAAGAGCCTCATCCTGCCGTCCTACGCAGACCAGCTGGGTGGAAGTAGCGGCCCCAAGCTCACAGCCGCAAACGGCTCAGACATTAAGACTTTTGGTGAGAGGACACTGACCATATGTTTGCACGGCCGTAGCTGCCAATGATCCTTCGTCATAGCGGCATATAACTCCCCCATTTTGGGTGCAGATTTCCTGTGTGCACACGGGCTATTAGTCGATGTGGCTAACAGACGCCTGATTAACGCTGTGTCTTTTGATTCTCTGCCCTGTACAGCTCGAGGAGCCGGGTCCACAACACTGGCCAACATCACAGCTCCTGGGGGTAAGTTCCACGCACTACTCACCCAGTTCGCAGCACTTACTGTTCCGACGTTTTCGGCGGCCGTCAATAAGCACGGGGTAGAGCACTTCATTACCACCACGGGGCCGCCCGTTTTCGCACGACCTCGGCTCCTGGACGCAGCTAAACTAAGAAAGGTTGGGCATCATCAGGCGCTCAAACAGCCCATGGGCATCCCCACTACACATGGTGCCTAAAGCCAAGGGATCATGGCGACCATGAGGTGATTTCCGCAGATTAAACAACGCCACAGCGCACGATCGCTACCCAATCCCCCATATTCAAGATTTTTCCGTCCACCTCACCGGGGCACGCATTTTTTCCCAAGGTGTCCTTGACCAAGGCAGGGCTTTGAGGTCATCCAATCAGCTTTTGCTGGATGTGCCCAGGTCAAGGTATAAACACTGGGGTGACCGAGCCTTTTCTGTTGTCGCCCCCAGGCTCTGTAATAATCTCCCTCCTGACCTACGTGCTATCTCTGACCTGGCCCTTTTTAAATCAGAACTTAAAGGTGAACTGAACTGAACTGAACGGCATTGAACGGCACTGGGTGATAGTACATACAATTATAAAGATAATTTATCATTGGCACCCCCTCCACAAATCCCGGAATCTTGGAGAAAATCGCGATTTAGAATTTCCCGCCCTGAAAAATCAGACAAATCCGCCGAAGCGCAGCCGGAGTTCAATTCAATTCAATTCAATTCAATTCAACTTTATTTATATAGCGCCATTTCACAACAACAGTCATCTCATAGCACTATCAACTGTAGGGAGGACCCCCACAGTTGCAGAAAGACCCCAGCAATCAGGCGATCCCCTGTGAGCAAGCACTTGGCGACGGTGGAGAGGAAAAACTCCCTTTTAACAGGAAGAAACCTCCAGCAGAACCAGGCTCAGGGAGGGGCAGTCATCTGCTGCGACTGGCTGGGGGGTGAGGGGATAGAGAAGAAGAAAAGAACAGACATGTAGAGAGCAAACAGCACGATGGGGACTCAATCTATGGGAGAGAACAAACAAATGTTAATGACCAGCAAAAAAAAAAATATTTCATAGAGAGTGAGGAAAGGAGTGAGGCCCAGTGCATTACTGGAGGTCCCCCGGCTGACTAAACCTATTAGCAGCATAACTAAGGGAGGGTTCAGAAAACACATGATCCCTCCCTAATTGTAGGCTATATCAAAAAGGTAGGTTTTAGCCCTATTCTTAAAAACAGAGATCGAGTCTGACTCCCGAATCCAGATTGGCAGCTGATTCCACAGGAGAGGAGCTTGATAACTGAAGGCTCTGCCTCCCATTGTACTTTTGGAGATTCTAGGTATTACAAGTAAACCTGCATTTTGGGAGCGTAGTGCTCTGTTAGGATGATACGGTAGTATCAGATCTTTTAAATAAAAAGGAGCCTGATTGTTTAGAGCTTTGTAAGTAAGAAGAAGGATTTTAAACTTAATTCTAAACTCTATGGGAAGCCAATGAAGGGAGGCCAGAACCGGAGAGATATGATCTCTCTTTCTAGTACCTGTTAAAACTCTTGCTGCAGCATTTTGGATCAGCTGAAGACTTTTTAAAGATGTTTTAGGACAACCTGATAATAAAGAATTACAATAATCTAATCTCGAGCTAACAAAAGCGTGGATCAGCTTCTCAGCATCACTCTGAGACAAGATGCTCCTAATCTTGGCAATATTACGCAAATGATAGAAGGCAGTCTTAGAAACAAATTTAATATGTGAATTGAAGGACAAATCCTGATCAAAAATAACTCCAAGGTTCCTCACAGAGCTATTAAGAGAAAGAGTAACTGCATCCAAACTGAAAGTTTGATTTGGAAAGGAATTTCTAAGGTTTTTTGGACCAACAAGAATGACTTCAGTCTTATCTGAATTTAATAGCAGGAAATTACAAGTCATCCAAACTTTGATTTCCTTAAGACAGGCTTCTAACTTGGCTAATTGATTAGTATCATCTGGCTTCATTGACAGGTATAATTGTGTGTCATCTGCATAACAGTGAAAATGTATACAGTGCTTTCTAATAATGTTGCCTAACGGAAGCATATATAAACTAAAAAGAGTAGGGCCAAGCACAGATCCCTGTGGAACTCCATGACTAAGCTTTGAGCTGAGAGAAAACTCATCATTTACATGAACAAACTGGAACCTATCAGATAAATAAGATCTAAACCACTGCAACGAAGTTCCATTAAGTCCAACATAGTGTTCTAATCTATCAAGTAGAATATTATGATCAATAGTATCAAAAGCTGCACTAAGATCTAAAAGGACAAGTACAGAAACTAGTCCATTATCAGATGCAATGAGGAGGTCGTTAGTGACCTTCGCTAAGGCTGTTTCAGTGCTATGATGGATTCTAAACCCAGATTGAAACTCCTCAAATAAACCATTTCCCTGCAGGTGGTCAAATAATTGCATAGCAACAACTCTTTCTAAGATTTTTGAAATGAAAGGGAGATTAGAGATTGGTCTATAGTTAGCTAAAGCTCCTGGATCTAGCGTTGGCTTTTTGAGTAAGGGTTTAATTACAGCCGTTTTAAAAGCCTGCGGTACATGGCCTAAAGTTAATGAAGAATTGATTATATGAAGAATAAAGCTACCAATAAGTGGGAAGACTTCTTTAAATAACCTGGTAGGAATAGGGTCTAAAAGACAAGTTGAAGGTTTGGATGAGGAAACTATTTTGTCTAACTCACAAAGGTCGATTGGAGTAAACTCATCAAGACAGACATCAATAGAAGGAGTTGTAGTAGTTACAGTATTTAAGTTAACTGTGGGAAGAATCTGATTGATTTTATCTCTGATGGATGAAATTTTATTATTGAAAAAGTTCATAAAGTCCTGACTAGTAAGCTCTAAGGGGATGCTAGGATTGACAGAGTCCTGACTCTTTGTCAACCTGGCTACAGTACTGAAAAGAAACCTGGGATTATTCTTGTTCTCTTCTATTAATGCAGAGTAATAACTCGTTCTAGCTTTTCTAAGAGATTTTTTATAAATTAAAAGATGATTTCTCCAAGCTAAATAGATTTCATCTAAATTAGTAGAGCGCCATTTTCTTTCTAATTGACGAGTCTTCTGTTTTAAGCTACGAGTTTCTGTGTTGAACCAAGGAGTTAAAAATCTCTGATTAGACTTTTTCTTTTTTAAGGGGGCCACCAAGTCTAGAGCCTGATGTAGAGAAGCTGAAACACTATCCACCATGTTATCAATTACAGAAGGAGCAAGCTGTCTATAGCTTATTTCCGTTGTGTTGACACATGGCATAGAGGAAACAATCTGCATAAATTTGGAAACAGCATCATCTGAGAGGCATCTACTGTGATAATATTTTTCTTTAGGAGCCAAATAGTCAGAAATAGTAAAATCAAAGGTTAACAGACAATGGTCTGACAGTACAGGGTTATGAGGAGACACTACCAGATTTTCTATTTCTATGCCATATGTCAGAACAAGGTCCAATGTATGGTGGAGGTAATGAGTAGAATTTCCTACTTTCTGAGAAAACCCAATCGAGTCTAATATTGAATTAAAAGCCACATTAAGGCAGTCACTATCTACATCCACATGTGTATTAAAGTCCCCTACTATAATTATTCTATCAGATTTCAGCACTAAATCAGCTAAGAAATCAGGAAATTCGGATAAAAATTCTGAATAGGTTGATGGGGGACGATAAACTATGGCAAATAAAATTGGGTTTAACCTGGAATTGCTAAAGTGCCCAATACTGAGGACCAGGCCCTCAAAGGAATTATAACATGTTTTTTGCTTTACATTAACTAGTAATTTGGAATGGTAAATTGCTGCTACTCCTCCTCCACGACCAGAACTTCTGGGATTTTGACAGTTTAAATAACCAGAGGGAGTTGATTCATTTCATTTGCTTGCTTGTTTTTTTTTTGTTTTTTTTTTCTTGCCTTCTGATTGTTGCTCTGAGTGTTGCTATCCCTGTGCTGTTGCAATCCTGGAATTTCCCCGTTGTGGGACTAATAAAGGCTTATCTTATCTTATCTTAAACCAACATAATCCTCTTGTCCTAACCAAGTCTCTGTAAGGGAAATTAAATCAATCTGATGATCAATTAACAGATCATGGACTAACAGAGACTTGGGAGTTAGAGACCTAATATTTAATAAACCACATTTAATTTTTAAATTATGAGGAGGAACAGAGGCCAAATCATTCAATTTAGAGGCTTTATGTTTAATTTGAGTTTTACCAATATTTTGCTTTATCACTTTGGGATGCTTATACATTATATTTTTATTTACTTTGGAGGGAGCAGACAACGATTCTCTGATGGGGAAGACAGGGGCTAAGCTGAGGGGTGGCGGATGAAGAGGAGCTGCAGAGAGGCGTGTAAGACTGCGACTCTGCTTCCTGGTCCCAACTCTGAGTAGTCATGGTTTTGGAAATTTGGATAAAAAAGATGCCAGATTGTTAGATAAATGAGAAGCACCATCCAAAGTGGGATGAATGCTGTCTCGTCTCATAAGACCAGGTTTTCCCCAAAAAGAGCTCCAATTGTCAATGTAGCCCACGTCATTTTTAGGACACCACACAGACAGCCAGCGGTTCAAGGATGACGAGCGACTAAACATGTCATCACTGGTCAGATTGGGGAGGGGTCCAGAGAATACTACAGTGGCAGACATCGTTTTTGCAAAGTCACACACCGATTCTACATTAAGTTTCGTGACTTCCGACTGCCGGAGACGGATGTCATTAATGCCGGCGTGAATAACAATTGTGGAATATTTACAGTTACTTTTAGCCAGCATTTTCAAATTTGACTCGATGTCGCCTGCTCTGGCCCCAGGAATGCATGTGACTATGGCCGCTGGAGTCTCTAGGTTCACATTTCTGACTACAGAGTCGCCAATGATCAGAGTTTTTTCCTCAGCGGGTGTGTCGCTGAGCGGGGAAAAACGATTAGAAACGTGAACAGGTTGGTGGTGAACCGGGGCTTTGCGACTAGGCTTCCTTCTCACCGTCACCCACCCAGTCTCCTCGCTGCAGAGGAGAGCCGGGGAACCGGTGACAGGGGGACCTAAGCTAGCTAGCTCCGCTGCAGCTAAGGGGCGTCCGTCGAGATTAACTGGCGCAGACGGTGTTTCAATGCAGCGGAGCCGGGATTCCAAATCAGACAACCTCGCCTCGAGCGCCTCAAAAAGACAACATTTATTACATTTACCGTTATCACTAAAAGAGGCAGAGGTGTAGCTAAACATCTGACAGAGAGAGCACACCAGAGGAGGAGAGGAAAGAGAGCTAGTAGCCATAGCTAGTGGCTCGAAAGCTGGAGAGCAAACCACACAGGCAGACAGCAAAACAGGAAGTGACGATACGTTACCACAAGGAAGTGACGATCTCCGAGGAAGTGACGAGTTCCGCGTGACGTCACGAGTGTGACCCAGTCCTCACGTTTACCATTGCGAGCACGTCGACACTGGTTGTTTTTGGTGCATTTTGTCGTGATAGTCGACTACAAAACACTTCCAACACCTGGGAAGATCTGTTCAGTGGCCAAGGAAAGCTGTCATGGCGACGAAAGAAAAGAAAGGGGGAGGAAAAGCGACCGGGAAGCGATGCGTTTTTAGATATACAGTGATCCATCACTTATCGCGTTTAATGGGGACCAGAACCGACCGCGAAAAGTGAAAAACCACGAAGTAGCGTCACCCCCCCCCCCCAAGGGCGTCACAAGCACTATTTTGCACAAAAAGGCACAAGAGAATAGCGAAAAGTGCCACTAAGCAACACGAGCGATAAAGAAGGCGCTCTGCAGGGAGAAAAGCTGGGTAAAACGTCTCGGCCAATCAGCTTGCGAGGTGAAACGTCTCGGCCAATCAGCTTGCGAGATTCCCAAGCGGTGAAGAGGTGGGCGGAGAGGAGTGGAGCGGTGGTCAGAGAGGTAGATTTTGAGCTGTGCGGGCTCTCCGTGTTGATACCTGATGTTCTAATGAGAAGGCAGGGAGACTACATTAGAACATCAGGTATCAACACGGAGAGCCCGCTCTCCCCGGCTCCCCAGCCCGCTCGGGAATCTCGCAAGCTGATTGGCCGAGACGTTTTACCTCGCAAGCTGATTGGCCGAGACGTTTTATCTCGCAAGCTGATTGGCCGAGACGTTTTACCCAGCTTCGCTCCCTGCCGAGCGCCTATACCCAGCGAAGGAAGACCGCATTAAACGCGGTAAGTGAGGGATAACTGTAATAAGTTGGAAAAATGCTGATGTTTTTTTTTTCCCTTTCTTTTTTATTGTTAATTTTCCTTATCCTGTCACCCCAAACATGCCAAAGTAAACACTCACCATTCTGTATTCAATAAGCGACTCTCCACCCCATCACTGCTGCGGTCTGAGTCGGTGCTGGAATCCCCCAAAAATTCTGGCTCTAATCTGTACGGTTCGATGCCTCCCTCGCTCTCTTCCTGTTCACTTGACACTCCTGCATCCTCCTCTGTCTTGTCACCGATCCTGAATGCCTCTTCACTCTGAAAACTCTGGTGTTCTTGACTGCTGGAACTGCTATCATCTGCCATTGTTGTTTTGATAAGGCTCACACTCGTGACGTCACGCAGCGTCGTCTGCACTACTTCCGGTTTGTTTGGCACTGCCAGCCAGAGGCAAAAGTTTATCGGCTTATAGCTTGGCCATCGCACGGCCTAAAAATTTCTTTTATGTGTTGAAAAATACAATAGGTAATAAGGAATTAATCTGCTATTCTACTTTTTTGGCAAAAAGGTGAGTTCAGTTCACCTTTAAAACATATTTGTTTAGGATGGCTTTTAATACCCAGTAGTGGTGATATCTGTCTGGCATTTGTTACCTCCGCCAAGGAGGTAATGTTTTACCGGGGTTTGTTTGTCTGTCTGTTACAAACACAACTCAAAAAGTTATAAACGGATTTTGATTAAATTTTCAGGAAAGGTGTGTAATGGCACAGGGAACTGATGATTAGATTTTGGTGGTGATTTGCATCATGATGTGGATACAGGAATTTTTTTTGAATATTATTTTATATATTAATCTGGCGCTTTCCATGTACTGACCCTTTAAGATGTGTCCACTGGGTTACGTGCGTGACCACGCCATTGGGTCATGTGCCTCAGCAACCTAGAAGCCACACACACTGCAGAAAAAGTATTAGGGGTTGTGTCCACCAAACTTATTTTTTCTGCTGTGGGTGACTATTTTCTATTTTTACCTCCGCCAGGCCGAAAGGCCAGGAGGAGGTTATGTTTCTGCCGGGGTTTGTCTGTTTGTTTGTCTGTCTGTCTGTCTGTTGGTTAGCAAGATAACTCAAAAAATCTTGGACGGATTTCCATGAAACTTTCAGGCGTTGTTGGAAATGGTACAAGGAAGAACTGATTAAATTTTGGGGGTGATCCGGTTCACCGTCTGGATACAGGAATTTTTTAAAGCATTTTTCATTCAACACTGTGACATACAGCCATTTTCAACATGTGCGCAGGCGCAATGGAGGGCGCTGGTCGTCGTGTCTGCAACACAAACTCTGCGTTCTTCAACGTTTTAGGCACAAAAGGACGCGGAAAACACTGCTGGCCTGGGCCCGCCAGCGTGCAACTGCAAAACCTCACACGGGCAGCTGTCCGCCGACGGATTCTTTGGCAGAAATTCCCCGGCCAGCCATAGGAGCTGCGCATTTGGCAGAAATTCACCGGCCAGCCATAGGCGCTGCGCAAAAGCGAGCTCTCTGCCGGCGAAGTTTCTAAATTGTCGTTTGCCACGGAGCGCAACCCCCAAAACAATAATATTGTAGCGAACTCAATATGAGCACCCTATTTGGCTTGCCAAGTGGGTTGACCCTATTGGCGACACAGGTAGAGTGCGGGACTCCGGAGCGGGAGGCGTGAGTTCGAACCTCCCGGTGGGACGTCGCCATGTCGAGCAGCACGTTACAATATAATATAAAACCCACGGCAACCTGTCTACCCAATTTGCATCCGTCAGTGGAGGAGATGGACACAACAGCAACACTTCAGTTTATTACCTCCGCCAAGGAGGCAATGCTTTTACTACTGAACCACTAATCCTATCACTATCACATTGATTGTCATTGATTAATTGTGTGTTTATTGCACTGTCCCTGTCAAATAAACAAATAACCATTGTGAATCCAATTGCTAGTCATATGTTTACATGCTCAAGGAATGTGAAAACGTACACACAAACACTGTATGGGGGGAACTGTGGCGCTTGGCGGAGGTCTGCGCTCTCCGAGTGCTTTTCTAGTATTTCCTATGTAGTCCAGCGCTTACAGTGCTGAGCACCCTCAACGCTGAAACGGTTTGCGCAGTGGCCACTTTTTGTCGTGGAGCTCAGGGCTGACAAAAGTTCAACTTATCCGACTACTGTATAGCTGCGCTTGTCAATGTCAGACCTTTCTAAGCAGCCAATCAGAATTAAGGAAGGACGGGAAATAAAACGCCAGTACAGGAAGACGACAACAGTAGGTGATGGATGGTGGAGAGGCTGAAATTTGCTGCATGAAACAACCCAGTACTCTTTAATCTGACACTATAAGGATATCCTGATCAAAATTTGAAAGCAAACACTTGGAGGAACATGTCTGCATCTGTCGACGTGCCAGGTGACCATCTGTGCCGTTGTCATGATTTGATTTAAGGTGGAATTGCCCAGCCCCAAAGCATTTTATTATTATTAATAATAATGGATTGCATTTATATAGCGCCTTTCATTCAAATTTTTGGGAAAGGCGTGTAATGGCACACTGAACAGATGATTAGATTTTGGTGATGATCTTAAAATGCATACCTTCGCCAAGGTTCTTATCTTCTCACAGAGTGTTGGCAACAATACTCCAAATCTACTGGATGGATTGGATGAAAATTTCACCAGAGGTGGCCCCTGGCCTAACGAACTCATTAGATGTTGGAAGCGATCTGTGAGTGCATACCTCTGCCAAGGCCCTATCTCACAATGTACAGATTGATGGTGATATGGACGGATAAATAGACAGAGGGGAGGACGAAGAGAGGGAGGGACAGGGCCTTGGCAGAGGTGTGCGCTCTCTGAGTGTCCTCTAGTTGTGTTTTATTACCTCCGCCAGGCCGCAGGCCACAGGAGGTAGTGTTTTTGCCGGGGTTTGTTTGTCTGTCTGTCTGTTGGTTAGCAAGATAACTCAAAAAGTTTTGGACGGATTTCGATGAAACTTTCAGGCGTTGTTGGAAATGGTACAAGGAAGAATTGATTAAATTTTGGGGATGATCCGGATCACCGTCTGGATCCAGGAATTTTTTTAAAGGATTCTTTAACATTGTCAGATAGGGCCATTTTCAACATGTGTGCAGGCGCAATGGAGGGCGCTGGTCGTCGTGTCTGATGAACACGAACTCCGCGTTCTTCAAAGTTTTAGGCACAAAAGCACGTGTAAAACAGTGGTGGGCCGGGCCCGGCAGCGTGCCTGTGTTTGCGCTACGCTGCAAAAGCTGAGACAGGCAGCTGTCCGGCGCGGGATTATTTGGCAGAAATTCCCCGGGCAGCCATAGGGGCTGCGCAAAAACGAGCTCTCTGCCGGGGAAGCTTCCAAATCTTCTTTTGGCGCGGAGCGCAACCCCAATAAAACCCACGCCAACCTGTCTACCCAATTTGCATCTGTCAGTGAACCCCTGATTGCTGCTTTCCGTGATCTATGAAAACACTCGCATAACCCATTGGTCTGTGGGTTGTATGCGGTTGTGCGATGAATTGCAACGCCCGCAGCCTGGGAGTTTGGAGATGGAGGAGATGGACACAACAGCAACACTTGAGTTTATTACCTCCGCCAAGGAGGTAATGCTTTTACTGGCATTTGTCTGTTTGTCTGTCTGTTTCACCAGAGGTGGTTCTTGGCTTAGAGAGGAACCCATTACATTTTGGGGATGATCTGGGAATGCATACCTCAGCCAAGGCTCTTCTCACAGTGTGTCAGCCACAAAACTCCAAAACTAATGGACAGACTTGGATGCAATTTTCACCACAAGTGGCGATAGGCCTACACACAAGCCCATTACATTCTGGAGGTGATCCATGAGAAACGGAAGGAGCCTTGGCGGAGGTATGCGCTCTATGAGTGCTTTTCTAGTTTTAATGTGTGAAGCACTTTGTGTTGCAACTTTTGTATGAAAAGTGCTATATAAATAAAGCTTTGATTGAAAGCTTTGATAAAAGGAAGCTGATAAATAAAAATAATTGCAAAAATACAAAAACAAGTTAAAATACAAGATTAAAATAATTTAAAAATTAGACTTACCATTAAAAAGCAGTTGAAACTCAATGGAAACCCTCGTTAAAGTTTTCAGCTGCTTTTTAAGAGTCCACAGAGTCAGCTAAACATAACTGGAGTGGGAGTTTATTCCAAACAGCACAGTCCACACCCTCCCTGTGTGCAGAGACGTATCTCTGTGGAACATGAAGGACCGAGAATACTTTATTATATGAAAAAGATGTCAACAGTTTTACTTTGGGACATGATTTGACGTTGAATAAGGTGAAAAAATTTGCAATGTATGGGATTGTGATACTCCATCATTGCACTATCCTGATCATTGCTGAATCGTGATAGGATTGAATCGTGACCCAAGAATCGCAATTCGAATCGAACTGCGAGGTCCCTTACGATTCCCACCCCTAGGGGAGCAGCATAGTGCTGGAGACTATCGTATTTAGTCTAGTGCAGGGGTAGGTCACCCGTGGCTCTGGAGCCACATGCGGCCCTTTAGCTCCCCATGTTGTGGTTCCCTGCAGTCACATCTCAAAACACATGGAAATTAATGCAGGTCATTTTAATTATTTTATTTTTCAAATTATTGTTTATTGGATACATTTTTCAACTGAAACACATGCTTTTATCAACATAAAATATATTTTAAATTATTATATTGTCAACTGTATGCGTCACATCTGACATGATTGAACTCTGAATTAGAGTGAATTTATTTTCCCCATCATAACTCAATACATTCTGAGTTATTTTAAAATAAAAGCCCTCTACAGCAGTTCAATTTTCAAAATCATCTCCGTTATGTGTTTTTAACTACTGAACCACTAATCCTATCATTGCCAATCCAATTGCTAGTCATATGTTTTCGTGGTCAAGGAATCTGAAAACGTACACACAAACACTGTATGGGCGGAACTGTGGCCGCCATTACAGAAAATGTCATTTTCGTGAATAACTACTGAACCACTAATCCTATCATTGTCAATCCAATTGCTAGTCATATGTTTTCATGGTCAAGGAATCTGAAAACATACACACAAACACTGTATGGGGGGAACTGTGGCGCTTGGCGGAGGTCTGCGCTCTCCGAGTGCTTTTCTAGTTATTATATGTGTGTGTGTACACACACACACACACACACGCACACGCGCACATATTACAAAATTGTTGGTACCCCTCTGTTAATGAAAGAAAAACCCACAATGGTCACAGAAATAACTTGAATCTGACAAAAGTTGTAATAAATAAAAATTCTATGAAAATTAACCAATGAAAATCGACAATGCTTTTGAATTATGATTCAACAATTATTTTAAAAAACAAACTCATGGAACAGGCCTGGACAAAAATTATGGTACCCCTAGAAAAGACTGAAAATAATGTGACCATAGGGACAGGTTCAACCAAGATGTGTCCTCTGATTAACATCACAGGTGTCTACAAACTTGTAATCAGTCAGTTGGCCTATTTAAAGGGTGACAAGTAGTCACTTTGTTGGCATGGTGTGTACCACACTAAACATGGACCAGAGGAAGCAAAGGAGACAGTTGTCTCAGGAGATTAGAAAGAAAATTATAGACAAGCATGTTAAAGGTAAAGGCTATAAGACCATATTCAAGCAGCTTGATGTTCGTGTGACTACAGTTGCACATATTATTCAGAAATTTAAGATCCACAGGACTGTAGCCAACCTCCCTGGACGTGGCCACAGGAGGAGACGGATAATACGAATGGTAACAAAAGACCCCAGAACAACCTCTAAACACATTCATGGTGAACTCCAAGGTCAGGGTACATCAGTATCAGATTGCACCACCCGTCGTCGTTTGAGCCAAAGTGGACTTCATGGGAGACGACCAAGGAGGACACCACTGTTGAAAACAAATCATAAAAAAGCCAGACTGGATTTTGCCAAACTGCATGTTTGACAAATTCCAGTCTGGAATTTGTCAGACAAGCCACAATGCTTGTTTGACAAATTCATAAAGCTTCTGGGAGAATGTCCTATGGACAGACGAGACAAAACTGGAACTTTTTGGCAAGCCACATCAGCTCTATGTTCACAGACGCAAAAATGAAGCATACCAAGAAAAGAACACTGTCCCTACTGTGAAACATGGAGGAGGTTCTGTTATGTTCTGGGGCTGCTTTGCTGCATCTGGCACAGGGTGTCTTCAGTCTGTGCAGTGTACAATGAAATCTCAAGACTATCAAGGTATTCTAGAGAGAAATGTGCTGCCCAGTGTCAGACAGCTTGGTCGCAGGTCATGGGTCTTGCAACAGGATAATGACCCAAAACACACAGCTAAAAACACCCAAGAATGGCAAAGAGCCAAACATTGGACTATTCTAAAGTGGCCTTCTATGAGCCCTGATCTAAATCCTATTGAACATCTGTGGAAGGAGCTGAAACATGCCATCTGGAGAAGGTACCCTTCAAACCTGAGACAACTGGAGCAGTTTGCTCATGAGGAGTGGGCCAAAATACCTGCTGAGAGGTGCAAAAGTCTCATTGACAGTTACAGAAATCGTTTGATTGCAGTGATTGCCTCAAAAGGTTGTGCAACAAAATATTAAGTTAAGGGTACCATCATTTTTGTCCAGGCCTGTTTCATGAGTTTGTTTTTAAAATAATTCTGTTGAACCACAATTCAAAAGCATTATCTGATTTTCATTGGTTAATTTTCATAGAATTTTTATTTGTTACCACTTTTGTCAGATTCAAGTTATTTCTGTGACCATTGTGGGTTTTTCTTTCATTAACAGAGGGGTACCAACAATTTTGTCCACGTGGAATCGCAATACTCCATATCGTGATTATTGTTGAATCATGATAGGATCGTATCGTGACTACGGCTGCAGCTAACAACTATTTTACAGCCTGGTAATCGCTCACTCTAATCGAAGATTACTCAAGTAATTTGAGTCTTTAAAAAAAAAAAAAAAGTAACTTGCATTGCGGAACTTTCTTTCCTAAAGAGCAGTAGTAATTGTACCAAATACTCAATAACACAGGTACAAATTTATTGCAATGCATACTGCAATGTTTATTGCATAGAACGTAACTTTAGATGGTACGTTACACCATAAAGTTCCATTCACTAGCATCCGCTAGTGCTAGCCGCAATGGATGCCAATGGTGGTGGCTCTATGTTTTTTGGTCATATAAGCATAATTAGCACAGCTGACTACATGCTATTCATTTCAATTTAAAATCTCAATCACGTACCTTGCCTTGGGTGCGCTGGCTGTGCATGATGTGGGATGCTTTCTGCCCAAACACTAACATTTGACATAGTAGAATGCTCGCTCACCGGTCGGCTTTACCATGTACACACTGCACAATGTTTTCCTTCAATCTGAGCTTGAAATGATCCCCTACTTGATACTTTTGTCGTTTTTAAAAAAAAAAAAAAACTTCTTTCTCTTTGCCAGCCCACCACTATGCCGCTCTGACATGGCACCATTAAACAAATTGTGTTTTGTTTAGGTAGCGTGATCGGAAGAAAGTTGCACCAGAAGAAGGTCATATATACAGTCATATGAAAAAATTAGGACACCCTGTATAAGCCTGTGTGTTTTTTAATATACTTGGACATATGGATATTTAATCTCAATGTTAAAAATACAGGGAGATTCATGTAATACAACCAGTGTTGGGCAAGTTACTAAAAAACAGTAACTAGTTACAGTTACTAGTTACTTACTGCATGATTAAAGTAACTAGTTACTTGGAAAAGTAACTTTCATTTTACTTTTAAATGCATACTTAAATCATCTTGCACACAGCAAGATCAAGGGCCTCTTGTTCTCATCAGAAAAAAGAAAATCAAGAAAACTGATGACAAAAAAAAGTCATCTTACAGAGAAAAAATGTCTCAGATTTACACAAACTATTGTAATCAGTAGAAAGTCAGAAATTTACTGGCTATGACAACCTTGGTTCCAAGGTTGTCATAGCCAGGAGCGGCACTGGGGTTAAGCTCCCAGTGCTCATAAAATGCTCCTTATGGCGTGCGTCTCGAAAAGCCTCTGACAACTAAGTCCAACTCCTAGCGGCCTAGCCTGCCCGTGTGGTTTAGTCTCTAAGCCCGGCGGAACTGCTTTTACTAATAGGAGAAGGGGCGAGGGCGGATCTCTGGCGCCTTAAAACCAGATGCTTCGGGTAGATGGTGGCTCGTCAACCTGGGAAGGTAGCCCATCTAGGGGAAGGTAAACCCTGATTTCAAACCTCCGCTGCCTTGCGGCACACCCGGTCACGGGAAAGGCTTCGAGAGTCAACCCTGAGGAAAAATCCGGAGTCGGAGCCCCTAAGGCAGTTCTCTGTTGTGCTCAACATCGTTCTGGCAGCTCCTGCGACTGTGCTGGTGCCAAACTACAGCAGCCCTGCTGTTCCTTTGGATTCATCAGTGGCGTGGAGAGGGGGGACATGCTGCATGGGTAACATCTTGTCCTCCATATCTTCCTGCCCAGGCTTGAATCCTACCAACGCCCAACGCTGGAAGGTAGAACACCGGTGCACATCGGCCTGTTCAGCCGCAGGCGGTGCTGTTCCAGCAGAGTAGACGTTTAGGATTTTCTTCCATGGTCATCATAGACCGACGGAGGCCGCCGCCGACGAAAGGTGTGAATTCACAGAGAAAATTTTGGACCCCCTGGGGGGCCGTTTTTGGCCCATGAGCCATATGCCCATAGCCACTGAAACTATGTATTCATCCCCAGTTGGCAGCTGATGAGGAGGGTGTCTAGCAACTGCAAGTTGTATGATCGTCTATTTGCGCTAAAAATATCTATCAATATTAATAAAATGAGTAACGCGAGTAACACATCTGATCAAATTTCAGTAACTGCAACACATCACTGAACTTTTAAACAGTAGTTTCGTTACACAGCATGTTATTGCAAAAGTAGTGGCGTTACAGTAACGCATTACTCCCAACAGTGAATACAACTAAACAATTGAAAATGAATTACATTTTTTACAAATTTTCAGTAAAATGTAATTCTAAACAAATCGTGAGGAATAAATTGGGACCCCCCCCCCCCATCTTTTTTAGGACACCCCCACATTCATTGCCACTTAAAATGGCTAAAATAAATGTTAAAAAAATGCAAATAAAAACAAAAACAATGTTAGACATAAATATGTGAACATTTCTTAATAAATAATATTTAATGGGGTGTCCTAGTTTTTTCACGACTGTACATTAAATATATACATTAAACGACACGTTGAAGCATAAATTCTGAATAGACAAATTTTTGTAATCAAATTATTTTAATTATTCGAGTAACCGTTGCAGCCCTAATCGTGACCCAAGTATCATGATCCGAATCGCAAGCTCCCTCGCAATTCCCACCCCTATGCACTACTATTACAAAAATGGCATCTTGATTGTGGAATCTGCAACTCGCATGAAAAAATACCAGCACTGACAAAATGAAATAAGTTCATTTTGCCAGTTGATCCCAACTAATCCTGCTGAGCTTTCAGTCTACATAAATAAAACTAGATACAATCCACTTAGAACAGGGAAGATGCACAATTGTTCATTCTCTTACCGGTAGATGGGTACAGGAAGATAGTTCTCCCCTTCAATGCGGATGTCTGGGTACCGCTGGTACAAGGCCTGCGTGTAGTCCTCAAACACCCGCTTGTACCCTCAGGAAATGCTGTACAAAAACATGCACAATGTTAGAGAGATAAAACATTTTACAGTACCACAAAGGCTGTAGTGATAACTTAGTCTTGTTATCTAGATCACCCCTCCCCCAAACTTGAATTTCCTCATTTGTAGCATGTTTGTCTTTTAGAAGAGCACAAGTAGTTCAAATGGGTTAATTTTGTCATTTTACATTCAGTTCTACTTAATTTCCACAAAGAAACAAACAAATGTGCACCAGCAAAATCACAACACAAGACTTTGTTGCTTATCTTTGAATCACTGGTGTAGTGGTGTTGTAATCATAACATTTACAGTATGTCATGTTTAAAATTTGATTTTTGTACCAAAAGTCCACCATAACCGAGTCGCTTGTTGAGAATACTGAACCCCTAGTCAGTGTTCACAGTCAAAGCTGTTAGAAATTAATTTAACCTACAGAGTGTCTGCAAACAGGTCATTTCTTAAGTCATTTCCAGCATGAACAAGTAGAGGAAGTCTAGAGTTAAATCAATGACGAAACACACTCCACTCATTAAAGATGGGTGTAGTGTGTGCTATGATGTATGCCTACGTATTTGGGAGAAACTATTGGGGCATACAGAGCAAATTGTTACTGTCTGCTAATGTAAACAAAGGGTTAGTAAACTGAAAAAAAGGTAGAGACCACATCTACAGTGGGTGAAATAGTTACTTGATTCCTGCTGAATTTATGTTACAAAGGAATGAACAGTCCATAATTTTTATGATAGGTTTATTTTAACATAGGGAGACAGAAGAGCAACAAAATCAGAGAAAATATTAAATAAGGGTTATAAATTAATTTGCATTTGATCGAATGAAATACATACTTGATCCCCAAGCAAAACATAACTTAGTACTTGGAGAAACCCTTTTTGGCAAGCACAGTCAGACGTTTCCTGTAGTTAGTCAGGTTTGCACATCTCAGAAGGGATTTTGGTCCACTCCTCTTTACAAATACTCTCCAAATCCTGAAGGTTTCAAGGTTGTTGCTTGGCAACTTGAAGCTTCAGCTCCCTCTACAGATTTTCTATGGCATTAAGGTCCGGAGACTGGCTACGCCACTCCAGGACCTTAACGTACTTCTTCTTGAGCCATCCTTTTGTTGCCTTGGCCGCATGTTTCGGGACAATGTCATACTGGAAGATGACCCGCAACCCATCAGTGTTCTGGCTGAGGCCAGGAGGTTCTCATCCAAGATTCTATGGTACATGGCCCAGTTCATCGGCCCCTCAATGTGGTGAACTTTTCATCTACCCTTAGCAAAAAAACAGTCCCAAAGCAGAATGTTTCCACCTCCATGTTTGCAGGGGTTAAAGTTAAAAAAACCCTTCCCAAGCCTGAAATTTTTTCCGGGGGCAAGGTCATTGGGATGGACACGCACACATTTTTATATATTTTATATTATATATATATATATATATATATATATATATACGTATATATATATATATATAAAACAACAGTGAACTTTATAAAATACTCTAAATTATATTATTTCTATAATTGTTTTGTTCAAAAGAAATAATTCCTAGGCTTCAAAGACTTACCCTCTATCCTACGGAATGTATGAAAGGTTTTGTGCATATTGAAGGATGAAACACTTGCGCAGGGCTGGAGTGGGACCAATTTTCAGCCCGGGAGTTTCATGCTCAAGACCAGCCCACTTCTTGCCAAGTGGAAGAAATTGGAGCAAAAGTTCCATTTCTATCCAAAAGTTTTTACTGCGGACATGTTTTGACAAGAACATATACTGTAACTTAGTTCACCTCAATAAATCAGCTGACAAATAAAAGAGAAACTGAAAGATAAATCACAAAAGGGAATGAACATCAGTTAAGTTCAGTGGCATAAAAATTCTACAGGAACAAAATAGCTATTCATTAGACAACTTTAACCTAGTATGTAATAATAATATATACAGTGTCATGTCAGTTCAGTGTCAGTGATATCACATCATTGTGTAATTTCCCCATATAGATTTTTTGTCCTGTTCCAATATATGCATGTCTATGTCACAAATTTACCAGAAAAAGGTTAAAAATGTCCAAGAATGTTTACAAGAAAAACCTCACTAACGGCATAGAAAAGGGGAAAAACTAAAACATTTATAGTAATCTGCAGCTTGTGTTTTCTAAATTTTTGACTTCATTCTTGTGAATTTATAATTATTTTTTGTAAAAAATGTGCCATTTCTCCCCTGCATGTTTTTCCACACAAAATTGTAACTTTTTTCTCACAAATTTTCTATTTTACTTGTAAATTGGCCTCCTTTGTCATATTTTACAGCTTTATTCTTGCAAATTTATACTTAATTTACATTTATAGGCTTTACCTTACACTAAATTTGTGAGTCCACCACCACTACCCCTTGTTAAAAAATAAATCACCTGAGTTTTTTTTTTTCTTCATTCAGCAACATCTACTGTGGAAAGAGGCTTTTTCACCAAACTGTTCACAAAAATCTGCATGGAGCAGTATTTGATCTTGAAATCAAGATAATAGGTAAAATGCCATAACTACAAGGAATGTTTAGGCTATTGTAAATATGCAGCTTTTTCTAGACATGTGATTTTCTTCATGTAAAAAAAAAAAAAAAAAAAAAAAATTCTTTAATTTTAGAACTTTTTGAATGTTTTTTTTTTCCCCTTTTACCATAAAACTGCAGCTTTTGTTTATAAATTTTCATATTAACACATACTGTAGGTCAGGGGTGTCCAATCATGTGCGATGGAGGGCCAAGACCCTGCAGGTTTTACCTCCAACCACTGTCTTCAACAGCAGATTCCAATGAACTTCTTCCCCCGATTGCTGATAAGTGAAAGATACTGCTGAAGAGACTGGGTAGAAGAGAAAACCTGCAGGGTCTTGGCCCTCCGTGGCACATGATTGGACATCCCTGCTGCTGGTTCATGTAGCAAATTTTTTCTTGGAAATTTAGAACTTTATCTACAACGCTTCGTAATGAGGAATTAATTAGTTTTTCATTTTATGAGAAAAAATACATCGGAGTCAGAGAATTGTGAACTATTTGATGGCAGCTAAATACAGTGGTATGAGAAAGTGTTTGCCCCCCTTCCTGATTTCTCATTTTTTGTACGTTTATCACACTTAAATGTTTCAGATCATCAAACAAATTTAAATATTAGACAAAGATAACACAAGTAAACACAAAATGCAGTTTTTAAATGATGGTGTTTATTATTAAGGTGGAAAAAAAGTCCAAATCTGTCCTGTTCCAATATATGCACGTCTGTGTCACAAATTTACCAGAAAAAGGTTAAAAATGTCCAAGAATGTTTACAAGAAAAACCTCACTAACTGCATAGAAAAGGGGAAAAACTAAAACATTTATACTAATTAACTGTGGTTTATCACATCTTTGGAAAGCTGAGTTCAATTTCTCGAGTCACACCCAGGCCCGATTACTGCCACACCTGTTCTCAATCAAGAAATCACTTAAATAGGACCTGCCTGACAAAGTGAGGTACACCAAAAGATCCTCAAAAGCTAAACATCATGCTGCGATCCAGAGAAATTCAGGAACAAATGAAAAACAAAGTAATTGAGATCTATCAGTCTAGAAAGCCAATTCTAAAGCTTTGAGACTCCAGTGAACCACAGTGAGAGCCATTATCCACAAATGGTGAAAACATGGAACAGTGGTGAACCTTCCCAGGAGTGGTCGGCCAACCAAAATTACCCCAAGAGCGCAGCGACGACTCATCCAAGAGGTCACAAAAGACCCCACAACAACATCCAAAGAAATGCAGGCCTCAGTTAAGGTCAGTGTTCATGACTCCACCATAAGAAAGAGACTGGGCAAAAATGGCCTGCATGGCAGAGTTCCAAGATGAAAGCTACCGCTGAGCAAAAAGAACATAAAGGCTCATCTCAGTTTTGTCAGAAAACATCCTGATGATCCCCAAGACTTTTGGGAAAATTCTCTGTGGACTGATGAGACAAAAGTTTTAACCTTTTGGAAGGTGTGTGTCCTATTACATTCGACGTAAAAGTAACAGCATTTTAGAAAAGGAACATCACACCAACAGTAAAATATTATGGTGGTGGTGTGATGGTCTGGAGCCATTTTGCTGCTTTAGGACCTGGAAGACTTGCTGTGGTAAATGGAGTCATAAATTTTGCTGTCTACCAAAAAATCTTGAAGGAGAATGTCTGGCCATCTGTTTGTGACCTCAAGCTGAAGTGCACTTGGGTGCTGCAGCAGGACAGTGATCCAAAATACACCAGCAAGTCCACCTCCAAATGGCTTACGAAAAACAAAATGAAGACTTTGGAGTGGCCTAGTCAAAGTCCAGACCTGAATCCGATTGAGATGCTGTGGCATGACCTTAAAAAGGCGGTTCATGTTTGAAAACCCTCTAGTGTGGCTGAACTACAACAATTTTGCAAAGATGAGTGGGCCAAAGTTCCTCCACAGCGCTGTAACAGACTCATTGCTAGTTTTTGCAAATGCTTGATTGCAGTTGTTGCTGTTAAGGGTGGCCCAAGCAGTTATTAGGTTTAGAGGGCAATCACTTTTTCCACACAGGGCCATGTAGATTTGGATTTATTTTTTTTTTTTACACTTAATAATAAACACCTTCATTTAAAAATTGCATTTTGTGTTTACTTGTGTTATCTTTGTCAAATATTTAAATTTGTTTGATGATCTGAAACATTTAAGTCTGACAAACATACAAAAAAAAAAAGAGGAATCAGGAAGAGGGCAAACACTTTTTCACACCACTGTATTACAGAATTTATTCCGACAGTCACTTCAATAACCTGAGGTGCTGAGAATCTCACAGCCTCTCTGCTGTAGCAAGAACACACTCCTCTGCAGCCTCCTCTCCCTTTACCTGTGCCGTTTGACTCCTTTTTCTTTGGGAAAATCGCCTCTTGCATCAATTTCTGCCATTTGTTAACCACCAAAATGTGAACACACCTTCTGGAGTCCCACGCCCTGTTGAATGCTGTCAGTCTGTCCTTCAGTCAGAACAATCATTACTGGCACCAAATTGTGAGGGATGCTCTGGTGTGCAGTTCAGTCAGGCAGGTTTAGGACTATTAAACATCACGATAGTGCCAACAACATGGCTGCCGCAGATTATATTGATGTTAATTAATTTTACTTCCAACTAGAACACCGGCCCATCAGTGAAGCGGCCCACTGGGAATCCTCCCTATGGGCCACTCCGGTCCTGCACTCGTGCCTCAAGTCACTCACTTGTATGCTGTCACTACCCGAATTAGGAGCGCACAAGTGCAATACGGTCTGCCATCTTGGATCACTAGATACGGCAACTCCGCTTGGACAAAAAGTAGTTCCGCGTACAGGAATAGAAAGTAAATCTTTTGTTTTTATAGGAGTATCATTTTTCCCCACAGCCAAATGGCACATGCCAGAAATCCAGCACGGTGCTGGAAAACTTTAAGCCCTGTCTATATATAAAGAAAATAGTTGGGAGTATTGTGACACAAATACTCAAGTGGTACAGAGAGTAGACGGCTGTTGTGGTGGTAGTCCGCTCTTCCACACTGGCAGGACCGTCCCTCTTCCACAAAGTCCAAATCACCACTAGCAGGAGAAAATCACAAGCAGCGGGTGATTTATGGCAAGCGAAGGCAGACACTGAGAGGTAACTAACGTGTACTCTCAGCCACAGCTGCACATAGACTAAACCCCACCAATCACTCCAGACAGTCTTTCCACAGGTGACTGTCGTGAAACAGCCGTAAAATGGTTCCTATGGCAACATTTAAAATGACAGTGTACTACCAACACACTTAAACCAAAAAAAAAAAACAAAAACAACCCTAACACTGTGTTGCACGTACAGAAATGGGAAGTACATTTCTCCGCAGCAACCCCCACCCACCCACCCCCCAAAAAAAGGCACACGCCGGAAATCCAGCACGGTGCCAGAAAACTTTAAGCCCTGTGTTTGGCAGTGGAAATGGTGTTCTTGGGGTTATGTTCAGCATTTCTCTGCCTCTAAACATGGCGAGTTGAGTTGATGCCAAAGAGCTCAATTTTGGTCTCATCTGACCACACCACATTCTCCCAAGCCTTCTTTGAATCATTCAGGTGTTCACTGACAAACTTCTGATGAGCCTGTACATGTACCTTCTTGAGCAGGGGGAACTTGCGAACATTGCAGGATCTCAATCCATTATGGCAAAGTGTGTCACCAATGGCTTTCTTGGTAATTACGGTCCCAACTCCCTTGAGATCATCAACAAGCTCCCCCTCTGTAATTCTGGGCTGAGCCTTCACCTTTCTCAGAATCATCCTTACCCCACAAGGCGCAATCTTGCATGCAGCTCAGAGCGATTGGCTGTGATCTTATATTTCTTCCATTTTCGAATTATCACACCAACAGTGGTCTCTTTCTCACCAAGCCTCTTGCTGGTGGTCTTGCAGTCCACTCCAGCCTTGTGCTGGCCTACAATCTTAACTCTGATGTCCTTTGACAGCTCTTTGGTCAGGCCCATGGTGGTGGAAAAGTTTTAATTGGAGACTGACTCTGGGACAGGAATCTTTTATACACATAATGGGTTGAGATTAGGAGTACTTTCCTAAAGGGACAGGACTAATTTATGTGCCTCATGGAAACATAACTGGTCTGTGCAGGTCAGAATTCTTGCTGGTTGGTAGGGGATCAAATACAGGGTTTCCTGTGGTAACATTTCCATGTGGCAGGTCGCCACCCTTGGATTATGCCACCACGCCTAGGATATATTAATTTAAGAAAAAAATATGAAAGAACAACACTCCGCAAGTGCGCACACGAATGTGCGTGTCATCTGCGTGGAAGCGCCCCGCCTGCGCATGACCGTTTCAGTTTGCAAGCAGAGTGTCTCTCTAGTGTTGCTGTCCGAGAGGAGCATGAGCTTATTAAAGTACTTTACATGCTGAAAAAAAGCAGAAGAGGTACGTAAGCAACGGAGGCATTTATGGTGGTTTTAACCCGCTGGTAATGGGAACAATAATGAAGAGTCACTTAGCCACCAGGTGTGGTTAGAATTCATTGCAGAGAAAGGCAAGAGTAACTGATGAATTACTTCACTTAACTAATGTATGTTCATTATTATGTACCTGGCAAGTTAAGATGACCGAAATTCACGAAGTCAATGACTCTAATCCGTCGGCAGCCTTCAGACAAACTAAACATGCCAACATTTTGATTTCAAAATAAAGGAGGTTTTTCCTGCTGTCTGGTTGGTGAGAGTTCTAAAAAACTATATAAAGAAATATTATAACAGAAATAACTGCATCTTTGATCATTTTAGTTATTTTTTAAAAATACAATATTAATAATTATATTTCTTTGAATTCAGAGTTAAAATGATTGTTCTGTTTTGGCTCTGCAAAATTATGGTCAAAAGTTTAAATTGTATGAGGAAAAAAGTAAAAATTTTGCCACATTCCGTTTCAAATTTATTTTTTAAAAAACAGCAATTTTATCATAATCTACCTTTGTCCATCAGACAGGCCTCTTCACTGTCCAGTTTTAAAACGCATATTAAAACCCATTTTTATTCTGTGGCTTTTGACCCAGTTTGAGATATTGATTTTATTTGTTCTTATTGTCTCTATTGTATGACTACCATTTTGTTTGTGTTGTTTTATACTTTTTAGCTGTATTTTACTGTTTTGATTTTAAATTTTATTTATCCTTAATGTACAGCACTTTGTGTCAGCTGTTGTTTTTAAAGTGCTTTATAAATAAAGTTGGATTGCATTCAAAAAAAGATAAAAATTTGCCGTAAAATAATCCACAAATTTATAATAGTCTCAAATGTACAAGAAAAGTCATAACTTTACAAGAGGAAATTACAAGTTTGAGGAAAATTGTTGCAAATTTAGATAAATTTACAGAGAAAAGTAGAAAAACCAAGAAAATTGTTATAAATTTTGGAGAAAAACCTCAAACCTTCAAGACTGAAGTCATTACGGAAGTTTGTTTTTTTTTAAGTTTTTGTAAAGGATATACATGTCATTACAGCATTGCATTGTTTACATTTTTATCACATATTCCTTTTTTTTTTGTTTGACAAGATTAAAAAAAATTATTACAACACCTTTTTAAGTGAAAGAAAAGAAAAATAAAAAAAAAAGAGAGAGAAGAAAACTAAAGGAACATCTGAGTAGCATTGGAGCAAAGACGAGCCATTATTGAAATGGTATTTGTCAAAGATTAGATCTGATGGAAGACACATATGTGTTCCAGGGTTGCCAAAAGTTCAAGAACCCATCCATGTCCTGTCTCAGTGCGAATGTCAACTTTTCCATCAAATATAGTAAATGTCCTGAATCACGTTAATCCAATCTTCAGGTGCAGGGCAGTCTCTCGACATCCATTTTTTTGTTAGTGCTTTTTTTATTTGCCAATATTAAAACATTGAATAAGTATTTTTCTCCTCGTCTTTCCAGTGATTCCGGTAGTAAACCCAAATACAAAGTTACAAAAGAAAAGGGAACTGTTACTTTGAATATTTTCCCCAATATTGTCTGTACATTAGTCCAATATTGGTGGATAACTGGGCATGACCAAAACACATGAAAATGATTTGCAGTCTTTTCACCACACAAGCGCCAGCAATTCAACCCTTTGCGAGTAAATTTGTTTTGTGCAGGTGTTCTGAAAAATCTTACCAAATTTTTCCATCCAAATTCTCTCCACAGCAGGGATGAAGTACTTTTCCACTGTTGTTTATTTATTTTTTCCCATAATTCCAGTTGTAAAATGAAATTCCCCCCTTTTTCCCATTTCTCTTTTATATATGATGTGTTGTCTCCTTTTAAGTCTTGAAGACCTTGGTATATTTTAGAAATGTATCTGATCCCTGGGATCCCTTTATATGCCATTAAGAAAACCTTCAGAACAACTGACTGGGCCCTTTCCAAATCCTCCTTTTTAAGTATTTTGTTTATGTGGTGTCTAAGCTGAAAGAACCTGTAAAGGTCTTGATTTATTAGACCTTGTTTTTTCAAATCTTCAAAACTTTTTAAAGTTTGCCCTTTAAAAAAATCGTAATATTTTATCAGTCCATTCTCTTTCCACTTTTTAAATCTGGTGTCTATTTTGTTAGGAGTAAAATCCTGATCATAGGAAATCCATTGCAATAATCGATAGGGTTCTTTAGTTTTATTCTCTCTGACTATCTTAAACCAAATTTTTAGCGGGGTCTCTATCCACGGGTTAGTGTTATTCAAATGTTTAGGTAAGGCATTATTCCCCATTATCGCCTGTAGGGGAATGTCACTTGTTATTTGGCATTCTACCTCCTTCCATTGTGCAGTGTAGAATGGGCTACATATCTCTACTAAAGTTTTAATTTGCACGGCTTTAAAATAGTCCCCGATATTTGGCAGCGCAAGCCCACCTTTGTCTTTGTTTAGCTGTAGGGTTCTATACCTGATTCTTGGTCTCTTGCCCTGCCATATGAATCTTGAGATCCTTCTATCCAGTTCTTGCCATGTTTTTTTTGGGAGGTTCTACCGGTATTGTTTGGAAAAGGTATAGAAGACGTGGAAGTATATTCATTTTGACTGCTTCAATTCTTTGTGCAGTACCCAAGAATGGTATCATATTCCATCTTGCTAGATCAGATTTTATTTTTGCCATAAGTGGATCATAGTTTAGTGTTATATAATTTTGTTGAGTTGTTTCGGGATATTGATCCCCAGATATTTCATAGATTCCATCTCCCAGTTAGTTTTGAATTTGCTTAGTAAATATTGATTTGGGTTATAGTTGAATGTTAAAATTTGGGTTTTATGCATGTTCAATTCGTACCCCGATAACTCTCCATACTCTGAAAAAACAGATTAGTTCTGGAAAAGAGGTGTCCGGCTGCCTCAGGTATATTAAAACGTCATCAGCAAAGAGTGCTATTTTATGTTCCTTCTGACCAAGTGTAATACCTTGAATTTTTTGATTCTGTCTTATCCATTGACTCAGAGGTTCTATGAAGATTGCAAAGAGCAGTGGAGACAAGGGGCAGCCCTGACGACATCCTCTCTCCAGTTCAAAAGATGATGATAATTTACCGTTAATCCTTATTTTAGCTGTTGGTTTTTTATATAATGCCTGGAAAGTTCTGATGAAGTTGTTATGAAAATTGAAACTGGACAAGATTCTATATAGGAAAGACCAGTCAACTGAATCAAATGCTTTTTCAGCATCTAATCCCAGTATGGCTGCATTTAAATTATATTTTTTTATATGATGAATTTGAACTTGTATAGATTTTTTTTTTTTTATGCTTATACCCTATGAAATTATGCGCAACCTCCCACCACCAACCATCACAGCAAACAATCACGGTAATACAGTATTTGTTAAGTGTGGAGAGTTCATGTGGTTCATTGTCACATTTCTATTTTAACAAGTTTTTTTTAAGACTTATTCGTTTCTAATATTGTGACTGTTGCATGAAATATTTTACCACTTCATATTTGCTGATTCTGCATCTCCTTTAATATTTGTTACCTTGTAGGAGGAGGGTTGGATGCGCAGACTGACTAAAAATATAGTTATTCCCTCCTGAAAGCGTCCAGTTTTTCCTTATAGCTCTGGCGCTGGGTTTCCCGCTGCTGGCCCGTGGATTTTGAGGGTCTCTGTGTGCACCACGTTTGAGCCTTGATTCTTTCAATCAGGTCTGCTGCAGGTTTATACACCGTTACCGGGAGCCCTCTTCTCGCCATATCCCTGGTTGCTTCTTCTGCCGAGTTGTAGAGACATGTCTCTTCCCCGTAAAAAACCCTCAGCTTCGCTGGAAATGGAGTTTGAAAGCGCAGTTTCTTCTCTCTTAGTACCTTTTTAGAGTCATTGTATTCCCGACATTTTTTAAGGACCTCCGGGACGTAGTCATGCTCCACAAAAACTTTTCTTTCTTGGTGCATAAAGGTGTTTGCATAAAGATGGTGGCCTTGGTGCATCTTAAAGATGAGCGATGGCAAGAACCAAACAGACCGCCCGTAAATCTACTGGAGGAAAAGCCCCCAGGAAGCAGCTGGCCACCAAGGCTGCTCGGAAAAGTGCTCTGGCCACCGGCGGAGTGAAGAAGCCTCACCGTTACAGGCCCGGTACCGTGGCTCAGAGAGATCCATCGCTACCAGAAATCCACGGAGCTGCTCATCCGTAAGCTGCCCTTCCAGCGCCTGGTGAGGGAGATCGCTCAGGACTTCAAGACCGACCTGCGCTTCCAGAGCTCCGCCGTCATGGCTCTGCAGGAGGCCAGCGAGGCCTACCTGGTGGGTCTCTTCGAGGACACCAACCTGTGCGCCATCCACGCCAAGAGGGTCACCATCATGCCCAAAGACATCCAGCTGGCCCGCCGCATCCGCGGAGAGAACTTAGACTTTCTGCTGCACATCCACCAACCACAATGCTCCGCACTGTGTGTCTATATATATATATATATATATATATATATATATATATATATATATATATATATATATATATATATATATATATATATATATATATATACACACACTGTATATATATACTGTATATATACTGTATATACTGTATATTAATATGTACATATGTATACTAGCTGCTCTTGTTTTTTCTTGCCTTCTGATTGTTGCTCTGAGTGTTGCTATCCCTGTGCTGTTGCAATCCTGGAATTTCCCCATTGTGGGACTAATAAAGGCTTATCTTAAGTATCGTTTTTAAGCTAGCCGTGTTGCTAGCCTCATTTTGCTCCTCTATTTCCGAGTGGTTGTCTTCGAGGTCAGTTTCTCCGGCCGATGCGTGTCTTGGCCTGGTAAATGTTGATCTCTTCTGTTTTCCTTTAGGCATAATGACTTTGTCTTTTGATTTTCACTCTTCCATAAATCCGTTGTACCCTTAACTCAACTAGAAATTTTTGGTTGTCTGTTTTTAATTATTAATTTCATAGCACTGCTTTTACATGAGTAGAATTTCTGGCTACTATACCACCTCTGATCATATAATTTAAGTATGCATGAGTAAATTATTATTATGAATGGTTTTTTCCCCTTCCCTTTCCTACTCTTTGTGAATGGAAAAAAGAAAAAGTAGAATAAAAATACAAAAAAAATACACATTTTTGTTATTTTTGTAAACCATGAAAAAAATCCTGCAGGCCAAAATGTTGACACTTCGTATTTTCTAATCTGTTTGGATACCACCATAGACAGAAAGAGAACCTGAATTAGACAGGGTTCAGAGAGGGAAAGATGAGACAGACAAGACGAGCCAAGGAGAGGATGATTTATCTCGGTCTCATTTTTTTACATTACAAAAACATGGCATTTGAACAGGGGTGTGTAGACTTTTTATATCCACTGCATGTCATCTGGACCAACCGCCTTTCCATTCTTCATCCTCTTCAAAGCTGCCCTCACTTCCACCTTGCTAATCCTCAGGACTTCCTTGTTCACCATCTTTCCTTCATCCATCCATCCATCTCTCTCCCCCCCCCCTTCAAAGTACTCCTTCCACCTTCTCAACACACTGTTGTCATTTGTTAGTACATTACCATTTGTGTACTTAATCAACTTAACTGGCTGTACATCCTTTCCAGCTCGATCTCTCTGTCTCGCCAGTCGATACAACTCCCTTTCTCCTTCCTTAGTGTCCAGCCTCTTATATAACTCACTATATGCCTCATCCTTTGCCACCTCTCGCTTTGCCATGTGCCTAGATTCCAAATACTCCTGTCTACATCTCCCTGGCTATCCCACTTTTTTTTTGCTAACCTCTTCCATTGGATACTTTCCTGTCCTCCTCATTCCACCACCAAGTCTCCTTGTCTTCCTTCCTCTGTCCACTGGATACACCACAGTTTTCTACCTATATCCCCGCAATACTTTTGCTGTACTTTCCCAGTCATTTGGTAATTCTTCCCTACCACCCAGAGCCTGTATCAACTCCTCCCTGAACTCTGTGCGACCTTCCTTCTGTAACTTCCCCCACTTAATCTTTGGCTCTGCCTTCACTGTGTTCCTCTTCTTGCTTTGCAAAGTCATCCTACAGACTACCATCCGATGGTCTAGCTACATTCCCCACTGCCACCACCTTGCATTCTCCTATCTTTTTCAGATTTCTCCTTCTGCATAAGATGCAGTCCACCTGTGTGCACCTTCCTCCACTCTTGTAAGTCACCCTATGTTCCTCTCTCTTCTTGAAGTATGTGTTCACCACAGCCATTTCCATCCTTTTAGCAAAATCCACAATCATCTGTCGTTCCATATTTCTCTCCTTAAGACCATGCCTACCCAAGAACTCCTCATCACCTCTGTTCCCTTCATCTACATGTCCATTAAAGTTTGCTCCAGTCACCACTCTCTCCGCTCTGGGAACAATCTCTACCACTTCATCCAACCTACTCCAGAATTCCTCTCTCTCTTCTACCTGACATCCAACTTGTGGGGCACACATACCGACAACATTCAACATCATGCCTTTGACTTCTAGCTTTAAACTCATGATTCTGTCCGACTCCCTCTTTTACCTCCTGAACACTCTTCACATACTCTTCCTTCAACATTATCTTACTGCATTTCGCTTCCTATCTACACCATGGTAGAACAGTTTAAATCCACCTGCAGTGCTCCTAGCCTTGCTTCCCTTCCATCTGGTTTCTTGAACACACAGTATACTGCATCTACCTTTCTTCTCTCCATCATATCAGCCAACTCTCTGCCTTTACCGGTCATAGTCCCTACATTTAACGTCCCTACTCTCACCTCCACACTTCTACCTTTCCTTTCCCCTCCCTCCCTCCTAACATGCCTTCCTCCTCTACTCTTCGATCTTCGAACAACAGTAGCCCAATTTCCACCAGTCCGGTACCCTGTCAGTTAACAGCCCCGGTGGCGGTCGTTGTTAACCCAGGCCTCAACCGATCCAGTATGAAAGTCTCATTCGTCATGATCCGCATGTTTGATTTGGCAAAGGTTTTACAGTTATGTGAAAAAATTGTGATACCCTGCGTAAGCCTGTGGTTTTTTTTTTGTTTTTTTTTACATATTTGGACATATGGATTTTTAATACCAGTGTTAAAAATACTGGGAGATTCATGTAATACAACAATTAAAAATTAAAAACTTTTTTCAAATTTTCTGTAAAATGTAATTCTAAACAAACAGTGAGGAATAAATTAGGACATCCCCCATCTTTTTTAGGACACCCCCACATTCATTCCCACTTAAAATGGCTAAAATAAATGTTAAAAAATGCAAATAAAAACAAAAACAAGGTTATACATAGATATGTGGGCATTTCTTAAAGAACTGAATTGGATGGGTGAATGGGTGTCCTAATTTTTTCATGACTGTACGGAGGATGCCCTTCCTGACACAACCCTTCCCATTTACCCGATCTTGAGACCAGCATTAGGAGTACACTGGCTTGTGCACCCCCTGTGGCTGGGTATATCAGATGATGATATAAAAACGTCTATTGTTTCATAGAATACTCTATCTTTTATATCGTGATTTAAAAATGCATATACTCCGATTTATTCAGTAAAGCTCCTTACCACTACTTATCAGCGCCATGTCTCTCTCCCACAGTGCGCGACTGCGTGCAGGCGAGTAGGTGTGTGGTGGGTGGCTAGGCTTCAGTCCGATGGTTGCTAATGCTTACTCCAAACTACCAGTTCAGATACTGTAGCTGCTTCTCCTGTTTGCCAGGAATGTGGGACTGTTTTCCATCGTGCTGCGTCAGAGGATAGTTCGCTCACCTCGTTTTAATAAAGATTAAGAAAGATTAACACCATGTCTAATTATAAAATGCTAAATGACAAAGCTAAGTTGTGCTAACTGGAGACCATAGCAGGCCATCATTTTTTTGGTTTAAATTACCGCTGAGTTTCTTAGTTTTGTCTGAAAATAAATTTATTAATGCTTCAAAAGTGCATGATGGTGGCACACACATGCAAAATAAATAATAAATAAATTAAAATGGGTCGGAGGAGCAAGTTGGCTCTTAATGTAATTTATTTGATTTCTAATAATTTTAACTAGTCAAGTAGCGATAATGAATAAAGTCATCACGTGTATTTCATTACACTACCTTTTGTGTCTTTGACTTTCAGATCATGACCAATCTAAAAGATTTTTACTAAGAAACAAACAGGTTAAATCAGGCCAGAATGGCAGTCATTAGGCTGTGGATCTACACTTAAATTTTCACTGATTTAAACAAACAGCTAATTTATATCTGTAGATGCCAGCCATGGGTAATTTTCTCATTTTCAGACATTTAGACATTTTTTATTCTATGTGTTTTTGGGTTGTTTTTTTTTTGCTATTCTCCTCTGGCTCACAAAATATTTAACCTATTGATGTTTACTTTTTATTCATATATGATTTAGAAGAAAAACCTGAAATTTATGAGCATCAAGTCTCAAATGCACAATAAAAAATATTTTATAACAATACTGCAAAATTATGAGGGAAAAAGGTACATGTAAAAAAGTAAAAAAAGAGATGGTCCTTTTTATGATCATCTAAACTGTAGAATTTACAGAAAATGTATATTGTGATATAGTATATCGTTATTGTGATATAAGATGACTTATAAGAAATTTTTGTCATGTAGCACAGCCCTAGCTTACAATGTCACAGAGTGTCGTCAGCAGGTTGCAACAGAGACAGAGAGACTGAAGAGTCACAGAAAAGCATAGAAGTGAATGTCCTTTGGCCACATCCCTTGCTAATGAACCGCTTCATTGTGAGCAGTGCCCTGTGGAAACCAGATGATGAATGCCATTCAACTCCAGGCGCATTTAAGAGAGGTGACAGGCACCCAAGTGTCACATCAGACTAGGGGTGTGCCATATCGTATTGTTCATGATAATACCAGTATAAATTTTGATAGCGGTGTAAAAATGAATATCGCAGTATTTGGGGTCTGTTACGCTGCCAACGGGAGTTACGTGTTACCACAGAAATGGGGAAAAAACATGGCGTGGGAAGTGGCGCTCCGTGCTTGGAACATCTTCGTCTGATTGTGAGAAAGTAATTTAGTTTTAAGGCTGTTTCAGACTGCTGCCCTCTTTTAAAAAAAAAAAAAAAAAAATGGTGCAGTGATGCGGATAGTCTGCCCGCATTTTTTTCTGTATGTCAACAACGCCGCTTTGGGGAAAAGTTTTACTTCGCCTTGAAGCAGTGTTGCTGACGTGACGTCCGAAGTGTCCAGAGGTTTATTTTCATTCCATTGTGGCTGCTCCAGTGTGATTTATTCAACCAACCGAAAGAAAAAAAAAATCTGTTAACAGCCCCAGGAGTTGTCTGTGCAGCAGAGATTTCTAATGCGGGTAAATTGAGAGAAAGAGAGAGCGATGAGAGGTCTTTCCAACAGAAGTGTCTTGGGAAATGACAGACAGGTAGGCCAGCATATATTCAATATGATATAAATGATGAAATAATAATAGTTTTAAATAATCCCACTCCCTCCCCATTTTATTTAGACCCTCTTCCTGACCCAGTGAAATAACATACTAGACTAAATTAATTTAATATGTTAAAAGGGGCAAAACCCCTCATGTCCCAGAGCACAGAAATGAAATAAAGACAGAAGTAATGTGTTTATGGTTTACGTTTTTTAATGCAATAAATAAGCTGCATTAACCATAGCTAAATTGCTCTTACATCCATAAGGCAATGTTTTCAGGACTATTCAGATGTGTTAAGAAAAATCTGCAGAATTTTCAAAACTACAGGCTATATGTAGTCTGCACTACCAACTTTACTCTCATCTGCTTGTTACCGTTCTCTCCTAAATTTGTTTTTCTCATTAAACATCTTTTCATAAAGGTACCTTTTATTTAAATTTTGAACGTTTTTGGTGACAAATTTGTGACCTTTTTCATGCAGAATTGTAACGTTTTACCTAAGCCTCTTACCTTGTGTTTTTACTCTGAAAAGGTGAAGAAATCAGAAGCAGCACCAGATTTAAATTAAGATTAGTCAATCAGTTGTTTTAATAATCAATAGATAAGTTGACTATTACAATCCAAATTTATAATTTTCGTCCTATCCAAAGGTTATAATTACATTTATAACTAGTTTGATACCCATTATTTTAAAATATTAACCTACTTAAACTGTGGAGGTTTCTGGTTTCCAACAACAGGGTAGCCTAGGATAAAGTCAAATTCCCGTCCTGAATTTTTGTCCCAGTCCACCCCTCAGTGTGCTTAAGATGTAGTGGTTTATAATATTCCCTACTAATATTTGATACAGAATTTAAAAAAAGTTTTAAACGCATTCTAAACTGTTCTTTATAAACTGGAGAAATAAGAGTTGTTGTTTTAAATTAAATCACCCTTATTGTCATTCAACTGTACAACCAATCATGTACAGCAGAACGAGATTGTGCTTTACCTATCTACAGTGTCAATCACACACACCCCAAGTGCAGAATCAGAGGGCCGCTGCCATGCAAGGCGCCGCCACAGAGTTCCCTCCTCCATTCCATTTACTGCTGAGCACCAAGCTGGACGGCAGGAAGTTCCACTTTTATATGGTCTTAGGCATGACCCGGCCGGGATTTGAACCCCTGCCTCCCGGGTGTGGGGCGGATGCTCTACCAACTGAGCCACCAATCCGGTTTTGTTTTTACTGAATATGCTGAACATAATTAATGTTGGCCTGTGAAACTGCCCTTTATAAATTTAAAAGAAAAAACTGTATTCCTTGATACCGTGAAAATTCACAGATATATCGCAATATCATTTTTAGGCCATATTGCCCACCCCTATGTCAGACCAGTCGAAACCGCTTACATCAGCGTGGTGTGCGTGCTTGACGACCTGCGAGGGTACCTGACCGCACCACCAAGCACAGGCGTCATCGTCTTGCATAGGCCAGGGAGCATTTACGCTGGACAAGGGACCAGTGGGCCTTAGTGCTGTTCTCTGATGAAAATCGATTCATGTTGAGCAGAAATGATGACGTCAAGGACAGCGCTATGCATCAGCCACTATTGTCACCAGATGAGCCTTTGGTGGTGATGGTGTTACAGTCTGGGCAGGAGTGTCCAGTCAATACAGAAATGCCCTACACCTTGTGAATGGTACGGTGACAAGCTGATACAGATAGAGTGATGTTTACTGATTGAAGTACGTGGCGGTAATGCACCTGTAAGCTGGTTGCCAACTGCCAATCAAATCTAAAAGAAGAAGAAGACAAGCTGATACAACCCGAATAACATCATTAATCTAGTCATTGTGCCTCTGCATGAACAACACAGGCCTAATTTCATCTTCATGGATGACAATGCCATACCTGTCAAGTGATATGGTTTCGCCGTATTTTAATACGGGGGAAATGCAATTTTAGCAAATACGGGCGTATTGCCATTTCTGTACACCAAAAACAAAAATATACAGCGAAAAAAAAAAAAAATTATTGAGAGAACCTAAAATCAACTGAACAGTAATTCGATGCCTGGCGACATTGAGCGCACCTAAGCAGTCTTTTTGTGATTTTCAAAATGGCTTCATGCAGCGCGCCACCGGCGAAGAAAACAAAGCTTGAAGAAAAGGGAAATCGAGGGACTGGACGTCACCGAAAAGAATGGGAGAGTACGAGCTTCGAGAAGTTAAAGTATGCTCATCCGCATCAGATCGTACCTGACAGCCAGACCCACACTGCAGGTCGGTGCCTTTTTAGTCCTTCATGCTTCCTAGACACACTGGATATAAAGTATCAAACTTCAGCTTTCAGTAGATCAAACCCAATGAAGGTGATGATTTACAGTAGGTGAGAATAGGGAAACACCATCTTTGACTGACAGCGCTGTTCAGATTCAGCAGGGCATATGCTGCTCCATGATAGCTATGGCACTAAAAAACAGGCTTTTCAATTTTATATAATTTAGCTAAAATATAGAAATGTTACACATTTATGAGGGCTGTTCATAAGAGATTTCCCCTGAGTCATCTTCCATGGACTGAGAAGACCCAACCTTGGCACATTTATTAGTCTTTCTCTGCATAGTTACCACCAAGGGTTACACATTTCTCCTATCGCTTTATGCAGCTGCGGAGACCTCACCTGTAGAAGTCTGCAGGCTGTGCCAGAAGCCACAACTTGACCATGGAAATCAGCATTTCATTGTCTTGGAAGGGCTTGCCCTTCAAAAATGACTTCATTGTTGGAAAAAGGTGGAAGTCAATGGTGTAAGGTAGGGAGGGGAAGTGGGATGAGGAAGGATTAAATAGCCACAGGACTGTGCTTCCCTCTGAGCAACGTGTAAGTCATGAACCCAGCATTATCTTGCAGGAAGCGGACACCTTTGGTCAGCATGATGATTGCTTTTGATGACCTTCTGCAATTTCTGCAGCAGTGAAGTGTAGTAAGTCCCGGTAATTGTGGCCCCGCTTCCCCCAGCTCCTCAAAGTGTACTCAGCACTGCTTTGCCTTCCTCACAGCAATGCTGACAGTGAGAGGGCTTTCAGCGTGGTCAAGAAAATTCACACTGACTTCAGAAAACGTATGCTCCCAGAAACTCAGACTTCTTTCATGCAAGTGAAAATGAATTGTGACACTCCATGCTTCAAGGTCAAGCTTTCAAAAGAAATGCTAGAGTCAGCAAAGGCTGCTACTTGGAACTATAACAAGCAGCATCAGTGAACATTTTCTTGTTTCAAGTTCATCCAAGTGCATTAGTGTAACAAAGCTGACAATTAAAAACTCTTTAATTCCAAGTGTATATATCTAGCTGACAATTAAGAACTATATTCAGAATTATTCTTATTGTGTACTTTCAAATTAAGCAATCTACCTTGTGCTAATGTAAATTTGAAAAATATTGGTTTTTATTTATTTTTATTTATTATTAATATTATCATTTATTTTTTTTAATTTATTTATTTTTTAATTATTTTTTTTGTGCTACTTGGCTTATTATTTTCACATTACCAAAAAGTTATGGCTCAAGATTGTGTCCATATAAGTATACATTTGAATAAATATGTTTGAAATAGTTCATGTTGCAATTGTTGTTTGTTTGGTTTTTGTTTGGGGGTTTTTTTTGCTTCAGTTTTCTTTCATCTGCCGATAAATACAGTTTTTAAGTACTCAGTACAGGTGTGAAAGCCCCCCCAATAAGGGAGGCATGAGGTATGCCTTGACAGGTATGCAATGCTCCAGCTCACTGAGGTCCCATCATTAGGGAACCACTGCTGGAGGCTGGGGTACCTCAAATGGAATGGCCTGCACTTTCTCCAGACCTTAATCCCATAGAAAACCAATGGGATCAGCTGAGTCGCTGTGTAGAAGCTTGTGACCCTGCACCCCAAAACCTCCATGACCTGAGGGCAGTCCTTCAAGAAGAGTGGAACGCCATGCCTCAGAAGACAATAAGTCGATATGTGAACAGCATGAGACGTCGTTGTCAAGCTGTAATTGATGCTCCAGGGTAGTTATTGTGACACTGACATTTTTTGTTGTGGTATACCCACCACCGGCTTCTGTTCCAATAAACTATTTGAGATGAGGAAATCACCAGTGCATGCTTCTACTCAAATGCAGTACTTTTATGATATAATATGCTCCGTACTGTGGGTGTTTATATATTTACATATTTATTCCATCTAGCTACAATGCTCTGCACTGTGTGTTCATATATTCATATATTTATTCCATCCAGCTACAATGCTCTGCACTGTGTGTCTGTGTGTGTGTGTATATATATATATTTTATAGTAATATGTACATATGTATATTAGCTGCTCTTGCTTGCTTGTTTTTTTCTTGCCTTCTGATTGTTGCTCTGAGTGTTGCTATCCCTGTGCTGTTGCAATCCTGGAATTTCCCCGTTGTGGGACTAATAAAGGCTTATCTTATCTTATCTTAATATCACTGTATTTTCCATAAATTTCACCCCAAAGTCAAATATCTGCAGTTTTTTTGTGAGCAGTGTACGTATATTTGTAGTGCCTCACCGTACGTCACTGATGCAGGTTTTCAACACAATTTATCAAACCAAAGCCAGTCTATTAAAAACTTGCCCCACTGAGCCCGTTTATGTGACAGGCGGACGCTGGGCGGCTCTCGGAGGATTTAACAGCAGTTGCTTGAACGTTTGACAGCGGAAGTGGGTCCGTACTGGTTACGAAATACTTATGAAAACTGCCAAAAGCCAGTACTATGGTATTGTGTGGCGATACTATCGTATCACACCATACCGTACCGTAAATTCCTTTTTTTGCTAGGTTCTATCTAGTTTTTCGGCCTTACGACGGTGCTAGAAGGAGACTTTAGCTAACCCTAACGTGCGATGACTCGCCAATTTTTGCGCTCATTTTCTTACCAAATTTGAAATTTCAGCAGTGGTCCCGCAGCAAACTGCATCTTCATCTTTTTTACACCGCTGGTGTCTCCATCCGTGGCGCAAAAAAGTGAAACAGCCCCCAGAACGAGGAACGAAAAGCGTAACCACTTCATGGCTATCCCTTCAGGACTTGGTTTGATTTCCTCACTCGGCTAATCTGTACTCTTCGTTCTTCAGCGTTGCCAGGTCGTGCGCGACAAACAAGCGACTCTGAAGACAACAAGCCCCAAACGAACTGCTCATCGCTCTATACTGTATATAATTCAAGAAATCTCCGTCTGTGTGTCTGTCTGTGCGTCTGTGTGTCACAACCATAGGACTCACTAAAAGATCATAGGATCGCCTATGATGTCTATATATGACATCATGTAGACACCATAGTATATAGAGTGATTCAAGAAAATCTGTGTGTGTGTTACAGTGTCTATGACTATGGTGTCTATACATGGCTCATAGGACATCAAAGATCAAAGGCAGGCATTGCTCACAATCATAGGACTCGCTATGACATCACCACAGCTCAAAGGCAGGCATCACTGAACAAGTGCTGATGTGCTTGCTTACACCTGCTTTCTATGGGCATACAGAAATGCTTATACTTGGTTTCTACGGGCATTCACTAGTAAAGAAATAGTGCAAGCTGTACACTCCATCCATCCATCTCCTTCTGCTTAATCCTTTTCGGGTTGGGGGGGGTGGAGCCTATCCCAGCATCTTTGGGCGACAGGCAGGGTACACCCTGGACAGATCGCCGGTCCATCACAGAGAGACAGACAACCATTCACTCTCACAGTCATACCTGAGGACAATTTAGAATCCCCAGTTTGATGCCAATTAACCTAACTTGCATGTTTTTGGCATGTGGGAGGAAACCGGAGAAATCCCGGAGTAAACCCACGCAGACACGGGGAGAACATGCAAACTGCCACTCTGCCACTGTGCTGCCCCAGCTGTACACTCATTTAGGTCATTTAAATCCTGCAGCAGCACAGGCTGACAGATAAGGTCAGGCAGGATTCTGTGTGGACTAGGGCTGAGCGATACCAGCATTTTCCTCTCGATACGATACCATAAATTTACCGATACTTTTTGCCCAAAATCACGATTGCAGTTTCATGAACAACTTTATTGCAAGGGCAATATGAAATATGAATAAAACTCATGAACATAAACCTTGAAAGAAATGCTTATAAAATAATAATAAAATAAAACAATGAGCAAAGTAACTAAAAATAAAATGATTTTTTTAAAATTATAATAAAAATAATTAAAACTTAAAGTGAATGCAAAATTAATTCACTTTCTTAATTTGGTGAAGATTCTCAATTGGTTTCAAGTATTTTTTACTTCTGAAATGTTTCATCATTCATCCAAATTCTGTGGCAATACCAAATAGCATATACCGTATGTGTAATATTTTTCATAATGCAATGTTATTTATTTTATTATTTATTTATTTTATTTTTACACTATTATTTTACAAACTTAAATAGTGCATATTTTGTTTATTTTTCAAATCTTATGCTGCTTGGTATCATCATAGAATTTGGATGAATGCTGTAACATTTCAGAAGCAATACTTCTTCTGCTGCCCCCGACGCTGCTGAGCTCACTCTGCTTGGGAGGGAGTGCTTGGCTGCGCAGTGCACAGTGAGTCTTCGGCTCTGGCATCTGATAGGCTTCCATCACCATGTGACACAGCAAACCATCTCTAAAATATGCTTGGGCTGGTTTTTCACCCGTTTTCACACTTAAATTTTCATGCCGAAAATGCTCAGAAGTGAAAACAAATTGCATCTTTTGTGTTAACACAGTGGTATTGTGATATTATAAAAAGTATCGACCAGCTGGTTTTGAAGTATCGATACTTGAGCATCGATATGCCCATCCCTACTGTGGACCATGATGTTCACAGACAACATTGTGATCTGTAATGAGTAGGAAGCATGTGGAAGAGACCCTGGAGAGGTGGAAATATACTGTACATGCACTGGAGAGAAGAGGAATGAAAGTCAATAGAAGCAAGTCAGAATACGTGTGTGAACGAGAGGGAGGCTGGTGCAATGGTAAAGATGCAAAGAGTAGAGGTAGTGAAGGTTGATGAGTTTAAATATCTGGGATCAACCATCCAAAGCAATAGACAGTGCACAAGAAAGGTAAAGAAGAGAGTGCAGACAGGATGGAATGGGTGGAGACGTGTGTCGGGGTGATTTGTGACAGAAGGATAGCAGCAAAAATGAAGATTTACAAGATAGTAGTGAGACCTGCTATGATGTGTCATGGGCAGCAAGAGCGCCCCTCCCATCCTGCCTCACATTCATCAACTCATCACTGCACCTGAGGCAGAAGACACACCTGTGCCCGCTCATCAGCCAGCATACTTAAGGAGGCTCTCTCCGCCCATTCAAGGCTGGCTCGTCTGGGTATACTGCCTGCTTATTGACAAATATAAGTTACAGCTTTCGACACGTCGTCTTACCTTGTTTCTCCTTTTCCTCAGGTTGCTGCCACCGTGCAGGTGTG
This sequence comes from Pholidichthys leucotaenia, assembly GCA_020510985.1. Classification (NCBI taxonomy): domain Eukaryota; kingdom Metazoa; phylum Chordata; class Actinopteri; order Cichliformes; family Pholidichthyidae; genus Pholidichthys; species Pholidichthys leucotaenia. The sequence goes on along the minus strand of CM035846.1, from coordinate 272,171,558 downwards.
TCTCCAGGACTGCACGCGCTCTCCTGCCACATCTCACCATCCTTCATCTTCCTACTCCACCCGGTCAGGCACCATCAGCTCATCTCCCCCACACCCTACTGGCTCGTCTATTCCTCGCTGGGTCCCTGCCGGTTCTCCCTTGACTTCCAAGTGAGAGGCATTTTGGCTCGCTGATTTCCCCTTACTCCATTCCTCCGCTCACGGCTCTCGTCTTCTCTCCACAGGGCAATTCCTCTGGCGAGTGACTGTTTCTTCAGCTGTTCGCTTGTGTTTTTGCAATTTAATAAACTTTCAAACGTGCCCCTTTGTGTGGTTTCTTCCTGTGCTGTGGCATTGTGCACGTGAGCTGTCAAGCTTTATTAATTTTGACAATGATGTATGGTTTGGAGATGGTGACGCTGACAAAAAGACAGGAGGCTGAGCTGGAGGTGGCAGAACTGAAGATGCTAAGAGTCGCATTGGGAGTGAGTAGGAGGGACAAGATTAGAAATGAGTATATCAGAGGGACAGCTCACACGGAGTGGTTTGGAGACAAAGTAAGAGAGGCAAGGCTGAGAGGGTTTGGACATGTGCAGAGGAGGGACAGTGGATATATTGGACAAAGGATGTTGAAGATGGAGCTGTCAGGTAGGAGAAAAGAGGAAGGCAACAGAAGATTCATGGATGTAGTGAAGGAGGACTTGGAGAGGATAGAGTGAGATGGAGGTAGGTGTTCTGCTGAGGCAATCCTAAAGGGAGAAGCTGAACGAAGAATCTAACAGCAAAATCAGTCTCTTTAAAGGAAGAAAACAATGAAAATAAAGAGAATAATCAGTTTTTCCCCTTTTAAATGAAAATATTGCACAACAAATAATACTACAAGTATTAAACACAAAGAAGGAGATGCAAAAACATCCTGCTTGGTCATCGATATAAATACAAAAAACTACAACCTTTATTGGGGAAGAAGTCTACATAAGCCTCCATATGTTGTCAAACAAGCACTCAGAAATCAGTCCGGCGACTGCTCACATTACAAATCTTTAATGATATTTCAAAGAGCATTTCTGGAAAAAATTAAATGAATCCGGAAAATAAGCGGAGCCTGGCAACTAAGTGCCTGGTCGGTCCATAAACAGTTCGCAGCGTCCATAGCGCCACCTAGTGATGTGGTTGTTGAACTAACCTAACTAGCCTGTTCCGTGGGATCGCTGATTGTCATATACAGTGTTGCCAGTTCATTTAGTACAGATACAATCTATGGCAGGAGCGGTTCAAGGATCAGAGCGTACACGGCGTTGGCCTGACCCCCCATGAGCAACTGGGGGTTCAGTATCTTGCGCAAGTACACCTGGACATGCAGACTGCAGACAAGAGTGAGAATCGAACCGCTGACCCTCCAATCAGTAGGCCAGACTACACCTGCGCCACAGCCTGTATATACAATAAAAGCTTCAAATTTACTACAATAATGTAACAAATTTATAGGGACAAATGCCCATTTATTTAAAATGTGTACTAAATTCATAAGAAAAAAAAATGCAAAATTACAAGAAAAACAACCTTGAATTTAAAAGATGAAAGTTACAAATTCATGGAATAAATTACAAATTTATGAGGAAAAAATTCACATATGTGCAATTACAGTCATTGAGAATGTAAACACAGTAAGTTATTTAAAGCGATTTAATAATTTCATTAAGAAAAAGTAAATTAATAAATTGTTGAGAAAAAGGTCAGAAAATCACAACGGAAATGTTGCTCATTTGCAATAATACAAAAAAAAAAAATTAAAGAAAAAATCAATGGAAAGAGAAGAGAAAATTATTGAGGCAAAAATGCAAAGACAGAAGAAAAAAATGTCAGTTTATGACACAAGCGTCATGTGTCTGAGCCAGTGCTCAGACTCTATGTATTTTTGAGTATTTTTGTCTGTTATTATTTGTCCTGTCTCTTTTCTGTCATTTTTGGTTGTTTACTTTCAGAGCCTCCTTCCTCATTCACTCACCTTTCACCCAGTCTGCTCCCCAGTTCTCAGCTGTGGGTGTTTGTCTCATTAGGTCACCTTCCCCTGTTTGCTCAGGTGCTCACATCTGTTATTGATTGTGTTAATTTTGCTGCTGCCTATTTTAGGGGGACTGCACCATTGTATGGCGTAGCCTCCTACTCTCAAGTCACTTTTAAGCAGTTTTCTCGGCATGTATGTGCTCTGTCGCTCGCTGCATGTAATACTGGTCATTTGCAGGTTGGCTGGCGATCACGCTTGCCTTAGTTAGGCTATTTTTGCTACCTGTTCCCTAGCGTTTGTTCCCAGGTTAGCCGGCGATCACGCTCGCCTTAGCCTTAACTATTTTTGCTGACCTGTATTCTCTTTTTCATAAGTGTTGTGTACGTCTTTATGTGAATTTAATAAATGTTGCAAACTCACGGCCGGCATGTGGTGCCTTTCTCTCTGCCCCAAAGGGGCATTCATGACAAGTCACAAATTCAAGCAAAAAAGTCAATCGACGAGCAAAAATTTTACACAAAGTTTCAAATTTCATGAAGTTTCAACATTTTCTCAAAAAGTCTATAATTTAAAAAGAATAAAAATAATCATAAGAAAAAGTAAGTGATTTATGAGAACTTTTCAAATTCACATAAAAAATTTCCACATTTTCAATTAGAAAAATCTCTTGGTGGTAGAGTAGCCTGAAACTATGCGCAAGTTTAGGTTATATAGTATAGGTTATCTTTATATATTGTCACTCAAATATACATAAGAGTAGTGACCCCAAAATAGTTAAGAAGTTACTGAGATGTGACTTTAGCCTGGACAGTTTGAGGTTTTTGTCCTAAATTTATTGCAGTTTTATTCTAAATTTATTACTTTTTCCTTGTAAATTTGAAAGATTTTTTTCCCCACTTAAATCAACTTTTTCCTCATAATTTTTGTGTAATGCTAATTTAGGACTTTTTTTTGTACATTTCAGGCTTTACTCTCATAAATTTGGGAGGTTTTCCTCATAACTTAAAAATCAAAAATAAAATGAGCAAAGATGCAGTATTTTCTGTTATATTATAGGCTTTTTATAGCCTATTAATAGCCTATTTTCCAACCCCCACCCCAGGTGAAAACCTCAGGTACTTTGAAACCTAAATGTTTGCAGGTATGCATCATACTCTTACTGAATAAATTCAGACAGATCCAAAAACTATTCATAACGTTGCAGAATATTCCAGCTGAAGCTGGCATCATACATCATTATGAGTGTGTTACCTGTAGAACAGCTGCAGTGGCCTCCTGTCCCCTCACTTTTCCTGCTTCTGGAATAGGGAGGGACAAAAGGGACTTCTGTGTGTGTGTGCAACCAGGGCTCCAGCACGTGTTGCAGGTACAGGGGAAAGAAGGTGTGAGAGGAAGGACCATACCATTTGCATGATGGGATGTTATTTCAGCTTGTCAAATACAAACTAAAATTTTATAATCACAACTTTTCCCACTCAAATTTTTAGGGGTGCCGAGTTTCAATTTTGGGGTGCTACAGCGCCTCTAAAAAAAGGCCTAATGCCACCCATGATACTAATGCAATGAAATCAATGTTGTTGCTGTTTTTTGACGTATCCGAGACTCTAATCACCAGCAACACCCTTCCCCCCACATAATTAATTTTATAAAAAATCTAATTTTTTTTTCATAAATAACAACAGTGACATCATGTATTCAAACTGGTATTTAAAGGGTTAAAATTAAAAAAAAGACTGAACTTTTTGTAGTTTTGAGCAGAGCTGAAGTGGTTTTAGAGATTTATACAGAAAAAATATTGATGTCTGATGATTTTATCCTTTTTTTTTTTTTAATTATTGCAAATGAGCTCCATATCTGTTGTGATTTTTTTGACCTAGCTTTGTCTCAACAATTTATTGTCAATTTCTCAAGCAACAAATCCTGGATCAACCCTGAGATAAAGACATTGCTGAAGGAGAATAAAAGGATCTTCAGGTCGGTAAACAAGGAGGAGCTGAAGTCCATACAGAGTGTGATGATCAAGTGAGCGCCCCCTCCCCTCCTGTGTTTTTTTTTTCCCCCTCTACCTGTTTTCCGGCTTCGGAGTTGATTTCATCACCTGCATGATTGTGCACACCTGCTGCTACCTCATCAACCAGCTTTAAAAGAGCCAGTCTGCGAGCGCTTCTTCGCTGGACCATTGGGTATTGCTACCAAAACAGCTGATTTTAATGTTGTTTGGTGTTAATTCTTCCCAGTTGTCCTACCTTTGCGTCTTCTCCTCTTCAGGTTTGCTACCATCTCAGTGGTGTGTTCTCCGGGGCTGCGCACGCTCACCTGAACCTTCATCTCCAGGACAATGCCAACTCCACCCAGGTCTTCCCACTACTCCTCTCCGATCTGCCGTCTTCCCCTTGTCATCTCGCTGGTGTCCCCCCCCCCCCCCACACCAGCTCCAACCACCACACGCTGGGGTTCACAGCTGGACTCTCTACTCGGGTTATAAGTCTCTTCTCCTCTCTTTCTCATCTCCTCCCTTCTCTCCTGAGTCTAATTATTAATCATCTCCCCCTTTTCTCCTCTACAGGCTGTGTGCTGCTCCAGCATGCCCACTCATGTTGTTTGTGTTTGTTAGGTTTTCTGTTATTGTGCGTTTCATGTCTTTGTGTCTATTAAACTGTGCTAAACATTACCATCTGAGACTGACTGTTCTTGTGGTGTTGTTCGCTCTGCATTTGAGTCTCTGGCAATCAAATCATGACAGAACAGTCCAGCCAGGATCGAGGCTCAGCGGGCACTTCACCTGGGGAACAGTCGGCACTCTCCCGTTTAGATGCCACGGAGCGCCAAGTCATGTTCCTGTCTGAACAATTGTGAACTATCACTCAGCAATTAGCTATGGTTACTGACCATCTGTGTTGGCTTCCTGGTGTGGCATCTCCTCCTACACTTGCTACTCCAACAGCTCCTCCCATCCGCCGGACCATTTCCATCCCCTCTCCTGCCCCGTACGTGGGGGAGGTGGGGAGATGTAAAGGGTTGCTGTTCAACTGTCGGCTCTATTTCCAGCAGGTGATGGGGGAATATAGGGACGATTTGTCCAAAATTCAATTTATGACCCTGCTACCCAGAGACCGACCGGAGTGGTGGCTCAGTTGGTAGAGCATCCGCCCCACACCCGGGAGGCAGGGGTTCAAATCCCGGCCGGGTTATACCAAAGACCATATAAAAATGGTGCTTTCTGCCTTCTAGCGTGGTGCTCCGCATAATGGAATGGGGAAAGTAAAGTTACACACAGAGCTACCAGAGGACTGACCCCCTGCTGTAGCTTTCACTACTTACAGTAGCTGTGTGGCCTAGGGTCAGAGAAACGGAGATAGGCGCCGCCCATATACACCTTCAGGTGTGAAGGGATTAACTAACTACTACCCAGAGACCGGGCGCTTAAGTGGGCTCAGTCCATTTTAAGTAGTCCGGAAGGTGCCCATTACACATGTGATCGGTTTGTTCAGGAATTCACCCGGGCATTCGACCATACAGAGAGTGAGGGAAATATTGTGAGCCAATTAATGGGACTCAGGCAGGGAAGTCAGTTGGTCGACGATTTCTCGGTTGAGTTCTGGGTCACTGCGGCGGACTCCGGATGGAATGACATTGCTCTACGCAGCACTTTCCTCTGGAGCAGGGGTCACCAACCTTTTTGAAACCAAGAGCTACTTCATGAGTATCGAGTCATGTGAAGGGCACCAGCTTGACACACTCCTCTAAAATAACAAATTGTGTGTGTGTGTGTGTGTGTGTGTGTGTGTGTATATATACAGTATATATATATATATATATATATAAATAAATAATTATCAATAACTTAGAGTGGGTAACAGACAAGATCAATATTCAACACTTTATTTTTATTAATCTCAGCAATTGTTCAGATGATCTCTTCTACATTTCATAAAAAAATGTCCAGTTTTCACCAGTCCCTTTTAACCATAAAAAACTAAACCCTTTTAATTCATGAACTATGTTGAACCATGTTTGAAAAAGTTATGCAACATTTAAGAAAAATCAACTTTCATATTAAATAAATCTTATCACATTTTTAACTGAACAAATCTGCTGCAATTCTGCTCAAAATCTGTTACATTTAATAAACACACTTTTGTGTGTTCTTCTTCACTGGAATTATATCCATACAGTTCTTGCCAAGAATCATGCTTGCGCAACCAGCACTGTCCTTTCATGAGAAGAAACTAAACAAGCACTGAGAGCGCTTATATGCACGGTGGCGCAGTGGTTAGCACCGCGGCAGCAGTTTACCCTCGGCCGGGGGATCGCGGGTTCGATCCCGGCCAACAGTGATCTGTGTGGAGTTTGCATGTTCTCATTTTTCATGCAAAAAACATGCAGGTTAGGGAGTTAAGGGGCGCTTGCGCACGCAGCGGCTAGTGGCTTTTTTTTCCCAAAACTTTATTAAGAACAAGGTGAAAGTACAGAGTTCTGACGTAGATGGTGATAAACATGGCAATTAACAATTTTTTATCTAAATTGTGTAGTTCAGTCAACAGTCTTACAAGAGGTAAGAAGGATAAAATAAAGTAGTAAGAATAGTAAATAATAATAAGATAAAGTAACTAAAAGCATAATAAAAGTAGACAAAAAGAGAAACGGGGGGTTCTTTTCAGTCCAGAGTGTCCAGAGTTCTAGGGGTTTTCCATGAGTTTCCGATCATCAACCAAACAGTGGAGTTTCACAGCATTCCGCTTCTTCATGTGTTTCAGTGATGAGAAAAAAAGGCAAAGTTCTTTATGAAATACATTAAAATTTGGCTTGCATTTTAAAAATCTATTTTTGTGTACATAAAATTTTCCCAAGATTACGAGGGTGTTAATAGACATATCATGCAATGAGTTCTTAATAATAAAGCCATACAAAATATTCTGACAGTTAAAAACAGGGGTTGGTACATGTTTAGATAACCAGTGATGAAAATCATCCCAAAACGCATTGGTGTACATACAGTAAAAGAAAATGTGATCTGTACTTTCTATATGTTCATTACAAAAGGAACAGTTATTGTTCTCAAAGCCAAAGCGTTTACTTAGAAACTCAGCAGAAGGATAAATTCCATTTAAAACTTTATAGTGGATCTCTTTTGCTTTTGGTGAAATAGGAAATTTAAAGAATTTAGATCTTAGAATTTGAGCTTCTTTTTTGGAGAAAAAATTAAGAATAGCAGCTCTAGAAACTGTTGCTGGGAAGATTTCTTTATTAAATATTTTCCTAATCGTTAAATTGTTTAATTTTGAGTCATCTAGGCGGAAACCATTCACCAAAAGCAAAGGGAGGTTTGGATAAGAGCCAAATCTATTTAAAGTTGAGGCCATTAGTATAACTGTCTGAGGTATTGCCTCCATTACTTGGTTATATTCTCGTTTATCATTTATGTTATATTTAGCACAGAAATTCTCAAAAGTTAAAATGCTCCCTGTGCTGTCTAATAAGTGTAGTACAGACCAAATGCCCTTATTTTGCCAGTTTTGTAGGAATATTGATTTGTGTTTATATAGTACATATCTACAATTCCACAGAGGGGTCATATGAGGGCTAAAATTATGTTTATAAATCAATCTCCAATATAGTAAGACCTGTTGATGAAATGAGGAGAGCTTATAGGGGAGATTTTTTGGGTCATAGTCACATCTGAGCAGGAATTCAATGCCCCCAAATTTAGCAAAAATTTCATTGGGAATATGAAACCAGAAATGTTTGGGTTGTTTAATAAATTGTCTCAGCCAGTTAATTTTGATGGTGCCATTAATGCATTCAAAGTCTATTGCTTTCACACCACCTTCCTCATATTCTTGAATCCTGGTACCTTTTTTTTAATATAATGTAACGTGCTGCTCGACATGGCGACGTCCCACCGGGAGATTCGAACTCACGCCTCCCGCTCCGGAGTCCCGCACCCTACCTGTGTCGCCAATAGGGTCAACCCACTTGGCAAGCCAAGTAGGGTGCTCATATTGAGTTCGCTACACTACTCCCCTCTGGTTCTCGACATTGTCCCGATGTCAGCGCCCCATTACTGCTTTGGACAGGAGATCCCACTTCTGACACCAATGTAACGTGCTGCTCGACATGGCGACGTCCCACCGGGAGATTCGAACTCACGCCTCCCGCTCCGGAGTCCCGCACCCTACCTGTGTCGCCAATAGGGTCAACCCACTTGGCAAGCCAAGTAGGGTGCTCATATTGAGTTCGCTACAATAATGTGTTTTCCCTTTCCAGATATAATTGAAAATTATATCTGGACTCCTTGTTTCATAGTATTTGGTAAAACTAATGTAGTACGGATTTCCTTTAACATATTAAAAAATAAGTCTTTTAGGTTAATCCAGAAGTGCCTGTAAAAATTGGCTGTCAAGCCGTCTGAGCCAGGTGATTTGTCTAGAGCTAAGGATTTTAAAGCTTTCTCAACTTCCTCCATTTGGATCTCTGCGTCACATGATTTTCTAAAATATTCATCAATTTTCGGTATCCGTCCTGAAATGGATTCAAAGAAACCTTCTGCATTAGTATGTGAGTAAGAGGAGGAGTATAATTCACTGTAAAATTTAAATATTTCTTTAGAGATCCTCACAGAATCAGTACATTCTTTACCATCAATTATAAGAGACTTAATGGCATTTCATTCTTGTCTTCTTTTCTCAAGCCTACAGAAGTATGCTGAGCTTCTCTCTCCCTTCTCTATCCATTTCGCTCTTGACCTAATATATGCTCCTTTGGCTTTATTAATATAGATGTTATCTAGGGAAGAGTGCAATAAAATCAGTTTTTGTTTGTCCTCTTCACATAAGGAGTGTTTGTTGCATATTAAATGGATCTCTTTTACAATATCCATTTCTTTTTGTTTATTGGCTCGGCTTATGACTTTGCTGTATGAAATGGAAATCTGACGGATTTTAAATTTAAGAAATTCCCATTTCTCCCTGTAAGTTGATAATAATGTATCTTTAGTTATACTGTCGATTGTCCTTTTAACCTCCTGACAGAAAGGGTCATGTTTTAGAAGATTTGAATTAAATTTCCAGTAGCCTTTGTTTCTTCTGACTGCACTAGTGGGAGTTATGGTTAACTTGATCATACAATGATCTGTAAGCGGAGCTGCAGAAATTGAGGTATTTATGTCTATATTAGGTTGGAATTCAGAAATAAGCCAGTAGTCTAATCGCGATTTAATGGTGCCATCAGGTTTAAACCAAGTAAAGGTTTGAGTATCTGGATTTAACGCGCGCCATATGTCACTAAGCTGAAACGTGTTACAGAAATCTAGTGAAGTGGTATTATACTGATGATTAGGAAATCTTGAGGGTTGCCTATCAAGCCATTCATCCCTAACCATATTGTAGTCACCACCCAACACAAAAACAGGATTGATATATATTTGAGATAATTCCTTCAATATGTTAGTCACGTCTGTAATTAATTGTTTGTTCTGACTGTGGTTAATAAATCCATAAATGTTAACAAGAATCAAGAATTGTTTGTGTATTTCAAAAACGCAAATAATCCAGTGTCCTGTGTCATCTCTTTTGGTTGCAACTACTTTCCCAGGAAAGTTATTTAGGAGTATGGCGACCCCTGCTGATCTATTTGTGCCATGACTATAGTATATTTTTTCTCCCCATTGGTTTGTCCACATTTTTTCATCTGTATTGTTGCTGTGAGTCTCCTGAATAAGATAACAATGTGCTTTTTCATTTTTAAGGAATAGAAATGTAGCCTTTCTTTTTATAGAGTCTCGTAAACCCCTAGCATTAAGTGATGCAAAAGAAAAGGTTGTAATAAAAGACATAAAGGATGAAATAGAATAAGGAAAAAATTAAAATAATAAAATAAAAATAACAAGTAGATAAACGGTTTAGGTTGTTACTTTGGACCAAGTACACTTGAAGAAAGCCCCTGATTAAATTGCTAAATATATGTTTTAACTCATAACTTTTTCCCCTTTTTTTTCCCCTTCCCTTTTTTCCTTTTTCTTCCTCTTTTTTCCTTCTCCTTTTTTCCCTTTTCTTTCCCCTTTCCCTTCCTCCTTTTCCCCCAAGCTGCACGCTTGTTATGACAGAATCCAAAAACCTAATCTATAAAATTATCGAAAATATGTAATGCAAATTATCAAAATGGCATTGAAAAGGAGCTGCCTTATAAATCTACCCTTCAAAAAAAAAAAAGATTCAGGAACCTGAGTAAAAGTATCATGTAAACATTTCCAAATGACAGCTGCCAGGAACACAGCGTACTTCAAAAGGGGACTATGAAATGACTCCCTATAAAGTAAACATTGAAGTAGCTTAGCAACATGTACAGAACATAAAAGAGTCAAAGTGCTTGTTCAGCCATAGTTGTGAACCAGACCCTTAGATGCTGACTCTTCTACCATCGATGTATCCCACATGGCCTTTATACCAGACGTTTTTCCCAGCTGCACGGGCTTGCTCCATCTGTGGCCATGCTGCTGCGCGGGCATCCCTGTCGGCTTTACAGAAATCTCGCTTGAATCGGATCCCGGCTACTCTGCAGAATTTGGAGTTTTTGGTCGGCCTCCAAATTTCTTCACAGTGGTATCTCATGACAAACTGAAGAATAACCTGGCGGTTTCTCCCATTTTCACGTTTTCCCAGGCGGTGGACATTATCAACAATAGTGCCCATGGTCGTTGCCCACTGCGGTGCAATTTCTAACAGAATGTGGATTACCTCCTCACGGATCATTTCGTTATCCTTTTCTTTGATCCCTTGTATTTTAAGGTTCCAGCGCCTCTTGTACCTCTCCAGCTCAGTAATCCTTTCCTTTAGCTCTTCGTTTTCTTGTATAAGCTTGGGGATGTCTCTCTCAAAGCTCTGTAGTTTGGTCTGGCAATTTTTGATGTCAGCAGTATTAATTTCAACAAGACGGGTGATGCTGGCTACCATTGTGGCAGTCTCCCTTAACTGCGCACCAAAATCATCAACTTTGGTGGTTAGTTTTGTGATAGCATCTACCAAGTTGTCGTAAGATTGCTCTTGGGCGGTTTTCATCTTGGAAAGTGGCGGAGCAGAGGACTTAGTTGGAGTGATGGGAGAACTTTTTCTCTTACCAGGACCGCTACTAACAGAGGTTTCCATTGGGGTGTAGTCATGGTCAGTAGTAGCTGTTGTTAGCTTAGCGTTCGTTTTCCCGCCGGACATATTAGTCGGATTTGATTAGTTTCCTGTGACAGAAACTTACGTTCAAAATCACCAATTGAACTTTCTTGCTTTGAAGCTGTCAGCTCTGAAAATGTTTTCAGTCTGAATATGAGTTATTGTCCAAGTTTCGGGGCTGGAGAATGCGGGTTTAGAAGAGCGAACTGGTCCGGATCGCCATCTTCCGGAAGCGGCTGGTGGCTTGTTACCGGACTGCAGAACAACTCTACCTACGGGTACAAGTTAAGTCCAAAAAAAAAAAAAAAAAAAAGAGTGGGTAGTGAAGTGGCGCTTCGCCATCGCCCTGCAAATGAAATACACGCAGCTTCCTTTCACGGTAGTAATAAAGAACTCTTCCTCCCGCTCACTTTGAAAATGATAAATTTTCTGTCTTTTTTTTGCCATGTTTTTGGGCTTGGAAACCGCACTGCGCCCACCATCTTAACTGCCCGCTAGCTAAGCTTACGCTCCACAAGCGCGACGGTTTTGTCATGCGCACAATACTGACCTTTGAACTAGGTCAGAGTTCACCTTAACTTTACGTATAATAAACATATTCTCATTTTTTTTATTTTTAAGACATTGTCATTTTAAAATCTATATAAATGCAAGTGTGATTTTAAAAAATATAAAAAATATAAAATAAAAAATAGCGGCAGAAAAAATTACATCTGCAGCTCACTTACGAGTTGTGCTATTTTTAGAACAGGACTGCGGGCGACACATGTGGTCCCTGCGGGCGACATGGTGCCCGTGGGCACCGCGTTGGTGACCCCTGCTCTACATATTTACATCAATGATATTTAAGTCACACCTATGCCCACCGGCAGCCAGAGGTAACACCGGCCCGGGGGACCAGGGCAGCCCCAAATCATGCACGCCCCTGGCTGCTGTAGATAAGACCAGCTCGGAGGTCCCGGGCAGCCCCACGGCATGAACGCCCCTGGTCACCATCTGCCTCCAGGATCAAAACCAACCTCTTCTACAAAAATATCACTCTTCACCACCAACTGCCTCATTCCTCGGGACCCACTGTGCTGCTGTCCGGCACACCATCTCTCCATGCTCGTCGGTCTGCTCCCAACCGCTTTCAACACCGCACCAGCTGCCATCGTTGTCCTGAATACTCCAGCCCTCCGTGACCAAACTTCGGGGAGACCCGAAGCCTTCTCATCGGCACCACTCAGTGCCTCGGGCGCTTCGCTGTAACGTCCAGCACCCTTGTCCAGGGTGGCCTGAGCTCCGGCACTGAGACACTGCCTGACCCCCGTGGCGCACAGTTGCTGTTGCTCACTCCTGTGGCTCACAGCATTGCTTTCTCTGGTGTCATTTCCCGACCCCGACATCTTGCTGCTGCTTCCAGCACCCTTGTTCCAGGCGCTCCGCTGTGCTGCCTCCATGTCCGGCTGATGTTGCTCTCCCTCAGGGCTCTCAGCGTCACTCTCGTCGGCATCATTCTCGTCGGCGTCACTCTCGTCGGCGTCACTCTCGTCAGTGTCACTCTCCGACGCAGGCGTTTCGTTGCTGCTCTCAGTACCCTCATTCCAGGTGCTCTGCTGTGTCGTCTCTGTGCCTGGCTGTCGCTGTTCTTCCCCGAGGCTCTCAGCTTCCATGGTCCTGCTCACTCGCTGCCAAGCCTCCAGCTGTGGGGATGACTCCTGCTGCTCTCCTTCTCCACTGTTGCTGCACACCGTGCCGTCCGACTCATCAGCACTATAGTCCTGTACCGTGCTGAGCTCCTTGACCGGCCCACCGTCTTCAGTGACCGGGGACTCCTCCATTTGTGGCCCTGGTCCTACCTCAAAGTCTAGCTGGTAGCTCGTAGCTTGGTTTTGGCGCAAAGTCAGCTTAGCGGCTAACCTGTCCATAGGCACAGAATGGATCGTTAGCTTCCCCCAGCTAACTAGCTTAGCCGATCCTGGTGCCAACAGCTCCATTACCCACAGTTTCATGGTCCTCGTCTGCTCGTCGAAGTACTCGGCCAGCCGCTCCACAGAATTCTCATAGTATTCCATTTCACCCAACGTACCGAGAATTCTTCGGCCCTCCGCACCTAGATTGTGGGCCAGGAGTGCTCACCGTCATCTCCTGTTGAGCTTACTTAAGCCCAGTGCCCTGATGTAATCTTCGAACATTGCCCTCCACTGCGGCCACAGGATCACCGGCTCTCCAGTGTACTCTAGAAACAGTGCTAGTTGTGGAGGTAGCCCGTACGCTCCCATAATTTTTATCCTCATTGCCAAATGTTATGTATGTAAAATGAGAGACAGCAGTTTCGGCTGTCATGCAGCAAATTCAACCTTTTTTATCAGAACCGATGTGGGCACATATGTTGGTTACATATGCTCCACAAATATATTGCTGTGTGTTTATTGTGTGCTTCACGTCTCAGGGAACAAAGGGACTGAGCCTCCGAGAGGTAACGGGAGAGTGTGAGATTTGGCCTTTGTTTCAAGGAGATGACCTGGAGAGATTTCCGGACCACCGGAGACTAAAGGACGATGGTGTGAAGATCAGAGGAGTTACATTGTGACTGGGATTAAGTACCATGTGACTGTATGTTTGATTAAACACCATGTGACTGCAGTTTTGATGTCCGGGGTATAAAAGACAGATGTGAGATGATTCATCCTCTTTTTCCTGCTTTGAAATTGTTGGAGTATGTGATTGTGAATAAAGTTGAACCTGAGGAATAAACTCAGTCTCATCCTTCCGCACATTCCCCACACTGGTGACCTTACGACGAAGCATGAGCAGAGATAATTCTCCCGAGCGGGGCTCGGCAGAAGCCAGCCTGATGAATGCTGCCACGTTCCAGCTGCCGGATTTCTGGCAGCATAGTCCGCGCTCCTGGTTTAGCGCGGTTGAGGCGCAGTTCAACCTCCGGAGAATCTCGAGAGACGACACAAAATTCTACCATGTGGTGGCGAAGCTGGTCAGCCACACAGTCCAGAGGGTGGAGAATCTGGTCAATCACCCACCGGACAGCGACAAATACAGCGCATTGAAGGCTGCGCTTATCAGCCACTTCACCCCCTCAGTGCAACAGCGAGCAGAGGGGCTCCTAGCGTTGACGGAGTCTGAGAACGACAGACCCGTAGACCTGATGGTGAAAATGCTGAGGCTGAGAGACTCCGAGGATGACAACTTTATCTTCGCCCACCTTTTCCTCAGGACCCTGCTGCCAGCGGTGAGAGTGACCCTGGCAGGCTCACCTCTGTTGGCCCGGCGAGACTACCATGAGCTGAGCAAGGAGGCGCAACGACTCGTCGACGCCCACAAATGGAGTGCGGTTTTGGCCGCGGCAGCAGAGCTAGGCGCAACGTCCGGAGACGGCATGGGGCCAGTGGTTGCAGCACCAGACTCACCGACGACGGCAGCAGCAAGGGCCAGGCGACACGGAGCGGACACCGTCCTTTGCTTCTACCATCGCCGCTTTGCAGAGAAGGCACACAAGTGCCTCCCACCGTGCCACTTCAAGCGCCCAGGAAACGCCAAGACCGGGGGTCGGTAGCGGCTGTGGCCCTCGGGGAGGAGAACAAGCTGCTCTACCTGACGGATGCACGCTTGGGGAGGCATTTCCTTGTGGACACAGGCTCCCAGCTGAGCTTCATCACTCCTTCCTATGCGGACCGGCTGACGCCGTCTAAGGGTCCCCAGGTGTCAGTAGCGAACGGCTCAGCGATTAAGACCTTCGGTGAGAGGACTCTGCTTCTGTCTTTGCAGGGCCGTGCATTTGAGTGGACTTTTGTTGTAGCGGCAGTCAATTTCAACATGTTAGGGGATGATTTTTTGTGCTCACATGGTTTATTGGTTGATCTTGCTAACAGACGTCTGGTTAATGCACTCTCCTTTCACTCTATTCCCTGCACAGCTCGAGTGGCGCCGCCAACTGCACAAGCCAACGTCACAGCTGCGGGTGGTAAGTTCCACGCACTCCTCACTCAGTTCCCAGCACTCATAGTTCCAACGTTTTCGGCGACAGTGGCTAAACATGGGGTGGAACATTATATCACTACCACCGGCCCGCCCGTTTTTGCAAAAGCTCGGCGCCTGGACTCAGCTAAACTGACCATAGCGCGCGAGGAGTTTGCCAACCTGGAAAAACTGGGCATCATCAGGCATTCGAAAAGCCCCTGGGCTTCACCACTGCACATGGTCCCAAAGGCTGATGGCTCGTGGTGACCTTGCGGTGATTTCCGCAGGTTGAATAACGCCACAGCACACAACTGCTACCCAATTCCGCATATCCAAGATTTTTCGGTTCATTTGGCGGGGGCGCGCATTTTTTCTAAAATAGATTTAGTACGCGGTTACCATCAGGTTCCAGTGCGCGCTCAGGACATACTCAAAATAGCGGTAATAACTCCTTTCTGGCTTTTTGAGTTTTTGCGCATGCCTTTTGGACTCAAGGGAGCGGCGCAGACGTTCCAACGCATGATGGACGCGGTCCTACGCGACCTCCCTTTCGTGTTCGTCTATTTGGACGACATTTTGGTAGCCAGCACGTCCGAAAACAAACACGAAAGCCACCTCACAGCAGTTTTCCGGAGGTTAGCAGAGCACTGGTTAATAATTAACCCAGCGAAGTTTCAGTTTGGGGTGGCGCAGATTGATTTTTTGGGGCATAGCGTTTCGCCAGAAGGAGTGGTCCCTCTGCCCGATAAAGTGCGCGCAATAACAAATTTTCCCCAACCTCAAACGGTCAAAGCGTTACAGGAGTTTTTGGGAATGGTTCATTTTTATAATCGTTTCCTCCCCAGCGCAGCACAGCTCATGCAACCATTGTACGCTGCACTAAAAAAACAAAAACCCACGAATAAAATCGAATGGTCTCCTGAGCGGGAGCGCGCATTCTCTCAAGTCAAATCAGCCCTGGCAAACGCTGCTTTGTTGGCACACCCAGATCCAACGGCCCGCAGGGGCGGTCGTTGAACAGTATGTAGCTGGGGCCTGGCAACCGCTCGCGTTTCTCAGCAAAACCTTGCGCGATAGCGAGCGAAAATACAGCGCGTTCGACAGGGAGTTGTTGGCTCTACACTTGGCCATCCACCACTTCCAGTTCTGGCTGGAAGGGCGCCGTTTCACCGCGTTCGTGGACCACAAACTGCTGACTTTCGCGATGGCCAAGATTTCGGAACCTTGGTCGAGCCGGCAGCAGAGACAGCTGGCCGCGATATCGGAGTTTACCACCGATATCCAGCATGTGGCAGGTAAATATAATGTAGTGGCAGACTGCCTCTCACGTGCTGTGGTGGCTCCAGGCCCCGTGGGGGCAGGCTCTGCAGCCATGGCCACGGGCCAGGGTAGCGACGCGGAAGCGCGCGCAGCCCCGGTCCGCGTAGGGTTAGATTATGCAGCCATGGCTGCGGAGCAGGTTAGCGATGCGGACGTGCGCGCGCTCCAGTCTGGACCAACAGGGTTAAGGCTGGAGGACAGGGTGCTGCAAGATGGCATGCCCCCCCTAATCTGTGATATCTCCACTGGACAGCCGCGTCCGGTGGTACCAGCTGCGTGGCGCCGCCGCGTTTTTGACTCGATCCATTCTCTGGCGCACCCGGGGGTGCGCGCATCGGTCAAAATGGTAGGAGAGAAATTTGTATGGCCGGGGTTGCGCAAACAGGTCAAGGAATGCGCGACAGCCTGCGTAGCTTGTCAGCGAGCCAAAATACACAAGCACACTAGAGCTCCTTTGGAGCCTTTTCACATCCCGGCTAAGTGCTTTGATCATGTGCATGTCGACCTGGTAGGCCCCCTTCCGTCGTCACAGGGGTGCACACACCTTTTGACAATGGTGGACCGCACCACGCGTTGGCCGGAAGTGGTCCCACTGGCATCAACCACAGCCAAGGAGGTGGCGTGCGTGTTTTTAACAGCTTGGGTAGCGCGCATTGGAGTTCTGTCGGACATAACGTCCGACAGAGGTCCTCAATTTGTGTCCGAGCTCTGGTCAGTGATGGCCCGCATCCTGGGGGTAACGATCCACCGCACTACTGCGTACAACCCCCAGGCTAACGGTTTATGTGAACATTTCCATAGGTCATTGAAAGCAGCCCTCAGAGCGTCGCTTACGGATACAAATTGGGTAGACAGGCTACCATGGGTTTTATTGGGGTTGCGTTCTGCACCTAAGGAGGATTTGCAAGCCTCCCCAGCTGAGTTAGTTTTTGCACAGCCTCTCCGGCTGCCCGGGGAATTTCTCCCGGATAATCCTGCGCCAAATTGCCCCCCCGCTCAGCGGTTGCAAAGCGACACGGGATCAAACACGCTTCCTGGCCCGGTTCATCACAGCTTCCCACGCGTTTTTGTGCTGAAAGCTTTAAAAAATGCGGAGTTTGTTTTTGTCAGACATGATGCTCATCGCCCAAACTTGCGGCCGCCGTACGATGGACCATTTAGGGTGCTGGAAACAGGAGAGAAGCATTTTTTGCTAGATTTGGGAGACAGAAAGGAGGTAATTGTCATAAACAGGCTCAAACCCTCTTTTGTTTTGGCGGATGAAGCTGTGCAGTTGGCGAGGGCTCCCCGTCGCGGCAGACCCCCTAGAAGGCATTCTCCAGAACACCCACAGAGATTGACTAACAGTTCTAATCCACAGGCAACAGTCCCACAGCAGGAGGACACTGCAGAGGCAGTAAAGCCGGCTTACAGCAAATACGGCAGAAGACTTAGGCCTAGGCAACGGGTGTATTGATATGTAGTAATGTTATTATGTCATGCATCTCTAGTTATGATTGTTCCATCTTAGACGTTGGGGGGGGTCATGTGGGCACATATGTTGGTTACATATGCTCCACAAATATATTGCTGTGTGTTTATTGTGTGCTTCACATCTCAGGGAACAAAGGGACTGAGCCTCCGAGAGGTAACGGGAGAGTGTGAGATTTGGCCTTTGTTTCAAGGAGATGACCTGGAGAGATTTCCGGACCACCGGAGACTAAAGGACAATGGTGTGAAGATCAGAGGAGTTACATTGTGTCACGCCGCGCCGCTCATCAGCGGCGCCACCTGCACGCACACCTGCACATCATCAGCGGCGAGGGATTTAAGCCGCCTCGCCCTGAGCTTCGGCCTGAAGCCGTCAGACTTCCCTACGCATCGCTGTGAGTTCCTTTTCATTCTCAGCTGATCATTCCGGTAAGAAGGTCTTACCTTTTTCTCCTCCAAGTCTGCTCCCCTGTGCACAGGTGGATTTCCCGGCGGCGGACTACTCCTTTCCATCGCCTGTTCCTCGCTGCTGCACCGAGCTCTCCAGGTGGCTGTCTACCGGACTTCGTCCCTTGCTGTGCCAGTCATCCGTCCTATCCAAGTAAGCTCCTCTCTCGCTCATTTATCTCCTGTGTTGGTGTGTGCCCGTCACCCTTCTCCCTGTGCTTTTCCCATAGGGTTGTCCGGCTGTACGGTCTCCTGCCTCTGTGCCCGAAGCAGACGCCGCCACCAACACATTCACATCCCGCAGACACACATTCATACACTCCTGTTGTTAATAAACTATTTGAACTACTCTGAGCCTGTGTGTGTGCGTCTCCTGAGCCATGCGTTATGTCACATTGTGACTGGGATTAAGTACCATGTGACTGTATGTTTGATTAAACACCATGTGACTGCAGTTTTGATGTCCGGGGTATAAAAGACAGATGTGAGATGATTCATCCTCTTTTTCCTGCTTTGAAATTGTTGGAGTATGTGATTGTGAATAAAGCTGAACCTGAGGAATAAACTCAGTCTCATCCTTCCGCGCATTCTCCACACCGAACTATTTATACAGAAGGACCGTGCCTGCCTGACATCACACCAGGGGCAGGTACGGCAGCACACACACACCACACTCACTACACCACAGTATTGTCGGCCAGCTGACTGATTATGATCTCATTTCCAGCTATTGAGATGCCTTTTAATGGACTGAGTTTAATAAAATCAGAGAGTAGTTGAGCGCAGATCAGAAACAGATATGGCGACAGTGGACAGCCGTGTCTGACTCCACAATTCATACTAAATCTGGGAAAGGTGCCTGCATGTAATTTGACTGAATAATTTGTATTTTTATGCATAGTTTTGATAGCAGTACAAAATATTGGCCAAATCCAAACTTCTCTAATCCTTGAAAAATAAACTTGATCTCGACTGTATTAAATGCCTTGCAAAAGTCTATGAATAAAATTAGACTATCATCATTGCAGAGGTCAGCATAGTCAATAATGTCAAGTACGAGCCCAATGTTATTAGATATACAGTGGTGTGAAAAAGTGTTTGCCCCTTCCTGATTTATCATTTTTTTGTATGTTTGTCACACTTTAATGATTCAGATCATCAAACACATTTAAATATTAGAGAAAGATAACAGAAGTTAACACAAAATGCAGTTTTTAAATGAAGGTGTTTATTATTAAAGGTAAAAAAAAATCCAAACCTACATGGCCCTGTGTGAAAAAGTGATTGCCCCCCCCCACCACCACCACCGTTTAAACATAAATTAACTGTGGTTTATCACATCTTTGGAAAGCTGCAAAATTGCAGAATTGTAATTCAGCCACATTGGAGTGTTTTTGATCGTGAACCACCTTTTTAAAGTCATGCCACAGCATCTCAATCAGATTCAGGTCAAGACTTTGACTAGGCCACTCCAAAGTCTTCATTTTGTTTTTCTTAAGCCATTCAGAGGTGGACTTACTGATGTGTTTTGGATCATTGTCCTGCTGCAGAACCCAAGTGTGCTTCAGCTTGAGGTCACGAACAGATGGCCAGACATTCTCCTTCAGGATTTTTTGATAGACAGTAGAATTCATGGTTACATTTACCACAGCAAATTTTCCAGGTTCTGAAGCAGCAAAGCAGCCCCAGACCGTCACACTACCACCACCATATTTTACTATTGGTATGATGTTCCTTTTATGAAATGCTGTGTTACTTTTAGGCCAGATGTAATGGGACATACACCTTCCAAAAAAGTTAAACTTTTGTCTCGTTAGTCCACAGAGTATTTTCTCAAAAGTCTTGGGGATCATCAAGATGTTTTCTGGCAAAACTGAGATGAGCCTTTATGTTCTCTTTGCTCAGCAGTGGTGTTCGTCTTGGAACTCTGCCATACAGGCCATTTTTGCCCAGTCTCTTTCTTATGGTGGAGTCATGAACACTGACTTTAACTGAAACAAGTGAGGCCTGCAGTTCTTTGGATGTTGTTGTGGGGTCTTTTGTGACCTCTTGGATGAGTCGTCGCTGCACTGTTTGGGTAATTTTGATCAGCCGGCCACTCCTGGAAAGGTTTACCACTGTCCCATGTTTTTGCCATTTGTGGATAATGGCTCTCACTCTGGATCGCTGGAGTCCCAAAGCTGTAGAAATGGCTTTAGAACCTTTTCCAGACTGATGGATCTCACTTACTTTGTTTCTCATTTGTTCCTGAATTTCTTTGGATTGCAGCATGACGTCTAGCTTTTGAGGATCTTTTGGGCTACTTCACTTTGTCAGGCAGGTCCTGTTAAAGTGATTTCTTGATTGAGAACAGGTGTGGCAGTAATCAGGCCTGGGTGTGGCTAGAGAAATTGAACTTAGCTTTCCAAAGATGTGATAAACCACAGTTAATTTATGTTTTAACGGGGGGGGGGATCACTTTTTCACACAGGGCCATGTAGGTTTGGAATTTTTTTACTCTTAATAATAAACACCTTCATTTAAAAACTGCATTTTGTGTTTACTTGTGTTATCTTTAATATTTAAATTTGTTTGATGATCTGAAACATTTAAGTGTGACAAACGTGCAAAAAAATGAGAAATCAGGAAGGGGCAAACACTTTTTTCACACCACTGTAGCTTCCTATAAAAAGTACAACAGTAATTCAACAACTTAGTAGGGTCTTCGGTAATAGCTCAATCAATCTATAGTTTTTGGATAGTTGGTTTTGCTCCTAGATTTTTGTAATTGGAAGAAATATGCGGTATTCTGTTCCCCTTCTTCCAGACATTTTTTCCTTGATCAAATGAAAGCTCCCTCAGCTTTTATTCTGTATATTTTGTTTAGTTTATTTTGCAGTATAATTAATTCTTCTTTCTCATTTTCCACTAAATTTTCAGGTGAAACTTGAGAGTATCATGGGCAGCGGGAGCGTGCCCCTCCCGTCCTGCCTCACATTCACGAACTCATCACGACACCTGAGGCAGAAGACACACCTGCTCCTGCTCCTCAGCCAGCGTACTTAAGGAGGCTCTCTCTGCACCGTCAACGCTGGCTCGTCTGGGTATACTGCCTGCTCTAGGCAAGCAAGTCTAAGTAATAAGTGTGAAAACATTGTTTCACCTTATTTCTCCTTTTCCTCAGGTTGCTGCCACCCTGTAGGTGTGTCTCTTGGACTGCGCGCTCTCCTGCCGCATCTCACCATCCTCAGCTTCTACTCCACCCGGTCAGGCACCATCAGCTCATCTTACTCTACTGGTTCGTCTTTTCCTTGCTGGGTCCTGCCAGTCATCCCTGGATTTCCCAAGTAAGTGGCAATTTGGCTCGCCTATTTCCCCTTACTCCATTCCTCTGCTCACAGCTCGTGTCTTCTCTCCACAGGGCCATTCCTCTGGCGAGTAACTGTTTCTGCAGCTGCGCGCTTTGGTTTTTGAGATTTAATAAAACTTTCTAACGTGCCCCTCTGTGTGGTTCCTCCTGTGCTTTGACATCGTGCACGTGTGCTGTCAAGCTTTATTACTCATGACAGTAATAGGGTGCATGCAAATTTGTTAAGTACAGAGAAAAACAGATAGATGAGTTCTTTGATATCAATACTACACAAACAATGGCATGTATAAAGTGGGAGGCTTTCAAAGCTTTTATTAGGGGGCATATTATTAGTTATACAGGTTCAAAATCTAAGAAGACCCGAGAGGAGAGAGTCCAATTGGAACGTAAAATAAAAATCCTTCAAGAAAAGGTGTATGCAGGAAGTAACCCACAGTTAGAGAAGGAATTACTGATTCTGAGACCTGAATATGACAAAAAATCAGCGAATAGAGCTACCTCGAGTCTTCTAAGATTGAAGCAAACTTTTTATGAACAAGGTGAAAAATCAGGAAAATTATTGGCATGGCAGATTAAACAATTAGAATTTAAAACACCAATCACCAGTATTATAAGTAATGGACAGGTAGTTATAGATCCTTTAGAAATTAATAGTGCCTTTAGAGATTATTATGGAAAACTATATGATACAAAAAATGAAAATGACTTAACAAAACTAAATGGGTTTTTGGGTGGATTATCTATACCATGTATTCCAAATGAAAACAGGGAGATACTGGAGTCTAAAATTAGTCAAGAAGAAGTTGGGCAAGCCACTGATAATATGAAATCAGGAAAAAGAGCAGCACCAGATGGTCTTCCAGTTGACCTCTATAAAAAATTTAAGACTAAATTAATAAAACCACTGTTGGAAATGGTTTTAGAAGCTTTTCAAAATGGTAATTTACCACCATACATGAATAATGCCTTAATTATACTGTTGCCAAAACCAGGTAAACCCCCTAATAAATGTGAAAACATGCGACCAATAAGCCTGTTAAATGCTGATCTTAAAATAATCTGTAAAATTTTAGCAAAACAACTACAAGAAATATTACCAAATGTTATTAACCGAGATCAGAATGGCTTTATAATGGGAAGACAAGGCTTCCACAATGTAAGAAGACTATTTAATATTATTTATTCCAATAAAGAAGCACCGGATACAGCTCTCCTATCATTGGACGCTGAAAAGGCCTTTGATAGGGTCAAATGGCCCTATCTTTTTGAAGTCCTACAAAGGTTTGGACTTGGAAATAATTTCATAAAATGGGTCCAGATAATATACAATAATGCTACAGCAGAAATCCTAACAAACAGCAATATCTCAAAATCAATAAAAATCAATAGAGGATGTCGACAAGGCTGCCCACTTTCACCTTTACTGTTTACTATGGCAATCAAACCTTTAGCGATGGCAGTACATTTACATCCACAAATATATGGAATTAAAGTTGGACCAACAGAACATAAAATCTCCCTGTATGCCGATGACATAATTTTGTTTATGTCGAATTTTAAAAAATCAATTCCGACCTTGTTAAATTTAATAAAGAACTTTGGGGAAATATCAGGATATAAAATAAACAAAACAAAATCTTCAATATTAATGCTAAATGAGACCCAGAGAAATCATCCAGCTCCTGAGATAAACCAATTCAATGTTGTAAATCAGTTTAAATATTTAGGAATTCAAATTTTGCCCAAGCTAGAATCAGTCGTCAATCCAACTATGAAGCCTTAATGACAGATATTAATGAGTTACTTCAGAGATGGATGCCACTACCAATGTCGATGTTCGGGAGAATTAATATACTTAAAAGTAATATCTTACCAAAAATATTTTATTTATTTCAAAACATTCCTTTACCACCACCTTCAGATCTATTCTCAAGAATTAAAAAAAGTTAGTGGAATTTATATGGAACAATAGGAAGGCTAGATTACGTCTGTCCTTACTATATTTACCATTTGATCGTGGAGGTCTGAAATGTCCAAACTTTATGTTGTATAACTGGTCAGCACAACTGAGGTCTATGACATATTATTTTTCATCAAATGATCTTCCTCACTGGTCTGAAATGGAATCATACAATTTACCTTTACCTCTTCCCTTATTCATATACTCAGAATCGACTAAAAAACTACAGAAACAAGTTAAAAATCCAATTGTAAAGCACATGATCAAAATATGGTGTGAAACCAAAAAATATTTAAAAGAACCACACTTACTGTCACAATTTAGCCCAATATGGGGTAATCAATATTTTACACCAGGAAGAGCGGACGCTGTATTTCAAGTATGGAATTTAAAAAGAGATTCAAAAGATTCAAGATTTATATTTGTCACGCTCAGATAACATAATGTCTTTTGAAGAACTGAGGATTAAATTCAATCTTAATAGAACACACTTTTTTAAATATCTTCAGCTTAGAAATTTTATTCGATCAAATCAAAATAATGCTCTCATCTGACCTACTTATTCATTTTTGGAAAAATTTTGATGAAAGATAGTAAGAGAAAGGGTATTATTTCAGAGTTTTACTACTCATTGACACTATTCTCAAGTGAAAACACAGAAAAGACTGAATTACTGGAAAGAGGACCTGCAAATTGAAATTTCAGAGGAACAATGGGAAATGGCTTGGGCAGGAGCTCAAACCAAATCAATAAATGTACGTCTTAAACCGATACATTTTAAATGGTTAATGCGGATGTATGTTACACCAGTGGAGTTAAATAGATATAACAAAAACATACCAGATACATGCACAAAATGTATGATAAGTAAAGGAACCCTATTTCACTGTTTATGGGAATGTAGAAAAATCAGAATGTTTTGGGAAGAGGTGAGGGTAACAATTGAAAAACTAATTTCAAAACAAATCACATTGAACCCTAACCTGTTTCTGTTGGGTCTGTATCCAGAAAAACACAACTTTAATAAGAGTGAAAGAGCATTCATAGACCTCAGTTTGCTTAATGCCAAAAAAATGTATTGCACTACTGTGGAAAAACATTCATAGACCAGATGTGACTCAGTGGTTAAGACAAATGTTAACAAACCTTCCACTAGAAAGAATAACATATATACTGAAATCAAAGGAAAATGTGTTTGAGAATATATGGAGACCTTTCATTGATTATGTAAAGAATTTAAACATAATGTCTGAAGAAGAAGGTGAATGATGTGTGTGGACCTTGCAAATTCCAAGCTGTTGAATGTATATTATGTATTCTTATGTAATAGATTACCTAGACTAAACAGAGGAGCATTGTTGTTGACCTGTGTTTGTTAATGGTTGTTGTTGTTTTTATTACACAATTTATTTATTTGTTTATTTTTTTGTTATTGTTCTTTTTAATTTTTAAATTACTTTTGTGTTAGTGTCTGATTGTTTGTGCCATGTTTGTAAAAAAAAAAGGTTCAATAAAAAATATTGTGGAAAAAAAAATAGGGTGCATGCGCTCCAAATATACAATACTGAATGACACTATAAGTCTGGCCTTTGTGGTACCATATGAAGGTGAGGACATAACTGTACTTTACTGTTGGTGTAACCTGTGCTTTGACCAATATGTGTCCAAGTGTCGTTATAAAGCCATAGTTTTAGAATGCAGACACTGACATGTTTTTGGTATGGTTTACCCCTTCAGACATATCTTTAACTGTAACAATTTGAAAATAAAGTACACACTGGCTTACAAAATCCAGCTCTTTACTTATAAGGTGCAAAATTCTGAGCATAACTTAAGTTGCGGAAAACACTACAGAATGTGTGCAAAGCAGGCACACATTTTTGGGCTGTAATACTTTTCAAAAGCTTTGTAAAATGTGGAACACTTTCAAGTCACAAAGGATAGAATAGAATAGGCTTTACTGTCATTGTACAGTTGTACAGTACAATGAAATTGTGGGTGTTCCACCAGGCTACTGCACAATTAAGTATGAGAGAAGGATTAGATAAAACACAGTTACAGAACACACGACTGAAATAAAAGTAGCCCAAGATTATGGAAAACCTATTATTCTAGTGTCTAGTGTGCACATATGGCTTAACCACGGCTGCTATGGGGCTGGTGCTTGACTGAATTCCACACATCCTGGAACCACTGGATTGCACAGTTTTGATTATCACAGGCAGCCATGTCATTCAGCTCTTCTGGCTGCCTGCAAGTACATCACAACACATTCAGAATTACAAAAGATTAAGCAGAAGCAGTATAATCATAACAAGAAAATTTGTATAATCAAAACAAAGTAAACAATTTGATAGATGTTTGCTATAGATTTAAAACAATAAATGACAAGCTCACGCAATTTTTCACAGTACTTGAACATGATATAATTTCTGTACATTTTGAAAAATATTTTCAGAGTGCTGCACATTTTAATTTCATCTGGTTGTATAGGAAAAGAAAAATGTTAAGCATAACAAGAGAGGAAATAAAAAAAAAGACATATCATTGTGTGCACAACTGTCCAGGTCTGCCTTGTACATCTCCAAGTCATGCACCTATCCATCTGTGAACTGCACTTGGACTTGCTGCAAAGACCTAAAGTTACTAAAAACTTTGTGTGTATATGGACTTCCAGTTAAAATCATGTAATTATAAATGAAGGCATGTTCGAGGTTAGGCAGAATATTTCCGTCCGAACTCCAAGTTGTATGTTGGGAGGGCTCCAACCCGTTTACCCCTTCAAGCTTCGCCAAATAGCGTGCCTTTGCCATCCTGTTCAGTTTGGCGTAGTTTGGTTCCTCTAAATTTTCCTTCGAATGGTTCATTTTGTGAAAGAAAAGGGAAGAGGGAAGAGGGAGCTGAGTTCTAAGGCAAAGCTGTCGATTTACCAGTCAATCTATGCTCCTACTCTCACCTATGGTCACGAGCTTTGGGTAATGACCGAAAGAACAAGATCGCGGATACAAGCAGCTGAAATGAGCTTTCTCCGTAGGATTGCTGGACTCACCCTCAGAGATAGGGTGAGGAGCTCAGTCATCCGGGAGAGGCTCAGAGTAGAACCGCTGCTCCTCCACATTGAAAGGAGTCAGTTGAGGTGGTATGGGCATCTGATCTCATTAGGATGCCTCCTGGACGCCTCCCACTTGAGGTGTTTCAGGCACGTCCCACTGGGAGGAGACCCCGGGGCAGACCCAGGACTCGGTGGAGAGACTATGTCTCCCAGCTGGTCTGGGAACGCCTTGGTATCCCCTCTGAAGAGCTGGAGCAGGTGGCTGGGGAGAGGGAAGTCTGGGCTTCTCTGCTTGAACTGCTGCCTCCGCGACCCGGACCTCCGGAAAAGTGGTAGGAGATGGATGGATGGATGGATGGTTCATTTTGTGAATTTTTTCATTCATTCATAACAAATGTAGAGGCACCGTGTACTCATGCGGTTTGTTTACAGTCACGCAGCCTGCCAAGCCCAGAATGCATTGCATGTTTGTCACGTGGGCTGGTGAGCTTTATTGAAATGTACACATTTTAGAAGACACAAGTCCCTTCATTGCTTCAGGATTTTTTTTTTTTTTGACAAAACATAGACTTTTTGATATTTTTTGGGTTAAGATAATACTGTCTTTTTGTTTAAGATAATATATACATGATGTATACAGAAATTGGAGCTCATTCTTAAAAATCACAATATTTAAGGTTGGATTGCAGAAACTTTGATTTATGAATACTAGTGCATACCCATGCATGCCTGTAGAAACCAAGTATACGCAAGTATTTCTGCATGGCAGTGGAAAGCAGGTGTAAGCAAGCATTTCTGCATGCCCATAGAAAGTTACTGTTACCATGGCAACAGTAACCATGCTGCTGCCTGCTTTTGATCTTTGACATTATCATTTGTTCAGTGCTGCCTGCCTTTGATCTTTGATGATGTGTCTGTCTGGCAACAGTAACCATGGTGAAACCTGCCTTTGATGTTTGCCGTCACCACGCATTCAGTGATGCCTGCCTGTGATCTTAGATGATGTCATATCAAGTCCTATGATCGTGACACACACACAAACAGTCATGTCTTCATACGCCCAACTGACAATGTCTTCCAGTTTGCCACCTGGAATCATTAGTCTTTCATCGAGTTCAATTGCAAACTCGCCATGTTGTGGAACTACATTCCTATGGTTTATATGATGTCATGTGGACATCATGTAGACATTATAGGGGGGCCAATGATGTGTTAGTGAGTCCTATGGTGTGTGGAACATCACCTAGACATCATCCTATGATCGCTGACAGCACAGGAACATCATAGGCCATCTTGCAGACCTCAAAGGAACATCATAGGCGGTCCTTCTTCTTCTTTTAGATTTGATTGGTGGTTGGCAACCAGCTTACAGGTGCATTACCGCCACTGACTAGATTATCATCACTCTATATCTTTGTATAGGCGGTCCTATGATCATGCGACACTGACAGACAGACACACTGAGATTTGTTGAATTTATATATCCAGGGTGTACCCTGCCTCTCGCCCAAAGATGCTGGGATAGGCTCCAGCCCCCCTGCGACCCGAAAAGGATTAAGCGGAAGAAGATGAATGTCCTAGCGAGTCCTATGATGCCTGCATTGATCTTTGACGATGTCATAGCGAGTCCTATGATTATGAGTGATGGTGTCTATGACATCATATACACATCATGTACACATCATAGGAACGTCATCAGACATCATGTAGACATCGTAGGACATGATAGGCGGTCCTATGATGCACATCATAGGACACACCAGAGATATGACTTCATGTAGACGTCATGTAGACGTCATAGGAACATCGTAGGGCCTACGATGTTCCTACGACGTAGGCAATCCTATGGTGACGTCATTGGACCATCGTAGGCAATCCTGTGGTCTTGTAGCCAGTCCTATTGTTTATATTGTCTATTTCTTCTTCCGGCTTTCAGAGAGAGCAGACGCTTTTCTCTCCCTCTCCCACCTCCCATTCCCTTACTGATCCCAGCTTGCTGTGTTCTGTCTGTGTCGCTCTTCTTCTGGCTGAATCTTGTTCCAAATGGAAAATTATGGATTTGGTGGGATTTGATGGGCTTTATATGTGATTGACACCACTTCAAAAGAAGATCGGGCTAGGGGGAGCCCAAGTGGACTCATGGACAATTGGGAATTCATGTGTCTGTGTGATTCGACTGAGATGCGGAAGTCATCTCTATCTGTTTGGCTTTTGATCACAGGATTTCTATTTTGGCTCTGGAGTTTCCTGATGTATCAGAAATTAAAGAAGTTGGGAGAGCTGATCAAAATGCGGACCCGGCAAAGCTCCTTCAACAACAAATTTGATCAGTTGGGGAGTGCACTGATAGCGGCAATGGTGAACTGAATGGTGGCTGATTCAGTAGGTGGTATACATCTGGAGTCGCTGGTGCTCTCCAGGGAATGATTTTAAAGCCTGTATATGGAAATTATGAAGCACAGAATCGCAAGAGAGATGGAAATTCTATGCTCTGAGTGAACTGTGCCTTTGACCTTGATTCGTCGCCCTCTCCTCCTGGATGAAGACAAAACAGAAGAGAGTTTGGCTTCTTCTTAACTCAAACAATTAACATCAATTGCTGTTGTTCAGTAGACTGGACTCTTCAAGGACAGCGCTATCATGTGTCTAATACAGAACTTTGCCATCTGGCATGCACGAAGAGAGAGAGACTCTGGGACATGCTTATCTGTGTTTTGAATACATGAACATAACAACTATCCGTTGCCAGGAGGCGCCCCCCTTTGTTGTACATCAGCAACTGATACATTCAACACTGCACTCACACTGATTATTATTTACATGCTGACTACACACACACTGGTCTCTCTTCGCTCCTTTGTATTGTGTGATCTGTATTAGTCTGCTAATTGTGCTTAGAGGGTTTTTTCTATGTAATCACAATTTGGATTATCTATGTAATCTTTATTTTGATTAACTATGTTTTTTCTCTCTGCCTATTGTGTCATTTCCTCCCCCATTCCCCCTCTTTACCCTCCACTGATGACAGACGCCCTCATGGCAGCCGCGTCATTGGAGGCGCTTATCGCGTGCCCAATGTCAAGTCAAATTCCTCGTTTGTTTACACTGTAAACATGCTTGGCAATAAAGCTTTTCTGATTCTGATTCTGATTCTGATATATGCCGGCATCGCGAGTCCTATGTTGGCTGATATTCTGATGGTGACACAGAGACACACACACTGACACACTGAGATTTCTTGAATTTATAGAGTGCCTTCTCCCTTACTGAGTGAGATTTCCAGATTTACTGCTTTGAATGAGTGTGGTTTAAAGTACTGTGCCCTATTCTTAGTTGGGTGATTAGTATCTCTTCTTTCGTGAGTGATGGTCTATATGACATGATGTACTGCTTGGAATGGGTGTGGTTTAAAGGAGTATGTCCTATTCTTAATAGGGTGATGAGTATCTCGAGTGAGATGTCCAGATTTACTGCTTCTAATGGGTGTGGTTTAAAGTGCTGTGTGTGGTATATATTACTCATTTATTCCATACCTGCATATGTTAGAGCATGTGGAAATGTTTGGGACAACATATGCAAAGGAACTTCACACCTCCGAAAGGACAAAGGAATCTCACCGCCGTGTGAAGATCAATGACGTCACAGGACGCAGCGGCGACAGACTTGACACCTTCACCCCCTAGGCGAGGAGAGGTTTTCCCATCACCTCCCAAGACGTGGGGAGGAGTTAACAGGACAATGGGGGGATTAAGATAACAGGGGATGTCGGCTTGTGTTTTGCATGTCTTTGATGTGTGCCTGTATTTAACCAGCGAGCTGGGCAGAAATCTTCCTCTTTTGCCTTCTGCCAAGCTCTGCACCAGATGAGACAAGATAGAAGAGTTGTTCATTAAAGACTCTGTTTTTAATACAAAACCGCCTCATCATTTCCAGCTCTTCTACACTGTGTCCTATTCATAATCGGGTGATGAGTGTCTCTTCTTTCATGAGTGATGGTCTATATGGCATCACAAAAGACATCAGGGCAGGTGTCGTGAGTGATGGTCAATATGACATCATAAAGACATCAAGGCCGACATCATCGAACATCATGCCTACATCATAGGTAGCCAGTCCTATTGTCTATATGATGGTATCACAAGTCCTACGTTGCCTGAGATCATAGGACAGCATGCAGACATCATAGGCCGTCCTATGATGTCCTATGATCGTGGCACACAGATTTCTTGAATTTATACAGTGAAAGGCAGGCTCGTGAGTGATGGTCTATATGACATCATAGAGATTTCTTGAATTTATAGAGTGATGATATTTTCCAACCAGAGAAATCTGACACATTCACTGACTAAAGAAGTGTTCATATTACAGTTTAAAAACGAGTCCATATCTTCTGAAATTGGGATAAGTTTACCAAGAGATTGAAAGATTAGGAGGGCAACCTCTTTCCAAAATTCCCGTGAAAAGTGGCAATTAAAAAAATAAGTCGGAAACGAATTCTGATTCATTATTGCAAAAAAGGACATTAAAGGGAAACATCTGGAGACAGCTTTTCAGTCAGGACGCAGTGAACACGGAAGCAATTCTATGTTGATGCGGGTGGTGGCGGTACGATACAATTTCTATTCCAGCCTTGAAAAGCGCCGTAGAAGAAGAAGAAGAGAACCAATCCTGGACCTCTCAGCTTTAATAAGACGGATGTGACTCAATTTAAATTGAGGGCGGTGGATGTTTGGACGTTTGTAGGTAAGTTTGATTCGACTTGAAGGAAAATTGATTAAACAAACAAAAGTAAGTTTCGTAGTGACTGTTTTAGGGTTAGCGCGTTAATACGTTAACGTTAATCCAAATTCAAGTTATTCTTTACGATGTGCCAGTTCAAGCGTTGTTAACGATTAACCAGTTTAGGTGAAATACTTTTTAATATAATCTGATATATTCGACGAATTGGGGAAAAAGCACTAGCCATCGTTTACAAAGTGACACGCTTGTGCTTAAGACCTCACTTGTAACTATGCCAACTTCGTCAAATCGTACTCCTTTATCGAAGCTATTTTGTTTTTAAGTAGTATTTAAAATAATTTAATTTAGCTTAGATGGTCAAAGGTTTTGGCCTTATTTCTGCTTTCAAAAGACTTTTCTTCTCGACCGCTGGTGCTCGACATGGCTGGCTGCCCCAGGTGAAAATCCACAGAATAGGTACAGTATGTGGGACTGTAATGTTATGAATGAGGCTTGAGGAAATAATGAATCTGCTTGTAAACCATTGGCTTGAAAATGTACTTGTACAGATTGGATCCCAGGGTCCACTTGGGATGCTCACTTGGTCAGGGGCCCACTTGTCCAGTTCCCCTGCAGACAGCCTGCCCAGGTTGCAGGTCTGTCCTTTTTTATAGTTGGCTGATGGATTTGTATGTCATCTCTTATTTAGATTTTCTAGCATTTAGATATAGGGTCATGTCTGTTTTTAGATCAGGTTATCATGCGGGTTTAAGTGATCATATAATCAAATGAGTCAAACTTACCCGGTCTCTTGTTTTCCAAAGATGGTCGCATTATGTTCACAAACCTGGCAGTAAAGAAACAGACGAGGATGCTGCACTGGAACTGAGCTTTATTACTGAACTATGTACACGGCATCACATACACTTTACAGTACCGTGTCACTTGGGCAAGAGCGCCCTGTAATGGCGGACTCTCCCATATATATACTGTGTGTGTATATATATATATATATATATATACACACACACACACACACACACACACACACACACACACACTACCGTTCAAAAGTTTGGGGTCACCCAGACAATTTTGTGTTTTCCATGAAAAGTCACACTTTTATTTACCACCATGAGTTGTAAAATGAATAGAAAATATAGTCAAGACATTGACAAGGTTAGAAATAATGATTTGTATTTGAAATAATTTTTTTCCTTCAAACTTTGCTTTCGTCAAAGAATCCTCCATTTGCAGCAATTACAGCATTGCAGACCTTTGGCATTCTAGCTGTTAATTTGTTGAGGTAATCTGGAGAATTCTGACGCAATGAGCAAACACATTGTACCATTAGAACACTGGAGTGATAGTTGCTGGAAATGGGCCTCTATACACCTATGTAGATATTGCACTAAAAACCAGACATTTGCAGCTAGAATAGTCATTTACCACATTAGCAATGTATAGAGTGTATTTCTGATTAGTTTAAAGTTATCTTCATTGAAAAAAAAGTGCTTTTCTTTCAAAAATAAGGAAATTTCTAAGTGACCCCAAACTTTTGAACGGTAGTGTATATATGCCGGCGTGATGATGTTATTACGCCGCATATTATAATAAATCCCATCATCACATTCTCCCCCCTTGCAAAACACAGAACATTTGCAATTAAACCCTCCCCAATTTGGTATATATAAGCAAACCCACATTATCAATACCATTTTTTTTTTTTTATTAAAACTTCAAACAAAACCTGAAACTAGGGTCCGTGGGTAGACTGCCACCAGACCTGGCACGGCTAAGTGGAGTATTCTGCCACTTGCCCCCCCGCCACGCTCCTAACTAAACAGTCACTTTTTTTTCTCACAGTCTTCCACGGGGAGGACAGTTCTGTCTGGGGGGTTTTGTGGTGGGCCCGTGGCGGCCGCTGCTGAACCCCCGGGGCCCGGGTCCCACACTGCAATAGCTGACTGCCACGAAGCCTCGCCGTCTGGAGCAGCCACCTAGACACGCTGTAGTTTGTCCACATGCCGAACCGTCCGTCAGCCGAAAGTGCGCTGTTCTCAGCTTCGCCACGATCCTCAGTGGCACCCGTTGTTTTGCTGGCTGCGGCCCGGTCACTCACCGTCCCAGTCTCTCGCCGGTGCGAACCCAAACCCAGTCCATGACTTGGAGCGGCGCCTTACTTGGTTTTATGCGTCGTTGTTGTGCTCCTGGTAGCTCTGCGTAC
The DNA here is from genome assembly GCA_020510985.1 of Pholidichthys leucotaenia. NCBI lineage: Eukaryota > Metazoa > Chordata > Actinopteri > Cichliformes > Pholidichthyidae > Pholidichthys > Pholidichthys leucotaenia. The sequence continues at coordinate 272,137,906 of CM035846.1, read as the reverse complement.
TTGTTCAATTTGGGATCTCAATCGTGCTGTGGCGGTTCCGTAGTCACGTGTTCGTTGCGGACCCTTCACCCGTTGTCCCTGTCGTTGGTTGAAGCTCGTTGTGGGTATGAAAGGTGTCTGGTGTCACTCGTTGAAGCAGACTCTTGACCCATCAGCTCAGACATAACCTCCGTAGCTTGTTGATCGAGGGTACGGAAACAGTCTGGCTCTCCCTTTCTGCCGTCTGAAGTGCTCTGCTGTGCCACGTCATGCGTTGTGTTTGTGCCCGCTTGCCGCTGCTACGTTTCGGGGCTCTCTGCATGCTTGGGCTCCCCCTCCAAGCGGCTCACCTCCTGAGAGCGCGGAGTGGACGCTTTGGTGTCGGTACCGTTCTTAATTACCTCATCGGTGTCATTCTCGATAGGCACAGTCTCCCTCTCCTCCAAAGTGCACAGGGTGGATGGAGCGTTGTCGGTGCTGTTCCATATTATCTCATCTCACACCACGATGTCATCATCCAGGTCAGCTTTGACCGAACTGCTGCATCTGGACCATTCGAACGCAGCGCTGTCTCTGATGGCAAAACCCAGTCTGTAGAAAAGGTCACATCCCATAATGTTGTCACCGTGCACTGTCACCTGGAACGTGAAGTTGTAGACACTTTTGGGTTTACAGCAAACAGTCATTTCCACTGTTCGACCTTGCACAGTCTGTGACCACCTTATCCATACAGCGGTGTTGGGTTCTACTTGATTTTGTAGTTGGGGGGCGGGGGGGGGACTTTTTTACCATGGCCCAGTTTAACATTGACTGTGCTGCCGCCATGTCGAGCAGAAGTGGCATAGCTACTCAGTCTAATTCATCCATGCTGTACGAATGACCACTGATGTCGGGGCTTACCGAATGAATGGTTGTTGTTGGCGGGCGGGCTCACTTGGTGGGTCCCATGGTGCTGATGACCGGCATACTCTGGTGAAATGGTCTGGCAAATTTCATCTTCCAGCAGCCCAAAACGGCACACACAAGCCAACTGTCTCAGGTCAGCGATGAACTGCTGTACTGGCTCACCGACTCTCTCGCGAAAGCGAATCCGTCGTACTGTCACACTGCCCGGCATATCAAAATGGTTAGCTATTAGCTCCACAACCTCCTCATACGAGTCCGTCACACCTAGCGTGCGGAGAATCCTTTGGCCCTCTATGCCCAGGTTGTGGAAAAGCACCACTCGCATACTCACCTTAACTTTCCCAGGGCCAACGCTGTAACATACTCCTCCAGCCAACGTAGCCATGGAACTGGCGGTTCCCCTGGGAGCTCAAGGAAAGGCCACAGCGGTGTTGGGCACGCCTCCATTGTTAATGCTTCGTCGCCAAATGTTATGTGCACAAACCTGGCAGTAAAGAGACGGATGAGGATGCTGCACTGGAACTGAGCTTTATTACTGAACTATGTACACAGCAGTAAGGGCGCCCTGTAATGGCGGACTGTCCCACATATATGCCAGCGTGATGACGTCACAAGCCGGCTGCGTCATCACGCCACATATTATAATAAATCCCTTCATCACAGGTTGCACTGTCAGTGGTTCTTGTAAACCATTTCTTAGGGTGAATTAGGGATTCATCAACACCACTTTCTTCATATTAACACCATTTCCATCACAGGAACTTGACCTATGGTGTGTTAGCAATGAGATGATATTCCATCTCAGGATTATTCTAGCCAAAACAATTATGATAAACTATATAATCACAATAATCATCAAAATATTACCCAAACTTTAAAAATGTAATCAAAACAAAATGGAATCACTTTACTGGAGATTCTGTTGGAAAACTATTTTATAGAATTTTAAGTGAACATCCCTTTCCATACCGTACATGTCTGTCGCCAATGGACAGGAAGTTGTCATAACTCACACGTACATCATCCAAATGGACCCAAACTTGATATACCTGGTACCAGTACCACCCAGAACAGATTTATGACACAGAACACATACAGTGGTGTGAAAAAGTGTTTATCCCATTCCTGATTTCTCATTTTTTTTGTATGTTTGGCACACTTAAATGCTTCAGATCATCAAACATATTTAAATATTAGACAAAGATAACACAAGTAAACACAAAATGCAGTTTTTAAATGAAGGTGCAGTGTTTCCTCTGGCTTAAAGACCTTGGCGCGGTGGCAACATATTTTTCCCGGGGGGGCGGGCAGTAAACCTAGCGGAATATGTTAATTTTATACTATTTATTTCTTTTTAAAATTTTACACAGTAACATTGCATATGGAACTTACCATTTGAAGTATTGTACAACCGAGGCTTGAATATTGGGCCAGTTGGGGTCCCACCCAGACATCCTGTGTTTAGACTTTTTAGTGGTGTTATCCTTCTCTCCTTCCTCTGCCGGAACACTTTCCTCTCCTTGGCTCACCTTGTCTGTCTCATCTTTCCCTCTCTGAACCCTGTCTTATTCAGGTTCTCTTTCTGTCTATAGTGGTATACAAACAGGTATAAAGGCTTATCTTATCTTATCTTATCTTAGAAAATATCAAGTGTCATGTTTTGTCCTGCAGGATTTTTTGTCATGGTTTATATAAATGCCAAAAATATGTGCACTTTTTGTATTTTTATTCTAGTGGTTTTTTTTTTTTTCCATTGAGAGAGTAGGGAAGGGAAAGAAACATTCATAACAGTAATGTACTCATGCATACTTAAATTATATGATCAGGTGGGTATAGTAACCAGAAATTCTGCTCATGTAAAAGCAGTGCTTTGAAATTAATAATTAAAAGTACACAACCAAACATTTCTAGTTAAGGGTACAAAGAGCACCCACTTAAAAACTTGAGTAATGACTTCAGTTTTGAAGGCTTGAGGTTTTTCTCAAAAATTTATAACAATTTTGTTGTAGTTTTCTACTTTTCTCAGTAAATCTCTCTAAAGTTGAAACCATGTTCCTCAAATTTGTAATTTCCTCTTGTAAAATTGACTTTTCTTGTACATTTGAAACTTTATTATAAATTTGTGGATCATTTTATAACTAATTTAGTCTGTTTTTTTTAAATAATTTTTTTTGGTTTTTTTTAGATAAATTTGAAACAGACTGTGGTAATTTTTTTTTTTTTTTACTTTTTCCTTGTAACAATTTACATTTTTGACCATAATTTTGCAGTCAGAACAGAACAATTATTGTATTCTGATTACAAAGAACAAATATTAATAAAACTGTATTTAATGAAATAAATTAACTTAAATTACCAAAGATGCAGTTATTTCGGTTATAATATTTCTTTATATAGTTTTTTTTTTTTTTTTTTTTTTTTTTTTTTTTTTAAAGAAATCTCCTCACCACCCAGACAGCAGGAAAAACCTCCCTTATTTTGAAATCAAATGTTGGCACGTTTAGTTTGTCTGAAGGCTGCTGACAGATTAAAGTCATTGACTTTGTGAATTTCGGTCATCTTTACCTGCCAGGTACATAATGGGGAACTGTAGCAGACTCTAAAGACATAATTCACCACAATATGTGTTCATGTACAGAATGATCTGTGTAGCTCTCTTCACGACAACAGACACAGGTTTGTTCCTTTAAACGGGCGTTTATTGGGACTTATGCACCCCCCTCTTGGTCACGCCGTGAGAACTGTATGGGCAAACATAACGCATAACCATATATACAGTACAGAGTGAAATAATATAAACAAGTTACAAAACAAATACCTCGTTGGCCGCTTGTCATGAAAAGAGTTCTGAAGGTAAAACAAACTGCTTGGCTTCGATCTTCAATCAAACTTAAGTGCCAGATAGCTGAATAACGTGGCACAGCGTTCTTCTCATTTCCACTATGTGCTACAATAAAAACAATCCCAGCGGCACTCCAGACGGAAACATCAGTTCCGGTCAGGAAACAATAAATTTCAACAAACTATACAGTTGCAACAACCAACATGTAACGTACAGAAAATATAATTTTATAACAACACTTACACTCCCACCAAATCACTCATTGATTTAAATGCGGGATTTCTTTTAAACACAGATTATAAATGGAATCAATGGCTTGGGTTGTTTGAACTCTGAAAGAATGTGACTCACTTTGTTTAATTTCTACTTAATTCGCCTCAAGCAAGGTAACCACCTTGTGAATGGGCCTTTCAAGGTAAACCAGTCTAGGTTTTCCTTTGTCAAGTGTAGCGTCACTAACTTGTAGTTTCAGCTTTCGTACCATGCCATCTGTACTAGGATGAGTTTCTACAACTCTGGCGAGCTTCCACTGATTTCTTGGTGAGTTGTCATCTTGTAGAATCACAATGTCATCTACTTGTGAATTTCGTGTTGGTTTTTGCCATTTCTGTCGTTGCTGGAGGTTTAGAAGATATTCTCGTTTCCATCTTTGCCAGAATTCATTGGCTAGGAACTGCACCCTTTTCCATCTCTTATGCAGATAGAGGTCTTCCTTGCAGAACTGTCCCGGGGGGGGGGGGGGCAGTATTATTGAAGACTTCATAGTTAAGATGTGGTTCGGAGTGAGAGGTTCTGGACCAGTAGGATCCTGAAAATGTTCAACACTCAGTGGCCTGCTGTTGATTATGGCCATTGTTTCATAGAGAAATGTCCTCAGAGTTGTAGTGTCGAGTCTACTTGCAGACTTGTCAAGCATGGCAGTCAAGATGTTTCTGATTGTGCGGATTTGGCGCTCCCAGACTCCTCCCATGTGGCTTGCTGAGGGGATATTCACTACAAACTCGCAACCGATTGCTCGTTGACGTTCTTGATCCATTGTCTTGAGCAGTTGAGAAAACTCTCTCTTGGCACCCATGAAATTTGTTCCTTGATCGCATCTTAGTTGCCACACAGGTCCCCTGATGGCTACAACTATTCGAAGCACATTCATGAAGGCATCTGTTGTCAAATCATCTAGGGTTTCTATGTGTACTGCTCTGGAACATAAGCAGGTAAACAACAATCCATATAGTTTCATTTCCTTTCTTCCTTCCTTCACAATAAAGGGGCCAAAACAATCAAGACCACAGTAAGTAAAGGGAGGGGATGTCTCAGTTCTCTCTTCTGGCAGGTCTGCCATTTGCTGGACCTCTGTAGTTCGTCTGTATCTCCTACATCTTACACATTTGTAAATGTGTGAGGACACAACATTTCCACATCCTAAGATCCATATTCCGTTTGCACGCAACTCATTCATGGTTATACCTTTTCCTTGGTGGTGTACACGCTCATGATGATGCTTGACAAGCAGTGTTGAAACATGGGATTTCTTCGGAAGGATCGCCGGATGTTTTACATCATGGTGCAAGGCTGACTGGGACAATCGTCCTCCTACCCTTAGGACATTGTTCTTGTCCAAGAAGGCGTTCAACTTATATAACTTGCTGTACTTGTTCAAAGTGTCTCCCTTCTGAGCTTTGATTTTTTGTATGTCCGCAGCAAAGGCATCTTCTTGCACTAGCCTGATGATAAAGCTTTCTGCTTCCTTTCTTTCTTCAAGACTAGTTGCTTCATTTGTTCTTGGCTGAAGTCCTTTGATTTCTTTGGCAAATCTCTTGAGCCTAGCAATGGCTCTAACTGCCCTGGACCAGTCAGAGAATTTGGTGAGGCGTTTCGCCACTGACTCTGTTCCTTTCATCATGACTGTATGGACATGGGCTTTGCGAAGTTCAGGGTCAGTTCTTTCAACATCTCCCACCATTTCCTCTTCACGTGGAAGATTCTGGTGCCAAAGAAAATCAGGTCCTGTCAGCCAATTAGACTCTTTTAACTGAGCTGCACTCAGTCCTCTTGAAGCGCAGTCAGCTGGGTTGTTTTCAGTGCTGACATGTCGCCATTGTGCGGGATCTGTGCTAGATCTTATGCGTTGTATCCGGTTGGCTACGAATGTGTGGAATCTCTTTGCATCATTGTTCACATAGCCAAGGACCACCTTTGAGTCAGTCCAGTAATACACTTGTAGGTTTTCAATCTCAAGCTCCCCTTTGACAACGTCGCTGTTGCGGACTGCAACCACAGCTGCTGACAGTTCAGCTCTTGGAATAGTTAGTAGTTTGGTAGGAGCTACTCTTGCCTTCCCCATCACAAGTGAGCAGCTGATCTGTCCTGTTTTGCTTATTGCTCGAAGATATGAACATGCACCATATCCGTTGAGACTTGCGTCCGAAAAGTTGTGAAGCTCATATTGTGTGACCTCATCAAAGGCCAATGGAAGGTAGCTTCTTGGAATTTTTAAGGCTGCCAAGTGAAGCAAATCTTGAAGCCAGGATTCCCACTGAGGCAGAATGTGTTCGGGGAGGTTGTCGTCCCAACCCATCTTGTCTTTGCATAGAACTTGAAGGATCTGTTTACCAACTAGTACGAAGGGGGCCACAAACCCTAGTGGATCAAAGACAGAGGATACAGTTGAGAGAACCCCCCTCCTTGTCAGTGGGTTTTTCTTAACTACAACCCTGAATTGAAATTCATCTGATTCAATGCACCACTGAACTCCCAGTGCCCTCTCGACATGAGGTTCTCCTAGAGCCATGTCTTGGTCCTTGGTCTGAGCACGTTCTTCGGGTGCAATAGCAGTGATCACTTCCTTGTTGTTAGACACAAACTTGTGTAGTCGAAGGTTTCCCGTTTTGCACAATGCCCTCGACTCTTCCACCAGATGTATGGCTTCGGCAGGTGACTTGACGCTTATCAAGCCATCATCAACATAAAAACTTCTCTGGATGAAGGTGATGGACTCTTCGCTGAACTTTCCATGGCCCTGAAATGCTAGATGCTTGAGTCCAAAGTTGGAGCAACCAGGGGATGAGGCTGCCCCAAACAAGTGCACTCTCATTCTGTACACTGAAGGTTTGGAGTCCAGGTCTCCTCCGTCCCACCAGAGGAATCTTAGGTAGTCTTGATGTTCTTTAGCGACATGAAATTGGTGGAACATCCTTTCAACGTCGCACATTATGGCAACTGGGCCCTTTCTGAATCTACATAACACGCCAACTAAGGTGTTGGTCAGGTCTGGTCCGGTTAATAGATGGTCATTCAGAGAGGTTTCTTGGAAGCGTGCCGAACAGTCAAAGACCACACGGATTTTTCCAGGCTTGTGGGGATGATAGACTCCGTGGTGAGGAATGTACCATGATGGTTGATTACCAAGTTCAGCCTGTGGGACCTTCACCGCATCTCCTCTCATTATGACGTCATTCATAAAATGGACATAATCCTTACAGTACTGCTTATTCCTTCTTAGTCGTCTCTCTAATGAGTTCAGCCTGTAAACTGCACTTTGTTTATTGTCTGGGAGATTAGGTTTCTCCGTTTTGAAAGGAAGCGGGAGCTCATAGTGGCCGTCCTCCTTCTGCCTTATACCATCCTTCACTTTAGATAGGAAGAGAAGGTCTTCTTGAGAAAGTAGCTTACTATCTGTTGTGTGGTCTGCGAAATCAGCTTCAAGAGCTTTGATTATATCTGCTGAGTTGATTTCTTTAACTTGAGTTCTGCACACAAAGTATACTTCTTTCTTCAGTTCTGCTTGTGGCTGTACAGCAGGTGTTACTTGTCGCATTATAATTCTGTGACTATTCCCAATTGCATCACTGTAGTTAGCTTCGGGATTTGCACAGCCGACAATACTCCAGCCAAGATCAGTTTGCTGTGCATATGGATGATTGTCTTTCCCAAACAGAATTTCTCTTGGAAGAAGGGCTTGTTGGCAATTATAGCCGATTAGTAGTCCTACTTCACAATCTAGTGGTGGTGGAATCTTGTCTGCCAGTTGTTCAAGATGAGGCCACTTTAGTGCTGTTTCAGAGGTTGGAATGTGTGACCTATCTGCTGGGATGAACTCTCGTGTGAAAAGTGCTGGCAATGGAATTCTTCTCTCCAAGTTGTATCCTCTCACTTGCAAGTTTGTCAGTTTCTGAGAGGTTATGACTACTGATTTTGTAGTCATTGTGGATAGCCGCAAGCTGACATTCTCTTTGCTTGTATCGAGGTCTTGGGCTATTTCGTCTAGGATGAAAGTTGTATCACTTTGAGTGTCTAAGAGTGCATACACAAGAACTTCGTGGTCTGGGTGCTTTGTAGACGAGATCCAGACTGGTACGATTGAGGATGTTTGTGTGTTTGGGCCCTCTTGTATGACTCTGTTGGTAGTTGCTGTCGCAGCTACTTCTTTGATCTCTGCTTTGTCCTTTGAGTTATCTTCTCCTTTTGGAGCAGTCAGCCTTTGACGGTCTTTAAACTTCTCCTCATGCAAACATGTCGGATGTCTTCTTTGGCACCTCTGGCATGTACTTCTGTTGTCACACTCCTTTGAGTGATGTCCTACATTCAGACATCCAAAACAAAGCTTCTCTGCTTGCACAAACTTGACACGATCTTGAACTGTCTTTTCACTGAACTTTCTGCACTTAGCAAGGTCATGTCCTGCTCTTTTGCAGAAAACACATGATGGAATGCTGCTCTGTTTTGTATCTGTGGCCAGTGTCTTTGCTTAAATAGTTTGGCTTCGGGTGTGTTTTGTTTACTCACCTTCCACACTTTTGTTCGCTTGAATTGAGGATATGGGATCACAAGCAAGGTCTGCTTCCTTAGACAGGAAGTCTACAAACTCTTTAAATGGTGGATAATCAGCGTTTGCTTCTCTGACTTCCATCACTTTACGGTTCCATCTGGATAGCAGCCAATCTGGTAACTTCAGCAGAATTTTTTGGCTTTCATTACAGTCATTAAGAATTTCTAATGTCTTCATGTGGGGCATTGCAGCCTCACAGCTCTTAAGGAAGTCTGCAAATTCCCTTAATTCACAACCATCTTTTGTGCTTATTTTTGGCCATCCATGTAGTTTGTCCCTGAAGGATTTCCCAATTATAAATGGGTCTCCAAAACGTTTTTCCAAAAGCTGCCAGGCCGAGTCATATGCAGCTTCAGTGCCCAATAAGAAGAATCCTTCAACGGCCTTTTTTGCAGCACCACCTAAATACTTCCTTAGATAATACAGTTTTTCATTCTTTGGGATGTTTTTCCTGTCAATCAATGTTTCAAAGGAGAGTCGCCAGTCCTTGAATCTCAAGGGGTCTCCAGTGAATAATGCAGGCTCTGGTGTTGGAAGACGATTCGCATTTATAGCTTCTGTTAGCATGCAGACCAAATCTGAGGTGTTCTGTACTGTAGGAATGGGTGGAGCTTGAGCTGTGACTGGCAGGGACTGAAGAATGAAGGAGGGACTTGAGGCATTGAGGGCTTGTGTGGTGACTGGCAGAGACTGAGGGATGAAGGAGGGACTTGAGGCATTGAGAGCTTGTGTGGTGACTGGCAGAGACTGAGGGATGAAGGAGGGACTTGAAGCATTGAGGGCTTGTGTGGTGACTGGCAGAGACTGAGGGATGAAGGAGAGACTTGAGGCATTGAGGGCTTGTGTGGTGACTGGCAGAGACTGAGGGATGAAGGAGGGACTTGAAGCATTGAGGGCTTGTGTGGTGACTGGCAGAGACTGAGGGATGAAGGAGAGACTTGAGGCATTGAGGGCTTGTGTGGTGACTGGCAGAGACTGAGGGATGAAGGAGGGACTTGAAGCATTGAGGGCTTGTGTGGTGACTGGCAGAGACTGAGGGATGAAGGAGAGACTTGAGGCATTGAGGGCTTGTGTGGTGACTGGCAGAGACTGAGGGATGAAGGAGGGACTTGAGGCATTGAGGGCTTGTTTCTCCAAATTCAACATCATACAGCAATTCAGCTGTTTTAAAATTTTCTTCAACTTGATCATAGACCATTACTCGTGCTCTTGCAGCATTTAACTTCTTCACTTCTTCCAAGCGTTTAAGCCTTCTACGTTTGTCTTGCATTTCTTGTTGTCTGGCAAAGGTTTCAGATTCAAATTGTGCAAGCCGTTGTTTATCTTCAGCCTCTAGCCTTTGGAGTTCAGCCTCTTCTCTTTCTTGTTCATCCAATACTGCTAAAACTTCCTGGGATGCGGCAGCCTCCGCTGCAGCCTCGCATCTTTTGGCTGAGTTAGTACTAGAACAAATAGAACATTTTGATTGATGAGATGGTGGCCTTGATAAGGAGCAAGTTGAGTCTAGAACTGATCCAACATCGGGCCAAGGTTCATCCTCTTCTTCTGTTTTAGGCTCCTTAAGCTGCCCTTTTGCCCTTTGAATAATTAACTCTGAGAGTGAAACGCAGGTGTCTACTCTGCGTCGCAGATCTGGCTCAGGAGTTTGTATTTTGCGTAATGTTTCATATATGGCTTTTACATCGGAGCAAGTGCTGCTTATATTTTCAATCAGCTCACTCAATTCATCCTCTGAGGCTTCATTGGTCAGTATTTCCTTGCCTATTCTAGCATGGTACCTCCATTTCTCATAAATGATTCTGTACCGTCGTTGGATACTTTTCATCTTGTCTTCTTGAAGTTCTCTCCCCTTCTCTGTGAGGGTTCGAATTCTTTCGCCTCTTCGCAGCCCTTCTGCTTCTGTAGATTTGGTAACTTCAGGTTGGGCAGATGAGTCAGCCATCTTGTGGCAGGTCTCAGTGTTTGTGTCAGACATTTTGAGATAACTTGAACAACAGTGAAACAACTGGATGATGACTAGTTTGTAATTATACTGACTTCAATACTGCATTAAGATAACTGTATAAACATTTAAACTTAGCCACTTTTCAGCTAACTTCAATTTCAAAGCAAGAATAAAAACAGTGAAATTACCTTAACACAATATGTAAATATGAACTTTAACAGATGAGATAATATGTTTAGAAATGCATTAAATTGCTTATTTTACAAAATAGGAAAAACAGAGTTGGGTTAAGTGCCCTTTAACTTCACTGAAAATGCCCTTTAAGCTTGTTGAAATTTTATAGACACAAAGCTTGCATAAATCTTAGTTTCAGATTAAAATGTCCTTATTTTTTAATGTTCATCAAAGATTGTTAATTTACATATAAATTTAATATTGACTTTAACCTTGTAACATGAAGCAACTGTGAAAATCAGGACATCTGATAATCTCCAACCACAACAACTAAATAGCACACAAGCTGATAGATCTGAGTCCTTATTGCAATGTCCAAGTTAAACCACTTCTCACACCACCTTAACTTGAAACTTGAGGTGGAGCGCTTTCTGGCTTTAACTTGTAAAGTTGCGCTTTAACACAGTCTAATGGCCGTTACTTGCGGTTGCTATGACGACAGTGCAGTATGGACTTGCTTAACTGACGACCTGGATCTTCCTCTCCTCGCTACCCGCCGTGATCTCGGAGTCCTTGTTACCCGTGTTGAGCAGGCGAGTTCTCACTGTAGCTCTCTTCACGACAACAGATACAGGTTTGTTCCTTTAAACGGGCGTTTATTGGGACTTATGCACCCCCCTCTTGGTCACGCCGTGAGAACTGTATGGGCAAACATAACGCATAACCATATACTGTATACAGTACAGAGCGAAATAATATAAACAAGTTACAAAACAAATACCTCGTTGGCCGCTTGTCATGAAAAGAGTTCTGAAGGTAAAACAAACTGCTTGGCTTCGATCTTCAATCAAACTTAAGTGCCAGATAGCTGAATAACGTGGCACAGCGTTCTTCTCATTTCCGCTATGTGCTACAATAAAAACAATCCCAGCGGCACTCCAGACGGAAACATCAGTTCCGGTCAGGAAACAATAAATTTCAACAAACTATACAGTTGCAACAACCAACATGTAACGTACAGAAAATATAATTTTATAACAACACTTACAATCTGTTTAGGTTGTTATAGTTGTGCTCTCAGGCTATCTCATCAGGCCCCTCTCTAGGCAGCCGCTGAAGGACCTCAGTTTCGAGTGAAAAGAGAGCCAGCATTTTTAGTTGTTGCTTTTTGTCACTGCCACTGGAGAATAAAAACGGCACGCCTGCTCGTGCAAGAAAAGAGAGAAATTGCCAGTCTCTTCATTCCTGCAATTCCTACAGAACATAACTTAATATTGTAGTGGCTGGTGAAATATATCCTCAGCAATTCATCAGTCCCCTTTGCCTTTCCCTTCATATGAAGCCGGCTGCATATGAATTCTAACCACATCTCTTAGCTAAGCAACTCTCCCATTATTGCTTCCGTTTCCAGCAGGTTAAAACCATGATAAACGCCTCCAGTGCTTACATACCTCTTGTGATTTTTTCCGCGTTTGAAGTACTTTAACAAACTCATGTTTCTGTCGGACAGTCGCGCTTAGTGAGACGCTGCCTGTTGACTGACTGGAAAACTTGCGTGGGTGGGGTGCTTCTAAACTCCGTGCGGATGATGGCCATGCACGTTGTTTGTGTGCGTGCTTGCGTAAAGTAATTGCTTCATATATTTTCCTTAATATATTCATATCTCCTTGGCGTGGTGGTAAAATTTCTGACGCGGCAGGCCGCTACCGAGAAATGTTACCAGAGGAAACCCTGAGGTGTTTATTATTAAGGGGGGAAAAAAAATCCAAACCTACATGGCCCTGTGTGGAAAAAGTGATTGCCCCCAAACCTAATAACTGGTTGGGCCACCCTTAGCAGCAACAACTGCAATCAAGTGTTTGCAATAACTGGCAATGAGTCTTTTACAGTGCTGTGGAGGAATTTTGGTCCACTCATCTTTGCAGAATTGTTGCAATTGAGCCACATTGGAGGGTTTTTGAGCATGAACTGCCTTTTTAAGGTTATGTCACAGCATCTTAATTGGATTCAGGTCAGGACTTTGATTCCAAAGTCTTCATTTTGTGTTTCTTAAGCCATTCAGAGGTGGACTTGCTGGTGTGTTTTGGATCATCATCCTGCTGCAGAACCCAAGTGCGCTTCAGCTTGAGGTCACGAACAGATGGCCGGACATTCTCCTTCAGGATTTTTTGGTAGACAGCAGAATTCATGGTTCCATTTACCACAGCAAGTCTTCCAGGTCCTGAAGCAGCAAAATAGCCCCAGACTGTCACACTACCACAACCCTATTTTACTGTTGGTTTGACTAGTGCATATCCGTGCATGCCCGTAGAAACCAAGTATAAGCAAGTATTTCTGCATGGCTGTAGAAAGCAGGTGTAAGCCAGCATTTCTGCATGCCCGTAGAAAGTTACTGTTACCATGGCAACAGTAACCATGATGATGTCTGCCTTTGATCTTTGACGTCATCATTCGTTCAGTGATGCCTGCCTTTGATCTTTGATGTGTGTATCTACTAGCAACAGTAACCATGGTGAAAGCTTTGTTTGATGTTTGCCGTAGAAAGCAGGTGTAAGCAAGCACATCTGGACTTGTTCAGTGATGCCTGCCTTTGATCTTTGATGGTGCTATAGTGAGTGCTATGGTCTTTGATGTCAGAGTCCTATGATCATGAGTGATGACAGCCTTGATCGTTGATGATGTCATAGTGAGTCATATGATCTGTTATGGCATAGCGAGTCCTATGATTGTGAGCGATGGCTGCCATTGATCATAGTCAAAGACACCTGTCTATGTGACATCATATAGACATCATATCTATATGACGGCATCGTGAGTCCTACGATGCCTGAGATCATAGGATCATCATAGGACATCATGCAGACATTATAGGCCGTCCTATGATCATGACACACAGACACACAAACTGACAGATTTCTTGAATTTATAGAGTGCTGTTCCTTTTCTGAAATGCTGTATTACTTTTCTGCCAGATGTAATGGGACACACACCTTCCAAAAAAGTTAAACTTTTGTCTCGTCAGTCCATAGCGTATTTTCCCAAAAGTCTTGTGGCTCATCAAGATGTTCTGGCAAAACTGAGACGAGCCTTTGTTCTTTTTGCTCAGCAGTGGTTTTTGTTTTGGAACTCTGCAATGCAGGCTATTTTTGCCCAGTCTCTTTCTTATGGTGGAGTCATGAACACTGACCTTAACTGAGGCAAGTGAGGCCTGCAGTTCTTCGGATGTTGTTGTGGGGTCTTTTGTGACCTCTTGGATGAGTCATTGCTGCGCTCTTGGGGTAATTTTGTTCGGCCAGCCACTCCTGGGAAGGTTCACCACTGTTCCATGTTTTCACCATTTGTGGATAATGTCTCTCTCACTTTAGTTCACTGGAGTCCCAAAGCTTTAGAAATGGCTTTCTAACCTTTTCCAGGCTCATAGATCTCAGTTACTTTGTTTCTCATTTGTTCCTGAATTTCTTTGGATTGCAGCATGATGTCTAGCTTTTTTTTTTTTTTTTTTTTTTTTTTAAGTTTTTGTAAAGGGTATACAGGTCGTTACAGCAATGCAGTGTTTACATTTTCATCACATGTTCCTTTATTTTCTGATATTTGACAACATTGGAAGATTAATTCTTACAACACCCCTTTTTTTTTTTTTTTTAAAGTGAAAGAAAAAGTGAAATTAAAGAGAAAAAAAAACAAAAAACAAATAAAACAAACAAACAAACCAGTAAAAAACAAACAAAAAGAAAAAGTAAGTAAATAAAGATAAAAGAGCATCTGAGTAGCGTTGGAACAAAGAGCGGAACCATTATTAAAATGGTATTTGTCAAAGATTAGATCTAATGGAAGACACATATGCGGTCCAGGGTTGCCAAAAGTTCATGAACACATCCATGTCCTGTCTCAGTGCGAATGTCAACTTTTCCATCGAGTAAATGTCTTGGATCACGTTAGTCCAATCTTCAGGTGTAGGACAGTCCTTCAACATCCATTTTTTAGTTAGAGCTTTTTTGCTTGCCAATATTAAAACATTGAATAAGTATTTTTCTCCTCGTCTTTCCAGTGAGTCCGGTAGTAAACCCAAATACAAAGTTACAAAAGAAAAGGGAACTGTAATTTTGAATATTTTCCCCAATATTGTCTGTACCTTGGTCCAATATTGGTGGATAACTGGGCATGACCAAAACACATGAAAATGATTTGCAGTCTTTTCACCACACAAGCGCCAACAGTTCAATCCCTTATGGGTAAATTTGTTTTGTGCAGGTGTTCTGAAAAATCTTGCCAAGTTTTTCCATCCAAATTCTCTCCACTGCAGGGATGAGGTACTTTTCCATTGCTGTTTATTTAGCTTTTCCCATATTTCCAGTTGTAAAGTGAAATTCCCCTCTTTTTCCCATCTCTCTTTTATATAAGATGTGTTGTCTCCTTTTAAGTCTTGAAGACCTTGGTATATTTTAGAAATGTATCTGATCCCTGGGATCCCTTTATATGCCATTAAGAAGACCTTCAGAACACCTGACCGGGCCCTTTCCAAAACCTCCTTTTTAAGTATATTGTTTATGTGGTGTCTAAGCTGGAAGAACCTGTAAAGGTCTTGATTTATTAGGCCTTGTTTTTTCAAATTTTCAAAACTTCTTAAGATTTGCCCTTTAAAAAAATCATAATATTTTATCAGCCCTTTCTCCTTCCACTTTTTAAATCTGGTGTCTGTTTTATTAGGAGTAAAGTCCTGATCATAGGCGATCCATTGCAGAAGTCGATAGGGCTCTTTAGTTTGATTCTCTCTGACTATCTTAAACCAAATTTTTAGAGGGGTCTCTATCCACGGGTTAGTGTTATTCAAAAGCTTAGGTAAGACATTGTTCCCTATTATCGCCTGTAGGGGGATGTCACTTGTTATTTGGCATTCGATCTCCTTCCATTGTGCAGTGTAGACTGGGTTACATATCTCTACTAAAGTTTTAATTTGTGCGGCTTTAAAGTAGTCCCTGATATTTGGCAGCGCGAGCCCACCTTTGTCTTTGTTTAGCTGTAGGGTTCTATATCTGATTCTAGGTCTCTTGCCCTGCCATATGAATCTTGAGATCCTTCTGTCCAGCTCCTGCCATGTTTTTTTGGGAGGTTCTACCGGTATTGTTTGGAAAAGGTATAGAAGACGTGGAAGTATATTCATTTTGACTGCTTCAATTCTTTGTGCAGTACCCAAGAATGGTATCATATTCCATCTTGCTAGGTCAGATTTTATTTTTGTCACCAGTGGATCATAGTTTAGTGATATAATTTTGTTGAGTTGTTTCGGGATATTGACCCCCAGATATTTCATAGATTCCGACTCCCAGTTAGTTTTGAGTTTGCTTAGTGAATAATGATTTGGGTCATAGTTGAATGTTAAAACTTGGGTTTTATGCATATTTAATTTGTACCCCGATAAATCTCCATACTCTGAAAAAACTGAGGTTAGTTCTGGTAAAGAAGTGTCCGGCTGCCCTAGGTATATTAAAATGTCATCAGCAAAGAGTGCTATTTTATGTTCCTTCTGACCAAGTGTAATACCTTGAATTTTTTGGTTTTGTCTTATCCATTGGCTCAGAGGTTCTATGAAGATTGCAAAGAGCAGTGGAGACAGGGGGCAGCCCTGACGACATCCTCTTTCCAGTTCAAAAGATGATGATAAATTACCGTTAATCCTTATTTTAGCTGTTGGTTTTTTATATAATGCCTGTATAGTTCTAATGAAGTTGTTATGAAAATTGAAACTGGATAAGATTCTATATAGAAAAGACCAGTCAACCGAATCGAATGCTTTTTCAGCATCTAATCCCAATATGACTGCATTTAAGTTATATTTTTTTATATGATGAATTATGTGTAAAGTGCGTCGAATGTTGTCTTGTGTCTGTCTTTGTCTTATAAAACCTGTTTGGTCTAAATGAATTAGGTCTGTCATTATATTTTCTAACCTTTTGGCAAGGATAATGGTAAAAAGTTTATAGTCCTGATTTAGTACACTGATTGGTCTGTAGTTGGAGCACTCTAGTTTATCCTTTTCAGGTTTAGGTATAACTGCAATGACCCCTTCTCTCCAGGAGGGGGGGATTTCCCCTGTGTGGAGGACATAATTAAATGTTTTCAGGAGGAGAGGAGATAGTTGCTGTTTAAAGGTTTTGTACCACTCTGCTGTATAGCCATCAGCTCCTGGGGATTTGTTAGCTTTAAGTTTCATAATTGCTTTTTCCAATTCTTTAGGATGTATTTCTGACAGTAGTGTTTTATTTTGTGACTCTGTAAGTTGGGGAAGGTTTAATGTGTTTAGGAATGCCTCGGATGCGTTTTTATGTTTTTTGTGGGAGTATAAGTTCTTATAGTAATTCTCGAAGTTTTTAAGAATATCCTGAATTCTGAATTTTATTTCCTTTGATACTGGGTCTCTGATTTTGTAGATTGCTCTTTCTGTTTGATGTTTCCTCAATTTATAGGCTAGCAATTTTGCCGATTTACTGC
The DNA here is from genome assembly GCA_020510985.1 of Pholidichthys leucotaenia. Taxonomy (NCBI): domain Eukaryota; kingdom Metazoa; phylum Chordata; class Actinopteri; order Cichliformes; family Pholidichthyidae; genus Pholidichthys; species Pholidichthys leucotaenia. The sequence continues at coordinate 272,120,746 of CM035846.1, read as the reverse complement.
CTGCTTCATAGTATTTTTGTTTCAGAAATGTAAGTTTCTTCTGGATTTCTATTGTGTAGATCTCATTTATTTGGTTTTTAATTTCCTTAATCTTGAGCGAGTCAGTAGAATGAGTGTTGCCTTTGTGTTCTTTTTCTAGGTTCCTAAGTTCTGACTCTAATGTGGATAGTTTTTCTTGTCTTAGTTTCTTTTGGGTTGCCAGTTTTGCAATAATCTTTCCTCTTATTACAGCTTTACATGCATCCCACAGTATTAAAGGGGATACTTCTCCATTATCGTTATCTTCCAAATATCTGAGAATATCTGATTCCAATTCATCTTTCAATGGTCCTTTCAGGACATTTGAATTTAACCTCCAAGAAAATGTATTATTTGTGTATTTTTGGATATTTAAGTCCATGTAGATCGGACTGTGGTCGGAGAGATCCATCAGTCCTATTTTACATGTTTTTACTCTTCCAATGTCTCTATTAAACATAAAAAAATAGTCAATCCTTGAGTAAGATGAATGTGGAGTTGAGTAAAATGTATAGTCTTTTACACTGGGGTTGAGTTCCCTCCACACGTCACAGATTCCCAATTCTTTTAGTAGCATCCGAGTCTTCCTGTTTTGGGTGTTATTTTGATGTGGGGAATTACCAGAAGCATCCCAGTATGGATTCAGTCTAAGATTGAAGTCCCCACCACATATCACTAAACCTTGAGCTTTAGTTATCATTAGGTCGAATACATTTTTACAAAATTTCCAGTTAGCCCCTGGGGGAGCATACACATTCAGCAGGATGATATCTTCTCCCTCTAGCCGCCCAGTTACCAAACTGTATCTCCCTTCTTTATCTTTGTGTTCTGATTTTTTTTCAAATGTAATTTTGGTTGATATCAATGTCGCTACTCCCCTCCTCCTCCCTGATTTATATGAAGATGAAGAGATCATTTTAAACCCTTGTCTACTGAGTTTATTGTGTTCCACGTCTGTTAGGTGGGTTTCTTGTAAAAGTATTATTCCTGCTTTGTCTTTTTTCATTTTGCCTAGAATCTTGGATCTTTTAACTGGATTCAGGATTCCTTTTACATTATATGAAATTATTTTGGTTACACCCTGTTTCTCCATTGTGTTGTTTTGTTTAGTATAACTGTGTGGTGGCCCTCTTTTGTGCTACTCAGAAACTGAAAGAACATAAAAAACAAGAAAAACATTAAGAACATAGTGTAAAAAACTTTAAAACAAAAAGCTGTCATAAGAACTTCCTGAGCTGAGGTCTTTTTAAAGACCCTGTAAGAGCCTTGATGGAGTGAAGGCTCTGAGGGAAATTCCTCAAACTCTGTTACGTGTTGAGGGCCCTCTCTTACCACTGAAAGTAGTCCCATGCTTTTAACGTGAGTTTCAGAACCCAATCCAAACTTGTAATGATTTTTTTTTTTTTTTCCTTTTATGCCTCATCCCTGTGAAATTGTGTGCACCCTCCCACCCCCATCACATCAAACATTCACGCAAAAACAGTATTTGTTAGTATGAGGAGAACATGTGGATTATTGTCACATTTCTACTTTAACAAGTTTTTTTTTTTTTTTTTTTTTTATTACAAAGACTTATTTGTTTCAAATAATATGATTGTTCCATGAAATGTTTTACCACATGCTGAATATGCATCTCCTTTAATGTTTGTTACCTTGTATGAGGGGGGTTGGATGTGCGGATTGATTCAAGAGAAAAGAAAAAAAAAAAAAAGGGTCGCTATTCCAACCCTGAAAACGGATAGTTTATCCGCGACGCTCTGGTGCTGGGTTTCCCGCTGCTGGTCCGTGGATTTTGAAGGTCTTTGTGTTGTCCATGTTTGCGCTTTGATCTTCTCACTCGGGTCTGCTGCGGGTTTAAATACCGTTACCGGGAGGCCTCTTTTCGCCATGTCAGCTGTTGCTTCTTCCGCCGAATTATAGAGACACGTTTCATCGCCGTAGAAGACCCTTAACTTCGCAGGAAATGGAGTCTGAAAGCGCAATTTCTTCTTTCTTAACACCTTTTTCGCGTCATTGTATTCCCTGCGCTTTTTAAGGACCTCCGGGGCGTAATCGTGTTCCACGTAGACTTTTCTCTCCTGGTGCATAAATCCTTTTTTCTGCCAGGCCAGTCTTACAACCTCTTGTTTTATTTTGAAATTGGAAAATCTTACCAACACCGAACGTGGGGGCGCTTCCGCCGCCGGCCTAGCGGCTAATGAACGATGTGCCTTTTCTATCTTCAAGTCGGTGGTTTGTGGAATATCCAATTTCTCTCTTAGTAAGGATTCCACGCATTCTGCCATTGAGTTAAAACCATTTTCGGTTCCTTCTATCAGACCATGAATTCTTATGTTGTCTCTTCTTTGTTTTCCTTCTTGGTCGGTTAGCTTAGCCTCTATAGCTGCTTGTCTTTTGCGTAGGTCTAGCACAGAATCTTCGAGCACTTTTATTCGATCCTCTGTTTCCAAGATTCGGTTCTCGGCCTGGTCCACTCTGCTGTTTGTCCTTTTCAATTCTTCTCTGAATTCCCGAAATTCGGCCGTAACATCTCGGCGAAATCGTCGTAGCTCCTCAAATAGGGATTTCAGGCTAACCCTTTTGTTAGCTATCACCAGTTCCTCGTCTTCTGAACGGAGATCTTCCAGTTCGGATTCTCCGGCCGATACGTGTCCTGGCCTGGAGAATTTCAGTTTCTTCTGTTTTCCTTTAGACATGATGATTTTGTCTTTTGATTTTCACTCCTCCAAAAATCCGTTAAGTTTGATTTTCAAGGTGTTATCCTGGATTGGGTCTGAGAACTTCAGTGTTAAGCTGCAGTCGCCATGGCGTCCAGACCGGAAGTCATGATGTCTAGCTTTTGAGGATCTTTTGGTCTACTTCACTTTGTCAGGCAAGTCCTATTTAAGTGATTTCTTTACTGAGAACAGGTGTGGCAGTAATCAGGCCTGGGTGTGGCTAGAGAAATTGAACTCAGCTTTCCAAAGATGTGATAAACCACAGTTAATTTATGTTTTAACGGGTCCCCACTTTTTCACACAGGGCCATGTAGGTTCGGATTTTTTTTTTTTTTTTTTTTTACCCTTAATTAAAAACTGTTTTGTGTTTACTTGTGTTATCTTTGTCTAATATTTGAATATGTTTGATGATCTGAAACATTTAAAGCGTACCTGTGGTGGTCATGAAAAAAAAGATATTATACTGAGCCCCTGTCTCACGTTCTAGTTCATGTTCAAAGCCATGTGATATAAATCCATTGCTGATGTGCTGGTTCAGCTATGTCAGCAAAACATGCGAGCAGCCATACTAGCTGCTACATGGCCTGCCAGGACGCTTCCTGTGACGTAATATCGTTGGCACCGCGATCCGGATCAATATTGGCTGAGCCTGGAGTGCCCGGATGAGCAGTGGCTTTCAGGATATTGTAATTCAAATTCAAACGTTTATTTCAAACTCAGGGTTCATATTAAATGCAGAACTAAAACGAGTAGAAAATAAATAAATAAATGCTTAAATTCAGCGGGTCGTCTCGTCTGATCTGAGCTTGTAACGGCCGCCAGACGGCAGATGATTCTAAAACTATATACAGAGCGGCAGACACTCGGCGCTCTTGTAACAACAAAAACATACAATGCGATATGGATATCGCAACATGGCGGAATGTAAAGCCTTTGGATGTCTCAATAATAAGCGAAAAAACAAAGAAACACTTCTTTTGTGTACCCAAACCCAGCTCACCTTGTCAGAAGATCTTAGCGGAAAAGTGATTGCGCAATCTCCGAACAGGGCACAGACGAATCCTTTCAGACGAAATTGCGCTGTGTGTGAGGACCACTTCGTCAATTTCACCCTCAGAAGACCTTTCTGGCTCAAACCTGTAGCAATGTTGGATGAATTCTTCCTCAGAGTCCGACAATTCAGCCATAATGGAATAAAAACACTCACAACAGCACCCTAGTCGCTCATACAGACGGGAGTATTGACTTTTCAGTAGCAACGTAATGATGTCACATCCGCATGTGTCATGGCTGCGCACAGAGTTTTCATTGGCTGGCCATGCCTGCGGTCGTATTTGCCTATTTCTCTGGTGGTATATGGCTGGCAATAATTATTTAACCAAATAACGAATACTTTGCCTAATGTTTTCAAGTTGAATGCGTTTAGACGACCACCACAGGTACGCTTTAAGTGTGACAAACATACAAAAAATGAGAAATCAGGAAGGGAGCAAACACTTTTCACACCACTGTAGCTGTACAAGAGGCCCAACTCCTGCTGCAGAAAACATCCCCAAACTGACAATTCTCCAAATTGAACTAATTTCTTTGCACACTTTGGGTTCAGTCTTTCCCCAGTTTGATGCCAAACATATGGTTTCCCATCAGATCTAAATAAATTAGAAGAAGCTAACTTTGTCATTCAGTCCATACAGCCAATTAGGGCTGTGTGATATGATAAAAAAAAAAATTCATATCACAATATCAGTCATCTTATATCACGATAACAATATATATCACAATATGCATTTTCTGTAAATTCTACAGTTTAGATGATCACATAAAAAGGACCATCTTTTTTTTTTTTTTACTTTTTTACATGTACGGTTTTCTCTCATAATTTTGCAATGTTATAAAATAGTTTTTTAATGTGCATTTGAGACTTGATTCTCATAAATTTCAGGTTTTTCTTCTAAATCATATATGAATAAAAAGTAAACATCAATAAGTTTAATATTTCCTGAGCCAGAGGAGAAAAGCAAAAAAACAAACCTAACATAAAAAAAAATGTCTGAAAATGACAAAATTACCCATGGCTGTCACCTACATTGCACCGAGACAAATTCCTAGTTTGTGTACTACATGAACAATGGCAGTAAATCTGATTCTGATTCTACAGATATAAATTAACTGTTAGTTTAAATCAGTGAAAATTTACAGTTTATCTGGAAAGTATTCACAGCGCTTCACTTTTTCCACATTTTATGTAACAGCCTTATTCCAAAAGGGATTAAATTCATTTTTCCCTCAAAATTCTACACACAATACCCCATAATGACGATGTGAAAAAAGTCTTTTTTAGATTTTTGCAAATTTATTAAAAAAAAAAAAAAAAAAAAAAAAAACCTCAAATCACATGTACATAAGTATTCACAGCCTTTGCCATGAAGCTCAAAATTGAGCTCAGGAGCATCCTGTTTCCACTGATCATCCTTGAGATGTTTCTACAGCTAAATTGGAGTCCACCTGTGGTAAATTCAGTTGATTGGATATGATTTGGAAAGGCGCACACCTGTCTATAAGTTTCCACAGTTGACAGTGCATGTCAGAGCACAAACCAAGCATGAAGTCAAAGGGATTGTCTTGAGGCATAAATGTGGGGAAGGGTAAAGAAAAATTTCTGCTGCTTTGAAGGTCCCAATGAGCACAGTGGCCTCCATCATTCATAAAAGGAAGAACTTCAGAACCACCAGGACTCTTCCGAGAGCTGGCCAGCTGTCTAAATGGTGATCAGGGGAGAAGGGCCATAGTCAGAGAGGTGACCACGAACCCGATGGTCACTCTGTCAGAGCTCCAACATTCCTCTGTGGAGAGAGGAGAACCTTCCAGAAGGACAACCATCTCTGCAGCAATCCACCAATCAGGCCTGTATGGTGGAGTAGCTAGATGGAAGCCATTCCTTTGTAAAAGGCACATGGCAGCCCACCTGGAGATTGCTAAAAGGCACCTGAAGAACTCTGACCATGAGAAACAAAACTTTCTGGTCTGATGAGACAAAGATTGAACTCTTTGGCATCAGTGCTAGGCGTCATGTTTAGAGGAAACCAGGCACCGCTCATAATCACGCCAATGGTGGTGGCAGCATCATGCTGTGGGGATGTTTTTCCAGTGGCAGGGACTGGGAGACTAGTCAGGATAGAGGGAAAGATGAATGCAGCAATGTACAGAGACATCCTGGATGAAAACCTGCTCCAGAGCGCTCTTGACCTCAGACTGGGGCGACGGTTCATCTTTCAGCAGGACAACGACCCTGAGCACACAGCCAAGATATCAAAGGAGAGGCTTCAGGACAACTCTGTGAACGTCCCTGAGTTGCCCAGCCAGAGCCCATACCTGAATCCAATTGAACATCTCTGGAGAGATTTGAAAATGGCTGTGCACCAACACTTCCTATCCAACCTAGGTGCTGCAAAGAGGAATGGGCGAAACTGCCCAAAGATAGGTGTGCCAAGCTTATGGCATCATATTCAAAGAGATTTGAGGCTGTAATTGCTGCCAAAAGTGCATCAACAAAGTACTGAGCAAAGGCTGTGAATACTTATGTACATCTGATTTCCTAGTTTTTTATTTTTAATACATTTGCAAAAATCTCAAACTTTTTTCACATTGTCATTATTGGTTATTGTGTGCAGAATTTTGAGGAAAAAATGAATTTAATCCATTTTTGAATAAGGCTGTGACATAACACAATGTGGAAAAAAGTGAAGCGCTGTGAATACTTTCCGGCTGCACTGTAAGTGTAAACCTGCAGCCTGCCATTCTTGCCTGATCTAACCCATTTGCTTCTTAGTAAAAATATTTCAGATTGATCATGATCTGAAAATCAAAGACACAAAAGGTAATGTAGTAAAATACATGTGATGACTTAACTTTATTCATTATCAATGCTTGGCTAATTAAAATTATTAGAAATCAAATAAATTACATTAAGAGCCAACTTGCTCCTCAGACCTGTTTTAATGTATTTATTTATTTTGCGTATATGTGCCACATCATACACTTTTGCAGCTTTAATACATTTTTTTTTTTCCAGCCAAAACTAAGAAACTCGGCAGTAATTTAAACAAAAAAAAAAAAACCCAATGGTCTGCTATGATTTCCAGTTGGCATAACTTGGCATTGTCATTTCTTCTTTTTTTTTTTTTTTAGATTTGATTGGCAGTTGGCAACCAGCTTACAGGTGCATTACTGCCACTGACTTATCACTCTATATCTTTGTATAAGGAGTTCTTATAAGGAGTTCTGAACAACTCCTTATGTGTGGGGGAAAAAAATCATCTGTCCCTGGACTGCATCTGACCAGCATTTACATTTTATAATTGGATATGGCGTTAACGTTACTTACCTCCAATAAAAACGGGGTTAGCAAACTATCCTGTCTGACGCAGCATGATGAAAAACAGTCCCACATCCCTGGCAAACGGGAGTAGCAGCTGTCTGAACCGGTAGTTTGGAGTTAGAATTAGCATCCACCGGACTGAAGCCTAGCCACCCACCACACATCTGTTCTGCTGCGTTCACTGCAGAGGAGAGACGGGGCACTGACAAATAGTGGCGAGGAGCTTTACTGAATAAACGGGAGTATTCTATGAAACAATAGACGTTTTTACTGTATATTGCCATCCGATATACAGTATATCGTCCTATTGCACAGTCCTACAGTCAATCATGTACAGTAGAACAAAATTGTTTTTCTCCTATCTACAGTGTTAATCACGTCTAGAATCAGAGGGGCCGCTGCCATTCAAGGGGCCGCCACAGACAATTTTTTCCTTCCCCCATTCTATTATGCTGAGCACCAAGCTAGAAGGTGGGAAGCACCATTTTTATATGGTCTCTGGTATGGCCCAGCCGGGGCTTGAACCCACGACCTCCCGGCTGTGGGGTGGATGCTGTACCATTAGGCCACCGCTCTGGTAACTTATTCTCATCACTTAAGTGCACTCTGGACCAGTTCTCCTCTGTCCACACAACATGCTCCTCAGCAAAGGCAAGTCTAGCCTTTTTATTCTTTCTGCTTATGAGAGATTTGGTCACTGCAGAGTGAGCTTTGAGTCCAAATTGTCTTAAACAGTGGACAGTGTGTGCCGAGACAGATCCTTGCCCTGTTCAGCAAGGAACTGGCAAGTGATTTCTGCTGCAGTGTTGAACCATTCCCCATTGAGAGTCTTCGCATAATCCTGTCTCCCAAACCAGAGCAGTGTGAGAAACTAGTGTAACAACTAGTAAACAGATGTGCTGAAGTAATTCAAAGCAAGAGCCTCTACACTTGCTATTAATTTGTGAATCCTGTAGCTCTAAAAAAAAAAAAAGTTTAAATCTTTTCTTCTGACAAAGTGGTCACTGTTCTCTAATTTTACGCAGTTTTTTTTTTTTTCACAAAATAAATGTTTGTGTTGAAGTGTCTTGGTTATTTAAAAAAAACATGCTAGTACAGCAGTGGTATAGCCACAGCTGCTGATGTGGAAAATTCCGGACAAAGAATAACATGTTAGAATAAATCAAGTATTAATACATTGTTCTCTAGTCGTGTGTGTGTGTGTGTGTGTGTGTGTGTGTGTGTGTGTGTGTGTGTGTGTGTGTGTGTAACAAGAAACTAAAACTCAACAACACTGAAACACTTCTTTGTCAGGAAACTGTATTTTTAGCCATGTGACCTGAAAAATGTACGTAACTGTAAACTACCATCTACATGGTAGTTGACTGACAGTTGCAATATACACTACTCACAAAAAGTTAGGGATATTTGGCTTTTGGATGAAATTTATGGAAAATGTAAAAAGTTCACACTATAGTGATATTATATCATGAAAGTAGGGCATTTAAGTACAAGCATGCATTGGTGATTTCCTCATCTCAAACAATTTATTGAAACAAAAGCCAACACTAGTGGTGGGTATACCACAACAAAAAATGTCATTGTCTCAATAACTTGTCATGCACCCTTGAGCATCAATTACAGCTTGACAACGACGTCTCCTGCTGTTCACATGTCGACTTCTTGTCTGCTGAGGCGTGGCATTCCACTCTTCTTGAAGGGCAGCCTTCAGGTCATTGAGGCTGTGGGGTGCAGGGTTACGAGCCTCTGCATGGCCACTTGGCTGATCCCATAGGTTTTCTATGGGATTCAGGTCTGGAGAAAGTGCAGGCCACTCTATTTGAGGTACCCCAGCCTCAAGCAGCCGTTCCTAATGATGCAACCTTGATGAGCTGGAGCATTGTCATCCACAAAGATGAAATTAGGCCTGTGTTGTTCATGCAGGAGCGCAATGACTGGATTAATGATGTTCTGCAGGTCGTGTCGGCTTGTTACTGTACCATTTACAAGGTGTAGATCAGTTCTGTATTGACTAGACACACCTGCCCAGACTGTAACACCACCACCAAAGGCTTATCTGGTGACAACAGTGGCTGATGCATAGCGCTCTTCTTGACGTCTCCAACATCATTGGTGGCCATCATTTCTGCTCAGCGTGAATCGACTTTAATCAGAGAACAGCACTGAGGCCCACTGGTCCCTTGTCCAGCGAAAATGCTCCCTGGCCCATGCAAGATGATGACACCTGTGCCTGGTGGTATGGTCATGTACCCTTGCAGGTCGTCTAGCACACAGACCACGCTGATGTAAATGGTTTTGAATGGTCTGACGTGACACTTGGGTGTCTCACCCCCCCCCCCCCCAAAAAAGTGCCTGGAGTTGAGTGGCATTCATCATCCGGTTCCGCAGGGCACTGTTTACAATGAAATGATCATCAGCGTGGGATGAGGCCAAAGGACGTCCACTTCTATGCCTTTCTGTGACTCTTCCAGTCTCTCTGGATCTCTATTGCAACCTGCTGATGACACTGTAAGCTCAGTGGCCACTTCCCTCTGAGAACATCCTTTTTGTCCTGTTTCCTCTGTTCCATTCTGGAATTTCCCCATTGTGGGACTAATAAAGGCTTATCTTATCTCATCTTTGAAGCGTCACAATGAGAAGGTACTGTTGATCAGTTGTTAGGTGTCGTCTTGGTCTCATGATGTCAAAATGTGAACAGCATGATGAAGAGGACTGTTTAAACACCAGTTCTAATTGAACCAGAAGATCTATTATTGATTCATGGATCAAACACGTGTTGTGAATTTTGACGTTAAGCGTCTTGTTAGAGGACAGCAAGTTATGCAAAAAGTACTGAAATATTGAACAGTTGGACATGTGCATTCAAAAGGTTAGAGAAGGTCAAATTAAGTTCACCTGTAAAGGTTATAGTGCATTTTGGGTGCATCCTGAAATTTCACCCGAAAGCCGAATATCCGTAACTTTTTGTGAATAGTGTATTTCATTTAAGTTGTTGAAATTAAGTGAAGACTATTGGTCTACAAATGTCATAACCTTGCTGTGTCAGGTAACGGATAAAGCTGCATTCATAAGATGTAAAAAAATATCCTGTTTGGCCATGATGGTGATTGATGGGCAGGTTAAGAACTTTAGAAGACTTGATTGCAAACCCCCCCCCCCCCACACACACACACACACAGCGTAGTGGCAGTTCAGAATGGCATGGAAGCTCTGCAAATGTCATTCCAGAATGGCAGAGCAGGAAACACTTGCAAGTATTGCTCTTCAAGCTCTTACGAAGTGCATATTGTGCATGTTGATATTAGGATGATAATAAAATTTCAATATACTGTGCATCCCTGCTCCAAATAATCCCCACTATAATCACGAAGGACATCCAATCTATGCTTTGTTCATCTGAGTGATGGCTGCAAGAACAAAACTACTGTTGAATCAAAAAAAATTAGAATATCATGATTTGGTTTTTAAAGAGCAGTCATCAAAATGGAAAACAAAATGCATCCAGTGATTCACTGTGTGTGCATAAAATACATCTCCTAGATGTATTTTATGCACACAGTGTAAATATAGGAAAATAAGTTTAATTTTTTAATTGAAATATCAGAAATAAATGCAGTTTATTGTAATGCAATTTAAATGTTCTATTTTCGGGGATACGCCAGCATTTCTGTGTTCTGTTGTTCTGCACTTTGGGATCATGAGGGTTTGCTTGGAAGGGGGAAACTGAGATTCACTATGTATAGGGTGAGACATGTAAAATGTTTTTGGTTTAAAGATTAGTACAAGCTTGTACACCTTGATGTGTTTTTACTTGTAGACATCCTGGAAGTAGCCAAAATGAACTCGTACTTGCCAAGCTTCCTTGTTGGACTTTCTGTGCAGATTAGTCGCAGTGATGGTGAGTAGAATTTCCATGAGATTTCAGTCACACCCAGCAAGTGACTGGAGCAAGCCACACACAATCTTTACTGAACTAAAGTAAATGAATGTTGAATAAAAAGTCAACTGACAAAGACGGGTGGTTAATGATGCCGGGTGCTAGGATAACAGACATGCACACCACCTGGGTCAAAATGCTCAGATGAGCTGTGATCCTTCTACATCAGTTGTTTAATAATAAATCTACCAGGAATACCTCCATCTTTGCCTGTTTTAACCTTCAGAACACTCTTGTCAAGTGGCTCTGACTTGTCTTTTATGTAAACCAGGTCGAATGCATTCAGCCACTGTGACATCTGTTAATACTGTCAAGTCTACAGTTATGGTAGAGTGGAATGAGCGGAAACTGTGCAGAGGGAAGGAGGTCAGTCTTTGGATAAGCCAATATGATTTCTGTAATCGTGGCTGTATTTAAAGTTCTTGTTATGACAATTGTTTAAAAATCCTTTATATGTATTTGAAACAAGCTACCATTAAATTCTTGTTTTGTTTGGATGTGTGTGGCTTAGGTGGACATCAGTGAGCTATGTACACTTAATCCAGAACTTCTGGATCATGTTAACTCCGCCACCCGTACATTTCCTGACTCACCCCCACTTGCCCCAGAAAATGTAAGTATTATGCCTTATATGTATACTGAACCATAAAATAATTTGTCCATGAACAACAGGATCTGTTTTTCTTTTAAAACTGCATAATCTTGTTGATGTTCTTTCATTGTCTGGTCTTGCTAAAAACACCATTGATTTATTTTCCCCGATGAATTGATATTGTTACTGAATTGATTTTAGTAGCTTTAAAATGAATTGCCCCAAAATTAACACAATAAATATTACTGTTGACATCATGAAGACATTTTTGTATCCCTGATGCATGATAATGATCCATTTACATCTCAACGAGCATTGAACTTTTATTTAACAACAGTATTCACCAATGAAATTGAAATGTAGACAAAATCTTGGCCACTGATATGCCCACACTCTTGATGGCAGTGATTCACCACTAAACTGATCTGAATGACCAGAATCAAACAAAATGAGGAGGAAGAACACAAAGGCAGCTCATTTCAGTATAAGCTCGAGGGCAAAGAGTGCATTTTGCAACGTTAAAGTGGAGCTGCAGTGGCTCAGGAGATGGAGCGGGTCATCCAACAGCCAGAGTTAGTGGTTTGAATCCCACTCTCCCTAGCCATCCTGCTGTTGGGTTCCTGGGCAAGACTCTTTACTCACCTTGCCTCCAGTGTCCATGACACTTGTGTGATTGTGTATAAATGTTTGGTGGTGATCAGCAATGCTGTTGGTGCGGATTGACAGCCACGTTTCTGTTAGTCTGCCCCAGGGCAGCTGTGGCTATAGAGGTAGCTTACCACTATCAGTGTCTGTCTGGAGTGAATGAATAATGGACTAACTGTAAAGTGCTTTGAAATGTCGCTTGACATGTAAAGCAACATATACAACTAATACAGTATTATTATGAAAAGTGATCCAGAATCTGCATCCTGGCCCAAATCACCTCCAAACTTTAATGGGTTCACCCATAGCACAAGGGCCACTTCTGCTGAAAGTTTCATTAAAATCCATTTAGTAGTTGTTCTGTAATCCTGTTAATAGACAATACAAACAAAGGTGAAAACATTACCTCCTTGGTGGGGGTAACAATGGTAATCTGAAATGTTGCTTTAACTCATCCTTTGGCCTCTGAAACATTTTTCTAAAGCTCTAACATGATTTGAGTTAATCACATGTGTGCACAGTGAGACTTGCTAAATGACTGAGCAAGTTTTTTTTTTTGTGTGTGTGTTTTAGACACGTGAGACTCGCCTGCGGTCCTCCAGAATCCCCAACCTGTGGAAGTGTATGTACATAAAATTGACTATTTATTTGCCAAATTATCATGCTAAGCTTTGTCAGCTAATGCTTGATCTTTTTGAATGACTCAACTCCAGCAGCTACAAAGACTGAAGAGTCAGGTCAGCAAGATGTGCATTATGCCTTCTACAACAAATAAGTTTTATTTTCCACTCACTCCTTACTTGAAAGTAGACCTGTTGTGTTAATTCCATGAAGTTTCTTCTTAGATTTGCAACCAGCATTTAGTTGTTTTGCTGTTCAAGTAATCCTTTACTGAACAGTTGATGTGGGCCCCTCGGTTTGCCCACTGTCTGAAATAAGCCATTTTAGGTTCTTTAAGGCTTACCCTCCCATTATGCTAATGTTGCCTTAACTGCTCCTCTTCTGGGTCTGTTAGACTGGCCAGTTTGAACAAGCAACTCATTTTCAGAATTGCTGATTCTATAGAGACAATTGTTGGACCCTGTGTTCTTGTTTTGATATAAGCACCTACATTAACAGTATACACTTTACAGGCTAAAGGTCTGCAATTAAAAGCAGTTTCTTAAAAGCAGACTTTCTTCTTTTATGGACATGCTGGTTGCAAATTTATGTGTTTTGGTGTTGGGTAAAATTATGGTCACGTATCACTTCACTATACAGTTTTAAATGCAAGATAAGATGAGCCTTTATTAGTCCCACAATGGGGAAATGTATCTGGGAAGAAAAATGAAACAAAAGACAGTTATCACCACTAGTAAACTAGGGGGATGTATATTAATTTCAACATCTTTGTGATACAGTGCACTGTAATTGATTTGAAAGGGATGATTTTTCATCCAGCACATCACCTTTGCTCTTCTGCTCCTATGCTTTTCATTTCTGCTGCATGGCATCTTTCGTTTTTTGGGGGGTCCTATAAAGGCAAAGTAAATTATTCTGAAATTTTTAGAATAACACTAGCTTGTTTACCAAGAATTGTTAATTTTGTCAACTAAAACTATTCAGTCGACAAAGTTTTTGTTGACTAAAGCTAGACTTAAAACCATTGATAATGAACAGACGAAAATAAAACTAAGATTAAATGAGACTAAATCATCTAAAATTAGGTGTCAAAAGTAATATGCAAAAATGGTAATTTTAGTTTAATTTCTCGTTTTAGTTGATAAAATAGTTTTAGTTGATGAAATGAAGTTACCAAGATCTGAGTTATATCTACCATGAAAAGTACTAGTTGGAGAGCCAGGTGGATTTTATTCACACTATTGAGTACGAAAGGTTTGAGTGTGTAATTCTGTTGAAAATCGCCTATCAATGAAAGAATGGGGCATCTTAAGTTGCACAATCCTGGGGTTTGGTCCCTGAGGGTCTCAAAAGGGGACCCAAAAATCCATTTAAACAAACTTTCGAGTACAACAACCGTTTCAAGCCTGTTGCATTTAGATCACCCCTCACATTAAACTGATGCAACTTAAGACATGGAAATGTCTGGGGTTACTAATTAAGACACCTACTAATTAACGACCAATTAACGATTTATCTAAACTTTCAAGTACAACAAAAATTCTTTTGGCAAACGATAATTTACTAATCCTAGACACCATATCCACAACTTAAGACGCAATTTTTCCTGGGGTTTGTAGATGAGACGGAGGTGTTTTGACCCCAAGGGATACGAAGACCCTCAAAACTGAACTTATTCAAAAGAGGGAGTACAACAATTTTGATTGATGCTATGGATAAAACATTATTTCAAATGAACAAAAATGCAATTTAAGACACCAAAATATCTGGGGTTATTAATTAAGACAACTGCTAATTAACGACTAATTACCAATTTAATTACACTTTCAAGTACAACAAATTCTTTTTGTAAAAGATAATTTAGTGACTCTAAACACAATATGCACAACTTAAGACACAATTTTTCCTGGGGTATGTGGATAAGACGCTTACTAATTAACAAGCAATTAATGATTTGTTCACGATTTTAAGTTCACGTACTTTAGGAATTCGTTCAGCTTTTTATAATTTAGGGACTCCTGACATGAAATGAACCACTTGGAACAGTTATCCCTGGTTCTCCTGGAACTGCAGAATGTTCCCCTCGAAAAGAAGGAAGATGTTGATAGTTTCTGCAACTCAGCCCTGTTCGGAGAGCTATTTGAGGCTTTTGAGAAGTTCAAGAAGAGCGCTGAAAGTGGTGACCTTGGTCGAACAGCACAGTTTTGGGCAATGTATATCCAGTACATACAGATCTACCACACTGTCGAACGCGCAGTTAGAGAAACAGACATAGATCTCTTCATCGCCATGTTGACACCGATGATTGATCTGTATTTCGCAACAAACCGACAGAACTATGCCCACTGGATGTCGAAATACCAGCTTGACTTGATGAACTTAGCTGATTCGCATCCCGGGCTGTGGCAGATTCTAGAGGATGGAGGCTTCTCAGTCAGACGATCGAACAATGAATTTGCACGAATTCCAGTCGATCTCACCTTGGAGCAAACAGTCAATGCAGATGCGGCCTCCCGAATGACGGGATATACATCGTCCACAAACAACTACAGCTCAAGAGTGCGGTGGAGTGTCACCAAGAGCAGCCGAGCAGCACTTGTGAATGAAGCTCTTACTATGGTCGGAATGGGGAATACAAGCGACACTCAAACTGAGCTCAGTCCAGCCAGAATCAGGAAAGACAATGAGGATCTGCAGAAGATCATCAATCACATTGAGTCTTGCGCCAGTCCTTTCACACTTGATCCAAGCTTGCCTCTCATTAACATCAGCACTGGGAAGAGTGTAACAGATGCCACGAGTACATCATTGTTGAACATTCCAGAAGACGGCAAGAATAGGCATGAAAGCTTTGTAAAAGAATGCCTCGAAAGTGCAGAGCGTTTTGAAAAACCAATTCGCAAACATCCTCTTTGCACGTTCGCAAGTGAATGCGTAACCAATCGAAAAGCAGACAAAAACGCCAAAGAGGCACAACTCAAATGTACCAGTGCACTTGACTGGCGCCTAGCGGCTGCCCCGGCCTTGGATGCGCTCTGCAGAGCGTGCCCAAATGCCAAGTCACGTTTCGTTACCTTGTATTCATACATGTGTAATGACAATAAAGTTGAATCTCATCTCATCACTTCTTGGCCGCATTGCCTTCACAGTAGCAACAGGTGACGTTGACCTTGAGCTTGTCTTCTCATTTCCACTGACACCGGTGCCACTTTCAATGTTTTACAGTGATGGCACGATGGCTCACACGGATAAAAGCAAATTGTTCAAAATTCTGGAGGGAACTGTCAGTGACCATGGCAGCCCATCATTTGTAGGTACTCATATCATTGACGGCAATTTCCAATTCCACTGCATGTCGCCGGATCAGCCTGCAACATACGGGGAGCTGTCACGAAACATCCTGGTTACTAGCTTGGCATATAAGTCACGGAGAATCGACATCAACTTCGATACGTATGAAAGGCCATCCATCAAGGACTGTGAGCGAGAGCGCAGAGAAGCTGTTGTGGGAGGGGAACTACTTATTGAAGGACCTCAACAGAAAAGAGACTCAAGCTTCAAGAAACAACTCGAGAGGGAGTCGTTCAAACGAGGGCTATCCCTCTTTCTCACAAAGGCTTGGTCGAGCGACTTCTACAGGCCTCTTCTTGATGGAAGGGAAGTGTATTTGGGAGTGATGGGAGAGTGCACTTGGTACTTCGTAGAAGATGGAGAAGTAAACGCAAAATCAGTCCCATCTCTAAACTGCAACCACTCGGAGGCCGACACCCGAGTAATCCTTCACATGATTGAGGCGGACAAGTCCACACCTGGCGACATAGTCGTAAGAGCTTCTGACACTGACATTCTAGTGTTACTCCTACACCATGTTCGAGTTTCCTCCACTGTGTGGATGGAGGTTGGGACAAGAGGACAAGGCACCCTGCGTTGTGTAAACGTAACTAAGATTGCTGCTGCGATAGGCCAAGCTATGTGTGCTGCACTCCCCGGCCTACACGCGTTTACTGGCTGTGACTATACCTCTGCCTTTGCAAGGAAAGGAAAGAACAGGCCATATGCAATTGTGGCAAAAAGTGACAAGTTCCAGAGAGCGTTTGCTTCATTGAGTCACGCTGTCCCAACAGATGAAGTCATCCAAATCTTGCAGGATTTTGTCTGCGTGTTGTACGGAGCACGGAAACTTGTCGCACTCAACAAGCACCAACGTGGTCAACGTGGTCGAGAAAACCTACAAAAGAAAGTCAAATGCTAAGCACCCATTTGAGAAGCTTAAAAGCATTGCAGGCAGTAGCATTCCACCGTGTGAAGCAGAACTAGCACCTCACGTGGACAGAAGTGCATTCGTTGCAAGATTATGGGGTAGTGCTCATCACCAAGACCTGGACAAAACACCCACCAATGGATGGGAAAATGTCGACGGCGAATTTTGCATCATTTGGTTCAATGGAGAACAGATGCCCCCTGCACTCATTCCAGAGGTTCAGGTCGAAACAGAGCCAGATGACAACAGTGATGATGCCCAGAAGATGGTGGTACGGATGATGACATGGAGGAAGATCATGATCCTCTGCCAAGAGAAATGGAATCCTCTGATGAAGACAGTGACGACGATCACGAATGAGATGATCACAGTAAAATTACGACAGAGTGACTTGACTTAGGATTCCGATTTGGTCGCTATGAAACAATAAGACATTTGCTTGCCAAATAACCACTTTCAAACAATAAACTGTGTCGTACATCATAATGTACATTCCATGCCGCATTATATTTTGGAAAAAGAATTTTTGTGTTACATGAAAGATTAAATAAATCGATCATTAATTAATTAGTCGTTAATTAGTAGTTGTCTTAATTAATAACCCCAGATATTTTGGTGTCTTAAATTGTATTTTTGTTCATTTGAAATAATGTTTTATCCATAGCATCAATCAAAATTGTTGTACTCCCTCTTTTGTATAAGGGTCTTCATATCCCTCAGGGTCCAAAGACCCCCATCTTATCTACAGACCCCAGGAAAAATTGCGTCTTAAGTTGTGGATATGGTATCTAGGGTTACTGAGTTATCTTTTGCAAAAAGAATTTTTGTTGTACTTGAAAGTTTAAATAAATTAATTAGTCGTTAATTAGCGAGTGTCTTAATTAGTAACCCCAGACATTGTCATGTCTTAAATTGCATTTTTGTTCATGTGAAATAATGTTTTATCCATAGCATCAATCAAAATTGTTGTACTCCCTCTTTTGAATAAGTTCAGTTTTGAGGGTCTTCGTATCCCTTGGGGTCAAAACACCTCCGTCTTATCTACAAACCCCAGGAAAAATTGCGTCTTAAGTTGTGGATATGGTGTCTAGGATTAGTAAATTATCATTTGCAAAAAGAATTTTTGTTGTACTTGAAAGTTTAGATAAATCGTTAATTGGTCGTTAATTAGTAGGTGTCTTAATTAGTAACCCCAGACATTTCCATGTCTTAAGTTGCATCAGTTTAATGTGAGGGGTGATCTAAATGCAACAGGCTTGAAACGGTTGTTGTACTCGAAAGTTTGTTTAAATGGATTTTTGGGTCCCCTTTTGAGACCCTCAGGGACCAAACCCCAGGATTGTGCAACTTAAGATGCCCCATTCTTTCATTGATAGGTGATTTACAACAGAATTACACACTCAAACCTTTCGTACTCAATAGTGTGAATAAAATCCACCTGGCTCTCCAACTATACATTAACAATATGAAATGTTCACTTTAAGTTGCTGCACTCTTGAATCGATTTGTCTTTGACTTTTTCCTCCTTTCTCTCTCCCTCTCCTCAGCTGCCTCTCGGTCTCATCCCCGGCAGACCTGCTTGATCCAGCCTCCTGCTCCTGTCCCAAGCGCTACAGCTGCTTCAGAAAACCCAGAGACCATACACCCAGATGTGCCCTCTTCAGTCATCACCACCTCTGGTTGGAAGTGAAAAGCTATAAAATTTTTGCTTATTGGTTTGGAGTGATTTGACAATGGACTCTTTGTGCATTGCAACTCAGTCCTGCCTATTTATTTTATACCTTTGTATGGTACATGCAAATATTACGAGGGGTAATAAATATGAGGGCTTGGTTTAACAGAATTAATATAATTTAATTTCCCTTTATGTAGCTATTGCAAATAAACGGCATAGAAAGACTGATTCCAAACCAGCCCCACTGCAGCCTTTTGGTTGGGAAGCCATAAAGGAAAATGATGAACCTGACATGATGCCTCCTCCACCTACCGTCAAAGGTCGGTGACCAATTTTACATCAGAATGATTTCCAGTGGCTGGTTTCTTTAACTGACAAAGAAATTGTGAATTTCTTTGCACTTCAGGCCGAAGAGAATCTGTTGCCACCCAGGAATCAGTCAAAAGCAATAAAAGGCTGTCTTTTGTCACAAAACCTTCTGACATGCAGCCTAAAAGGGGAAAGGTGATCTTCATGGCAACATGGATAAATACACTTTTTTTCTCTCACTTTAAAAAAAAAAAAAAAAAAAAAAAAATTGTGTTCCTCTTTTTGCAGTTTCTCGAAGCTCCACGCCCAAACCAGAGGTTCTATGAAATGATCAAAGACTTCAGAGAGACACTGGACCCTTATCAACCCTTGTCAACTACTGACCCGGTGAGTTTACTTTTAAGGAACTTTGTGCCATGGATGCTGTTTGCCGTTTTCTAAATACTTTTGCTCTTCTTTACAGATTGAGCCCCACAGGATCTGTGTGTGTGTTCGCAAGCGGCCTCTTAATAAGCAGGGTAGGATGGAAATGGCGTATACATCCATTTACACTGACGTGTGATACAGAGGTGTAGATTATGGAAAGAGCTGTTGCATTAAAAACAACAATTATTGTCATTTCAGAGATTATGAAGAAGGAGATTGACATTGTGACTGTACTGGGGAAAGGTGTTGTACTGGTCCACGAGCCAAAACAGAAGGTCGACCAGACCAAGTACTTGGAGAATCAGGATTTCCATTTTGACTTCTCCTTTGACGAGACTTCCAGTAACGAACTGGTCTACAAGTAATTAACTTGTGGTTTTATTAAGGAAAAACTGACATATTTCACTCTTGGGTTGTTTTATCCCCCACCCCTCTCATGGTAAATGATGTCTAAAACTAATTTATCTGCATAAGTGGGAAGTTGAATGTTGAAAACAAATCCTTGAATGCATTCAGTTTGACTTTTTCGTCTTTAGATTCACGGCTAAACCTTTGGTGCAGTCCATTTTTGAGGGTGGGATGGCCACTTGTTTTGCTTATGGACAAACTGGAAGCGGGAAAACGCATGTAAGAATCTGTCTTTAGTAGACCGACTGGTGTTTACATCAGCATTTTCCTTTTGTAGAACTATTTTTATGGCCAGTTATTCATTTTGTAGACGATGGGAGGAGACTTCACAGGGAAGCAGCAAGACAGTGCTAAAGGACTCTACGCTCTGGCAGGTACCACAATTCTATAGGATGGTTTTCATGTTTGTTTTGGGCCTTACCTACTCAAAAAAAGTGAGGGAAAAAAATCAAGTTTTCTTGTTTTGCATGTATGCAAATAAATTCAGAATAGGAGTAATTGTAACTTTTTCAACTACGAGACATTTAGTTTTGATTATATTCTGTTTCATCGAAACTTAAATTTGATTCTTGCTTCCAGCACAGGATGTCTTCACCTGTCTTAACCAGAGGAAGTATGCTCATCTTGATCTCTCAGCCTACGTCAGCTTCTTTGAAATTTACAATGGGAAGGTAAGGGGGAAATTATTCTGTGAACATGCTTAATAATAATGCATGCATGAAAATGTGCTTCTCCAGATATTCCAGTAGTAAAATGAACATGATTATAGGTGTATGATCTGCTGAATAAGAAGACCAAGCTTCGTGTTCTGGAGGATGACAGACAGCAGGTTCAAGTGGTGGGCCTGGAGGAGGTCTGTGTGTCCACAGCAGACGAGGTCATCAAGATGGTAAAGGCGGGCAGTGCTTGCAGGTACTTAACGGAATATGTAGTATTATTTGAGATTAAAAAAAATAGATTTATTTCATCTAGTTATCACTGCTTTCTCTAAAATGTCCCATATTGTGCATTTTACAGGGATTATTTAAGTTTTGACATCTTCAAGAATGCATACATGTACTTTAAAGGTCTTATTTATTGCCTTTCTGGATTAATTTCAAATTCTGACATCAGGAGGATATCTGTATTTTGATTTAAAAAAAAAAAAAAAGTGTCATTTTACATGAGATCGAAAAAGCCACTGCTCTCTCCCAAAAAATGTTGTTTGAGGCCTCCTCAGTGGTGCTCATGAGCCCCTAATCTGATTGGGTGAAAGCTTTGCAATTGACACGTGTGGCAAAGCCAGTCACAAGTGAAGAGGCGTAACCTACAGCAGGGCCCAACTCTAGCTCTCTAAATAAAACAAGGAAATGAGAAGCACCAAATTTGACCAGATAATGAACATAATGAAAAGTTAATACCTATAAAATTAAAATCTAATGTTGCCATGATTATGGAAGGTTTCGATGATTTTTCAGCACATATAGTCATGCAGCACAAGCATGGGGAGGACATAGAAGCACAGCGGAGTGGTACAGAACAGGTCACGGGGATGCAAACCTACACAACCAGTCACTGGGAGACGGAGTAGCACTGGCCCTATAGAGGGGTTGCACTGGCATCACATGGGTCACGTGTCTTTTGTTTACTGTGCCATTTTGGACGACAACGAACAGTCAAATCACCAACAGCAAACATGAGTGAGTGTAATCAGTGAGATAAATAGCTACACAGAAATCAATGCCGTGGTCCAACAACTAGGTTTAGACTTTTCTGTGCTTGGTAGCTGATTAAAAAAAAATTCAGAGGGAGCTGGATGGCACGACCTGAAAAAAATTCAGGGCCACGGGAAGGCAGACAGGAGGCAGAGTGGCGTCAACCCGACCACAGCATCATCATTGTTGAAAACAGTGATAGAGAATGGTGAGTGATGTGATATTACGCATCTTTGCTGTTATTTATCCCAGTGGTGGGAAGTTCACTTTGAACGAACAACACCATTGTCTCCTGTATGCAAACGATGAGCTAACTAGTTAGCCATCAATGCTAACTCCGTGCTTTGCTTGTATTTTGTGCTTGTGTCGACAACATCTGACAAAATAAGCTAGTGTTAATCCTGGTGAAAAAGTAGTTTTTTACATGTTGCACTTTCGTGCTGTGCATGTACTTAAGCTGTGTGTGTATTTTCATTCAAGAGTCCCACTGCAGGCTGAATATCTGCTGAACTGAGATCAGCAACACATCCAGTTGTTTTTCAGTGAGGCAAGAGAGCATGAAACAGGAACAGGTCAAGTGGACCCCTGACCAAGTGAGCACCCCAAATGGACCCTGGAGTCCAATCTGTACATGTGCAAGTACATTTTCAATCCAGTGATTTACAAACTGATTCAGAGCTTTCTAAAGCCTCATTCAGAACATTCTAGTCCCACATACCTATTCTGTGGATTTTCATCTGGGGGCAGCCAGTGGTGACGAGCAGCAGCGGTGAAGAAAAGTCTTTTGAAAGCAGAAACGGAGCCAAAACCTTCTCCGGGTCAGATTAGTCTCTCTCTCTCTCTCCCTCCCTCCCTCCCTCCCTCCCTCCCGGCTGTGGCCGAGCAGGTGGGCCCTGACGCGGTCTGCTTTGCTTCCCGAATGAATAGAGCTGTGGTTGTGTTTCTGGCAGCTGAAGACGATGTCCACGCCCTGATTGTAAGCAGTGTGGTTATTGGGGAAACGTATGTACAGGTGTCCCCCTTATCTGTCCCATCAACGAGAATCACCGTCTCAGGTGTTCCACCTTTCATCACTGACGAGCAGCTGGCGACGGAGCTCCGCAGATTTTGGAAATTTGCGGGCCCGTTTACAACTCTGCCTTTGGGATGCAAGGCTGCCAAGTTCAAACATGTGAAATCACTCAGGCGACAGGTGTTCATGTTTCTCGACTCGCCCACTCAGACTCTGGAAGTCTCTTTCAGGGTCAAGCACGGGGACGGATCTTATATGGTGTATGCGAGCTCGGAGCAGATGAAGTGTTTTGAATGTGGAGACGTGGGCCATAAACGGTTCGCTTATCCGCACAGGCAGCAGGCGGAGGACCCTGATGGGACCACGGATGGTGCCGGCGGTGAGCCCTCCGCTCACGCCGCAGCTGCGGACGGCGGCGCGGCCTCCACTCCCGCTACCTCTGCTCCGGAGCCTGCCGCTGTGTCTGTAGACGGCCCGGCTGTGCCGCTTGCGGCCAGGAGCGTTGATGGCGATGGCGCCACAAGGGTCACTGATGGTGCGTCACAATCATCTCGCTGTGTGACGTCGACAGCTGGGCCTCCGGCAGCTGCTGCCGCTTCTGAGGAGGGGACGGAGCACCGACCTGATGGTGTGTCGCAATCATCTCGCTGTGTGACGTCAGCGGCTGTGCCTCCGCCAGCTGCTGCCGCTTCGGAGGAGGGGACGGAGCACCGACCTGATGGTGCGTCAGAATCTCGCTGTGTGACATCAGCGGCTGTGCTTCCGGCAGCTGCTACCGTTACACAGCGGGGGATGGAACAGCGACAGTCAGCTGCTGAGGGTGGTGTCCAGGAAAATGTGGCCCATGATGAATCCACTGGTCTGGGAGAATCAAGCAGTCAGCTGAGTGGTGCTGCCGAGGAAATGGAATCTGATAACGACACTGTCTAATACTGGGTCTGTTGAGGCAAAATGCAGTACAGACACGAATTTGTATTCACTGGAAGAAATAAATGCTTTTCTGGATGAAACCTATAACAAAGCCATTAGGGTCGCCGACTACTTCAGTGACACTGATAAATTCATTAAGTCTGTGGATGTGCTAAGAAGGCAGGTTGGTCTGGACCTCCTGGATGAAAGGAAACGTCATCGTGTCAAGAAACACCTGACGGCCCTGCGTAAAGCAGCAGGGGGAACGCCGGTCAAGTGCGCCCGACAGGAGGAATGAAAGGCGGTCGTTCCTCTGCCTGTTTCACACATTTTTGGGATGTTATTTGAACAGACTTGTATATGACATTTAATTGACTGTCACAGAACTGGATCTTTGACTAGGTGGGCTGCAAGGAATGCTCTGTGTGGTGTGGGGGGGGGGAACATTTCAGTTTGCACTTTTTCCAATGTGACACACTTGGTGGAATGATGTTGGTGTGCTTACTTTTTTTTTTTTGAAGTGTGCAATAAAGGCTTATTTCAAAGGTCTCTAAAGTGGCAAGGAAGGCTGCCCACACTTTGATGAACTTCCTATCTGGGACTGCTAAGCTTGCCATCTGGCTGACGAGGAAAAATCGGGCAAGCAATGCTGGCAATGTGGATCCTGTGTCCGCTTTCAAGGTCTTGTTGACAGTCAGACTCCGGGTAGAGTTCTCTTACTATCAAATGGTAGACAATCTGGAGGCGTTCATCAATAGATGGGCTGTAGGGAATGTTTTGTGTTCAGTGGGTCAGGGGGATGAGTTATGTTTGCACTTTTGAGATGTGACACACTTGGACCTGTGATATTGGTCTTTCTGCAATTTTGAAATGTGCAATAAAGCCTTTTTTAAGTTATGTTTGCACTTTTGAGATGTGACACACTTGGACAACTGATATTGGTCTTTCTGCAATTTTGAAATGTGCAATAAAGCCTTTTTTTAAAAGTCAAAAGTCTCCCCCCCCCCCCCCCCCGAATAATAAACTATTGTTTTTTGGGGAGGAGGATGGCGACCTTGGAAATGCCACCTCCATCTATCCGCCAGGGGGTGCGGATCGTTCCCCCGGACGACACTGTTACTGTGAAGAGGGTCCTTATGGCTGTGGGTGCCCAAGTGGGCCCTGCTGCGATCCGCTATGCGTCCAGGATGAATAGAGCTGTAGTTGTGTTTCTGGCTACTGAGGAGGATGTCCACGCTCTGGTTGCGAGCGGGATTGTAATCGGGGACATGTCTGTACAGGTGTCCCCCTTATCAGTTCCATCAACGCTTATCACCATCTCGGGTGTTCCACCTTTCATTACTGACGAGCAGTTGGCGACGGAGCTCCACAGATTCGGGAAGTTTGCGGGCCCGTTTAGACACGTCAGTTTGGGAATCAGGGAAGCCGACTTTAAACATGTGAGATCGCTCAGGCGACAGGTGTTCATGTTTCTAGACTCGCCCACTCAAACTCTGGAAGTGTCCTTCCGGGTCAAACATGGGGACGGTTACTATATGGTGTATGCGAGCTTGGGACAGATGAAGTGTTTTGAATGTGGCGACGTGGGCCATAAACGTTTCGCCTGCCCGCACAGGCGCCCGGCGGGGGGCTCTGGTGGAGCCGCGCCTGAGGCGGCCGGTGCGGCTTCCGCTCGCGACGCTGATATAGGTGCCGCCCTGGAACACGTGGCTGATGAAGGATCAGCTGCACCAGCTGACGTGCCAGCTGAATCTAACAGTCAGCAGAGTTGTGCTGACGACGGAATGGAGTGTGAAACTGACGCTGTGTCTGCTAAAAATGAGTCTATTGGGGCACCTGGCAATGCCACTGCGCATTTGTATTCACTAGACAAAATAAATGCTTTCCTGGATGGAACCTATAATAATAGGGCCGTGGACGTCGCTGATTACTTCAGTGACACTGACAAATTCATTCGGTCTGTTAATGTACTGAGGAAGCAGGTTGGTGTTGACCTCCTGGATGAAAGAAAACGCTTCCGCCTGAAGAAGCACCTCGCAGCCCTGCGTAAATCAGCAGGGGGACAAAAGGCCAAGCGTGCAAAGATGGAATAATTTCCATGGCAAAGCACGGTGCACCTCACATCTATTGCCATAATGCAGAAAATACAATTAGGGACCTTAAACATCAATGGTGGGAGGGGTACTCATAAGAGGGGATTCATTCGTGACATGTTCAGACGGAAAGGTCTCAACGTTTTGTTTTTGCAGGAAACTCATACCACTTCGGCAGATGAAGTCGACTGGAGCTTGTGGTGGAAAGGCCCTTTTTCACTCAGTCACGGCACCAATCTAAGCGCAGGAGTGGCCATTTTGTTTGGGGAATCAGCAAATGCACAAATTTTATCGGTGGTGGAGATAGTGAGGGGCAGGCTGCTTCTTGTTAGGGCCCAAATAGGGGATTCCGTGTTTTGCCTGGTTAATGTTTACGCGCCAAACCACAGCGCTGAAAGGGTTGCTTTTTTCAATATACTGACTACTGAATTGCAGCGCTATCACCAAGAACAACTTGTTGTTGCTGGTGATTTCAACTGTACCTTGGACTTCACTGTAGATCGCACTAATGCAGAACCTCATCTGCAGTCTTCTAGAATCTTGGAAAATTTCACTGTGCAGTTCGACTTAGTGGACACGTGGAGGTCTAAAAATGCAAATGCGAGACAGTATACCTGGGTCAGGGTCACTGACGGTGTTGTCAGTGCTGCTAGATTAGACAGGATATATGTTTCTAGAACCTGTAGCCCCGGCCTCCTACACAGTAACATAAGTCCCGTCGGCTTCACGGATCATCACCTGGCTACTGCGGTGTTACTGAACTCACCAGGGAAACGGGCAAAATCATATTGGCACTTCAATAACAAGCTCCTACAGGACAACGCCTTTTGTCAGTATTTTGTGTGCTTCTGGGAACACTGGAGGACCACAAAGGCTCGTTTTGGTTCCCTCGAACAGTGGTGGGACGTTGGCAAAGTGCAAATTCGCCTTTTTTGTCAACGGTACGCTGCGAACTCAACTGCCATCATCAACGCCAAGGTCAGTGAACTTGAGGACGCTGTCAAGAGGCTGGAGGCCAGCTTGGTTACGGGTCGGGATTCTACCGCTGGTCCTTTGCTGCAGGAGAAGAGATCGGCCCTGCGCACATTCATGCCAGTGGAGGGGGCGCTAGTGAGGTCACGCTTCACTCGCCTGCAGGACATGGATGCACCAACATCCTTCTTCTTCAGTTTGGAGAAGTCTACTGCGAAAAAGAAGTTGATGGCTTGCTTGACACTCCCAGATGGTCGCCTGACTACGAACCCATCCGAGATGCGGCGCCATGCAGTGGATTACTATGGGGCCCCGTTTGCTGCGGGAACGTGTTGCAAAGAATCTCAAACTCAGCTCTTCGAGGCCCTTCCGGTGCTTGGCCCGGACGAAAGGGCCACTCTGGACTGTGCCCTGACTTTGGATGAGTTTACTGTGGCTGTAAATCAGATGGCTCTGGGACGCGCGCCTGGACTTGATGGCCTTTCTTCAGAATTTTTTAAGCATTTTTGGAATATTATTGGATCAGACTTCTATGACGTTGTGACTGCCTGTTACAGGAAGGGAACGTTGCCTGTCTCTTGCCGCCGTGCAGTGCTGTCTCTGTTGCCAAAGCAGGGAGACTTGGCCCTGCTGAAAAACTGGAGGCCTGTGGCTCTTCTTTGCACGGACTACAAGGTGCTTTCTAAAGCCCTGGCAAACAGACTGAACACTGTCTTGGGTTTGATCGTAGATGAGGATCAAACATATTGTATTCCTGACCGGAACATTATGGACAATGTTTTCCTCATACGTGACGTTCTCCAGCTCAGTAAATGTCATGACTTACAGTTCGGGATTGTGTCTTTGGACCAGGAAAAGGCCTTTGATAGGGTTGACCACTCCTATTTGTTTTCCACCCTGAGGGGGTTTGGTTTTGGAAATATGTTTTTGAGGTGGGTCAATCTGCTATACACTGGAGCTGAGTGTTTGGTGAAGGTGGGGGTGGGCCTGAGTCGGCCAATCCCTGTACACCGGGGAATACGCCAGGGGTGTCCACTCTCGGGTCAGCTGTACAGCTTGGCTATTGAGCCTTTGCTGTGCAGGTTGCGCGCTCGGCTGGGTGGTCTGGTTCTGCCGGGGCCATCAAGCTGTTGCCGCCCGATCGTCTTGTCTGCTTATGCGGATGACGTCAACGTTTTCATCACCTCCCACGGGGATGTGCAGCGTCTGGTGGACACTTTGACAGTTTATGAAAGGGCATCTTCTGCACGGGTGAATTGGGCCAAGAGTGAGGGTCTGTTGGTGGGCCACTGGTCGCGTCAAGGCGTCCCTCGCCTACCCGGCGGTCTTCAGTGGGGGACGGCCGGTCTCAAAGTGTTGGGGGTTTTTCTGGGTTCGGAGGCTTTTGAACGAAAGAACTGGGAGGGTGTTAAGGACAAGGTGTGTGCTCGCTTTTCTAAATGGAAATGGTTGCTACCACAGCTGTCATATAGGGGCAGGGTTCTGGTCGCGAATAATCTGGTTGCCTCAGCTCTCTGGCATAGGCTGGTGGCTTTGACACCGCCCAGGAGCCTCGTGGAGGAGATTCAGAAGATCATTGTGGACTTCTTTTGGTCTGGTCGCCACTGGGTCCGTGCGCCTGTTCTCTACCTGCCTGTGGCCGAGGGGGGACAGGGCCTGGTGGATATACATTCCAAGATCGCCTGCTTCAGGCTTCGAACTGCACAACGCCGCCTTTACGGATGCGGACCCTGCTGGATGGACACTGCTAAACTGCTTCTGAGGACAGTTGGTCGCTTGGGCTATGATAAGCAGCTCTTCCTCGTGACATCTGGGGAGGTGGACCTTACTGGACTATCTGCTTTTTACGCGTCCGTTTTGCATGCATGGCGAGTCTTCAACGTGGCCCGCTTCCGTGACGAAACGCCGGGCATGTGGCTGTTCGAGGAACCACTGTTTTTCAATCCATTCATCGAAGCTGAGGTGCTGCAGTCTGTCAGTCTGCGGAGTTGTTTGCGGGAGGCACGCTGTACCAAGCTTGGTCATCTTATAAAGATGTCGAACACATCGATGGATACGCTGAGGCGGAGTGCCAACATTACATCTGTCAGACTGCTGCAAAGGGTGGTGGAGGATGTGTGCGCCGCCCTGCCACAACCGCTTCGAGCGTTTGTGACAAACCGCGCTCTTTCCAATCAATGGGATGACGACACTGCGTCCACCTTTCCTGCAATTTCCATAACTCCAGCTGTGGGGGAGTGGCAGGGAGGAGAGGATCACCTGCTGACCTTCAGAATTCCTCGCCTGGGCAAGTTCCAGTTTGTTGGGATGAGGGCGGTGTATCACATCTGTGTGAAGGTTCTCAATCTGCGCTCTCTGAAGGATGTCACTGAGTCGAGGTGGGCGGGTTGTTTGGGGCCAGAGGTCTCCCCGAAAGGCAGCTGGCGGTGCATGTACAAGCTACCTATTGAGAAACGCACAGCAGATCTCCAGTGGAGGATTGTGCATGGGGCAATAGCTACGAATAAATACAGAGCACACCTCGATCCGACTGTGTGTGGGGGGGGGGGTGTTTGTTTTGTTCCCAAGTTGAGACCCTCGAGCATTTGTTTGTCCAATGTTTTCGTTTGTCTGGACTTTTTGATATTTTGCGCAAGTGGTTTCGGCCTTTGGGTGAAGGTTTCTCTTTTGGTCTGTTCATTTATGGTCCAAAGTATAAAGTGGCAAGGAAGGCTGCCCACACTTTGATCAACTTCCTATCTGGTACTGCTAAACTTGCCATCTGGATGACGAGGAAAAATCGGGCTAGCAACGCTGGCAATGTGGATCCTGTGTCTGCTTTCAAGGTCTTGTTGAAAGTCAGACTCCAGGTGGAGTTCTCTTACTATCAAATGGTGGACAATTTGGAGGCATTCATCAATAGATGGACTGTAGGGAATGTTTTGTGTTCTGTGGGTCAGGGGGATGAGTTATGTTTGCACTTTTGAGATGTGACACACTTGGACCTGTGATATTGTTCTTTTTGCATTTTCGGAATGTGCAATAAAGCCTTTTTTTTTTTTTTTTTTAAAAGTCTCTCTCTCTCTCTCTCTCTCTCTCTCTCTCTCTCTCTCTCTCTCTCTCTCTCTCTCTCTCTCTCTCTCTCTCTCTCTCTCTCTCTCTCTCTCTCTCTCTCTCTCTCTCTCTCTCTCTCTCTCTCTCTCTCTCTCTCTCTCTCTCTGCCTCTCTCTCTGCTGGCAATGTGGATCCTGTGTCCGCTTTCAAGGTCTTGTTGACAGTCAGACTCCGGGTAGAGTTCTCTTACTATCAAATGGTAGACAATCTGGAGGCGTTCATCAATAGATGGGCTGTAGGGAATGTTTTGTGTTCAGTGGGTCAGGGGGATGAGTTATGTTTGCACTTTTGAGATGCGACACACTTGGACAACTATTGGTCTTTGTGCAATTTGGAAATGTGCAATAAAGCCTTTTTTAAAAGTCAAAGTCTCTCTCTCTTATATATATACACTACCGTTCAAAAGTTTGGGGTCACCCAGAAAATTATTTTGTTTTCCATGAAAAGT
Source organism: Pholidichthys leucotaenia (assembly GCA_020510985.1). NCBI lineage: Eukaryota > Metazoa > Chordata > Actinopteri > Cichliformes > Pholidichthyidae > Pholidichthys > Pholidichthys leucotaenia. Next base: position 272,090,538 of record CM035846.1, on the reverse strand, counting down.
CACACTTATTTACCGCCATGAGTTGTAAAATGAATAGAAAATATAGTCAAGACATTGACAAGGTTAGAAATAATGATTTGTATTTGAAATAATAATTTTTTCCTTCAAACTTTGCTTTCGTCAAAGAATCCTCCATTTGCAGCAATTACAGCATTGCAGACCTAACATGATTGCACAAGGGTTTTCTAATCATCCATTAGCCTTCTGACGCAATGAGCAAACACACTGTACCATTAGAACACTGGAGTGATAGTTGCTGGAAATGGGCCTCTATACACCTATGTAGATATTGCACCAAAAACCAGACATTTGCAGCTAGAATAGTCATTTACCACATTAGCAATGTATAGAGTGTATTTCTGATTAGTTTAGTTATCTTCATTGAAAAAAAAAAAAGTGCTTTTCTTTCAAAAATAAGGAAATTTCTAAGTGACCCCAAACTTTTGAACGGTAGTGTATATAGTTTTTACACTTCTTGGTGACCGGGAAAAGTCGTTCCAACAGTTTTACACAAATTCTTATTGTTCTCCTTCTTCGCGTTTACAAATCACTGGATTGAGAATGTACTTTACTGTGGAGAGAAACTGCGAGATCAACTAAATATTGTATGCAGCCACACAGTGCATGCATCAAGTTGGCACGGTCACAGCAAAACGGGGAAGGCACAGGACCGGCGGCCCAAATTTTTCGTATTCAGAGTGTGAACTGACCATCAGTTCGACCGGGTTTGGATCCTTGCTGGTGCTCACACAGGTATGTCCTATAATCCTCTCTGCAGTCCATAAAGAAAATGGTGGCAAGTTGTCTGATGCACTCTCATTCATTCATTATGGCTAAAATCCTCTGGAACTTCTGTAAAAATACATTTTAGCCACTTTGCTCTTAGGGATGCATCCTTTTGGAGTTTTTATAAAGATCCCGTTGTTGCCTTAAACTGCTGGAGTGTGTAGTGTCTCCTCAACATGTTTGCAGACAGCTCCTAGTTGTGGAGTTGTTTGGTGCTTGATTGGATCATTTAGTCTGGCCAATGATAGAGCAGTGGATGGGTATCGAGGCTTGGTTTTCCTTTTTGTGATGTACACGAGCAAACACAGAAGAGTTAGACTGGCCCCTTACAGACAGAATTGATATAAACCTGTTTTTTAACAGGAGTGAGTGATGTTTTGGGTAATCACATGACCAGACATTTCAGTGTGTGAATGTGTGTGAATGGGTGGATAGCAGGATCTGTAAAGCGCTTTGGTCATCAAGGGATGACCTGCAAGATAAGTGATAGGAGCGGCTCTTAACCCAAGCAATCGACAGACAGCTGCTGTTTTCAGCGGATGAACTTCTCAGGGACAGTCCATGTGCCTTTATTTGCAAGCGAAGAGACAGACTCCGGACTTGTTTATAAGTCACATGACTTTAACATCTATCTACTGCCTGGAGGCGCCCTCTGCTGTTCACTAGCAACTGTCACACCTACACTACACAAATGCACACAACATTACACGAACTGACACACATATACTGACTCGTATATACACTGCCTCTCTCAACTCTTGTTTGTGTGATCTATTGTCTGCCTGTTAATTGTGCATGAGGGTTTTTTTCTGTGTAGTCAAAATTTGGCTCATATACGAGCACTATTCTGATTACTATGTTTTTTCTCTCTCCTATTGTGTTTTCCTCCCCCTCCCTTCCCCTCTTTACCCCCACTGTTGACAGGTGCCTTGTATGGCGACGCGTCATTGGATGCGCCTAACGTGCGCGTCCAATGTCAAGTCAAATTCCTCGTGTGTTTACTTGTAAATATACTTGGCAATAAAGCTGATTCTGATTCTGATGAGAATAAAAGCGCTATATAAGTGAATACCATTTACCATTTCAAAAGGTTAAAACTTACAAAAACACTATTATTGAGTGAATGGGACCTTGAAGACTGAAAGCCAGTTCTTTTATACAGTTCATCAAAAAGCTGTTTGTAAAAATGTTTTTTTAAACCTGCATATTAATATTAATGAGCCCCTAATCTGATAGGATAAAGATTTATTTATTTATTTATTTTGACTGTGGCAATAAAAGTAAGGCGACAGAGCGCTTGTTTTAACTCAGTGAGCTGAAGGTAGAGGTTTTTGTTGGCTTGTGACATCAAAGTCCAGAAAGTGAAATGTTGACTTGAGGAATTTAACTAAATAAAGACAGTTTGTCTTTGAGTAAATACTGTGATATTGACATTTCAGTGTTAACTCTGGCTTAAAGATCTTGGCACTGCAGCATCACATTTTTCCGGGGAGCAGAAAACACATGACACGATTGCAACCAGAATATGTTAATTTTACACAATTTCTTTTTAATTTTTAAAATTTTGCACAGTAATATTGCATAGTGGAACTTACCATTTGAAGTATTGTACAACCAAGTCTTGAATGTTGGCATATTGGGCCAGTTGGGGTCCCTCCCAGGTGTCCTGTGTTTGGACATTTTACTGGTGTCATCCTTCTCTCCTCCCTGTGCTCTCACCTCTCCTGGACCCTCTGCCTGAACACTTTCCTCTCCTTGGCTCCTCTCTTCTGTCTCATCTTTCCCTCTCTGAGCCTTGTCTAATTCAGGTTCTCTCTCTGTCTATGGTGGTATACAAAGAGGTTAGAAAATACCAAGTGTCATGTTTTGTCCTGCAGGATTTTTTTTTCATGGTTGACATAAATTGTGGAGTGTGTGAAATAAGAGGCTGATTCATGGCAGACGGTTTATTACACACTTCACATCTCTCAAGTACAGAACAGAATGAATCATTTCAGCAGGCACTCTTCTTTTACCCAAATCACTCCTCACAAGTTTCATGGCATTTCTCCACACACGACATTTGCATTACACTGCATTCAACCCCCTATGTCCTTGACTCCTTCCTGCTATCTCGCCAGGAACCTCCTGAGCATTGTTCTCCCATGCTTATCCACTGTCTCTTGTCTGAGATGCTAAATAATCCGACTCCCCCAAGGTGCTACACCCCCCCCCCCCAGCATCTTAGATAGAACAATAGAACATCAGTCCACACGCCGTTTGGGCTTCCGTCTCCTCCCGTATCTGCTGTAACTGGGGTTTACTCCCTCCGTGGCATTGCTGTGCCGGTGGGGGGCTGCTGGGAGTGTGTCTTGACTGCTGGTGGGGCGTGACGAGGGAGGGGCGGGCACTTCGGTCTGTCCGTGTGGCTGCTCTGGTGAATCGTTTCCCTGGGGAGCTCTCCGTGGGGGTCTTCCACGCCGATGGGCCCTAGCCAATAGCACTTGCTCGTCTGCCACAACGAAAGCGGGTTTGAGTCTGTCTATGCCAATTTTCTCCCGCCTACCCCCTAAGTCTAGCAAAAATTGCTTATCCCCTGTTTCCAACACTCTGAACGGTCCATCATAAGGTGGGCGCAATGGAGGGCGGTGGGCGTCGTGTCTGACGAACACGAACTCCGCGCTCTTCAAAGTTTTAGGCACGAAAACACGCGGAAAACAGTGGTGGGCAGGGCTCGGCAGCGTGCCTGTGTTTGCGCTGCAAAAGCTGAGACGGGCAGCTGTCCGGCGCGGGATTATCTGGCAGAAATTCCCCGGGCAGCCGTAGGGGCTGCGCAAAAATGAGCTCTGCCGGGGAAGCCTCCAGATCCTCTTTTGGCGCGGAGCGCAACCCCAATAAAACCCACGGCAACCTGTCTGCCCAATTTGCATCCGTCAGTGAAGCCCTGAGTGCTGCTTTCAGTGATCTATGAAAACGCTCGCATAAACCATTGGCCTGTGGGTTGTATGCGGTTGTGCGGTGAATTGTAACACCCAGGCTGCGGGCCATCGCGGACCAGAGTTCGGAAACAAATTGAGGGCCCCTGTCGAACGTAATGTCCGACGGGACTCCAAAACGCGTCACCCATGCTGTTAAAAAAGCGCGTGCTACGTCTGTGGACGTGGTTGCCACCAGTGGGACTGCTTCTGGCCAGCGTGTGGTGCAGTCCACCACTGTCAGGAGGTGCGTGCACCCCTGTGATGGCGGGAGGGGGTCCACGAGGTCCACGTGAACATGGTCGAACCTCTTAGCCGGTACCCGAAACGGCTCCAAGGGAGCCTTCGTGTGTCTGTGTACCTTAGCTCGTTGGCACGCCACGCAGGCTGCAGCCCACTCTTTTACTTGTTTGCGTAGGCTCGGCCACACAAACTTCTCTCCCACCATTTTGACCGACGCGCGCACTCCTGGGTGCGCCAGAGTGTGAACCGACTCAAACATGCGGCGGCGCCACGCGACCGGGACCACCGGACGCGGGCGTCCCGTGGAGACATTGCATATTGGTGGGGGGGGGGGCATCTTGCAGCACCCTGCTCTCCAGCCTTAACCCTGTTGGTCCAGACTGGAGTGCGCACACGTCTGCATCGCTAATCTGCTCCGCGGCCATGGCTGCATAATCTATCCCCACGCAGACCGGGGCCACCACGGCGCGCGAGAGGCAGTCCGCCACCACATTCAGTTTACCCGACACATGCTGAATATCGGTAGTAAACTCTGAGATCACGGCCAGCTGTCTCTGCTGCCGGCCCGACCACGTTTCTGAAACCTTGGCCATCGCGAATGTTAGTGGCTTGTGGTCCACGAACGCGGTGAAGTTGCGCCCTTCCAGCCAGAACTGGAAGTAGCGTATGGCCAGGTGGAGAGCCAGCAACTCCCTGTCAAACGCGCTGTATTTACGTTTGCTGTCGCGCAAAGTTCTGCTGAAAAAGGCGAGCGGCTGCCAAGCCCCGGCGATGCGCTGCTCTACGACAGCCCCTATGGCCACGTCTGAAGCGTCGGTGGTGAGCGCTATCCGGGCCGCCGGGTCCGGATGCGCCAGCAGTGCGGCGTTTGCCAGGGCTGCTTTAACCTCTGAGAGCGCCCGCTCTTGCTCCGGGGTCCATTCGACCCTATCCGCGGGTTTGTCTCTTGAGCGCGGCGTACAATGGTTGCATGAGCTGCGCCGCGTGGGGAAGGAAACGGTTATAAAAGTTAACCATCCCCAAAAATTCCTGCAGCGCCCTGACCGTCTGAGGCCGGGGGAAATCTGCCACGGCGCGCACTTTGTTGGGCAGCGGGATCGCTCCTTCCGGAGAGACGCGGTGCCCCAAAAAATCAATCTCCGTCACGCCAAACTGGCATTTCACCGGGTTGATTATTAACCCGTGCTCCTCCAACCTCCGGAAAACCGTCGTGAGGTGGGTTTCGTGTTCATCTTCGGGCACACTGGCTACCAGGATATCGTCCAGGTAGACGAACACGAACGGGAGGTCGCGCAGCACTGCATCCATCATGCGCTGGAATGTCTGTGCTGCTCCTTTTAACCCGAATGCCATGCGCAGGAACTCGAATAGACCGAACGGAGTTATTACCGCTATTTTGGGTACGTCCTCCACGTGCACTGGGACTTGGTGGTATCCGCGGACCAGGTCTATTTTGGAAAAAAATGCGCGCTACGGCGAGGTGAACGGAAAAGTCCTGTATGTGGGGAATTGGGTAGCGGTCGTGCGCTGTGGCGTTGTTCAACCTGCGGAAATCACCGCACGGTCACCATGATCCCTCAGCCTTCAGGACCATGTGCAGCGGGAATGCCCATGGGCTGTTCGAACGCCTGATGATGCTCAACCTTTCCAGGTTGGCGAACTCCTCGTGCGCTATGGCCAGTTTAGCTGCGTCCAAGCGCCGAGGTCTTGCAAAAACGAGGGGCCCGGTGGTGGTGATAAAGTGCTCCACCCCGTGTTTAGTGATGGCCGCCGAAAACGTCGGGACCGTGAGTGATAGATTAGTTTATTTGACAGGGACAGTGCTGGGAACTGAGTGAGCAGTGTGTAGAACTTACCGCCTGGAGCTGTGACGTTGGCCTGTGCTGTTGGCTGGGTCACTCGAGCTATACAGGGGAGAGAGTCAAAGGACAGTGCATTAACCAGGCGCCTGTTAGCAACATCAACCAATAAACCATGTGCACACAGAAAATCAGCCCCCAGGATATGGTAATTCAGTGCTGCTACGACAGAAGTCCACTCATATGTACGGCCGTGTAGAGATAAGATCAGTGTCCTCTCACCAAAGGTCTTAATTTCCGAGCCATTTGCTGCCAACATCTCGGGGCCGCTAGGTCCTGCCAGCCTGTCGGTGCAGGTCAGCAGGATGAAGCTCTTCTGGGCTCCAGTGTCCACGAGGAAACGCCTCCCCGAGCGCGCGCCCGTCAGGTAGAGCAGCTTGTTCTCTTCACCGAGGGTCGCAGCTGCTACCGACCGCCAGCCTTGGTGTTTTCCCGAGTGCTTGAATTGGCATGGTGGCGCACATCTGCGTGCGTTCTCTCCGAAGCGGCGGTGGTAGAAACAGAGCGTGTCTCTCTGGCGCTCCTTGGCCCCCGCTGCCGCTACCGTCGGTGGCTCCTCGCCTCCTCTGGTCGTCTTGCTGGGCTCCGCCGCCGCCGCGTTGACTGTGATCACCCGGCTGGTGAGGATGATCCTGTCTGCCCCCTGGGCTAGCGCATGGTAGTCACGCGCGGCCAGCAACGGCGAATTGGCCAGAACCGCTCTCGCCACTGTTGGAAGGTTCCGGAGGAAGAGGTGGGCAAACAAAGTGCCCGTCGTCCGTGCCCGTTAACGCCAGCATCTTCTCCATCAGGTCTACGGCCGAACAATCTCCTAACTCGGCCCGCGTGAGGAGCCTCTCCGCTCTCTCACATTCCGAGAGCGTGTAGCGCCGGGTAGGCGCAGCCTTGAGTGCCTCGTATTTGTTGCTGGCTGGAGGCTGATCGAGCAGGCTCGCTACCTGCTGAGCTGTGCGGGTGTCCAGCGCTGCGACCACATGGTAGAATCTGGTGTCGTCTGCCGTTACTCCCCGGAGGGCGAACTGGGCCTCGGTGTGGTGGAACCAAGAGCACGGGTTGTGTTGCCAGAAATCCGGTAGCTTGACTGAAACCGCACACGCGTGGCTGGGGGTTCCAGTCCGCGCTGTCTGTGGGATGGCTGCCGCCTCGCTGGAGCTTCCTGACCGGGCCGGCTCTGGGGTTCTTGCCTCGTGTTCCATAATACGTCTTGGGTCACCAGTGTGGAGTGTGTGAAGTAAGAGGCTGATTCATGGCAGACGGTTTATTACACACTTCACATCTCTCAAGCACAGAACAGAATGAAACATTTCAGCAGGCACTCTTCTTTTACCCAAATCACTCCTCACAAGTTTCATGGCATTTCTCCACACACAACATGACATTTGCATTACACTGCATTCAACCCCTTACGTCCTTGACTCCTTCCTGCTATCTCGCCAGGAACCTCCTGAGCATTGTTCTCCCATGCTTATCCACTGTCTCTTGTCTGAGATGCTAAATAGTCGGACTCCCCCAAGGTGCTACAAAATAACCAAAATGTGTATTTTTATTCTAGTGTTTCTTTTTTCACATTGATGAAGAGTAGGGAATGGGGGGGGGGGGGGGCAAAAAAAAACCATGTTCTGGCTCCTAAAGAGCCATCCAGAGATTATTTTTGTGTTTAAATACGTTTTTGCAACACTTAGTAATACAGTACTCTTAAAAAATAAATCTAAGTTTTATTTTAAGATGAGATAAGATGAGCCTTTATTAGTCCCACAATGGTGAAATTCCGGGCAGCACGGTGGTGCAGTGGTTAGCACTGTTGCCTTACAGCCAGAAGGTTCCTGGTTCGAATCCCCAGGCTGGCAGGGGTTGGAACCTTTCTGTGTGGAGTTTGTATGTTCTCCCTGTGCTGCTTGGGTTTACTCCGGGGGCTCCGGTTTCCTCCCACAATCCAAAGACATGCATGTTAGGTTAATTGGTTGTTCTAAATTGTCCCTAGATATCTGTCTCCTATAGGCCCTTAGAATAGAGGGTTAGTACTAGTGAAAGCACTTTGAGTGGTCTTTGTGACTAGAAAAGCGCTATATAAGTGCAGGTTAGTTAGGATTGCAACAGCACAGGGATAGCAACACTCAGAGCAATAATTAAGAAGATAAGAAAAATAAGAGCAGTGAATATACATATGTACACATAAATCTATAAATATATATACACAGTGTGGAGCATTGTAGCTAGATGGAATAAACAGCATAACCGTCTACTTAGTTATCCTACATAGTATGAATATGTACCCATACAGTGGGGCAAAAAAGTATTTAGTCAGCCACCAATTGTGCAAGTTCTCCCACTTAAAAGATGAGAGAGGTCTCCAACTTTCATCATAGGTATACCTCAACTATGAGAGACAAAATGAGGAAAAAAAAAAAAAATCCAGAAAATCACATTGAAGGATTTTTTTAATGAATTAATTGGTAAATTCCTCGGTAAAATAAGTATTTGGTCACCTACAAACAAGCAAGATTTCTGGCTCTCACAGACCTGTAACTTCTTCTTTAAGAGGCTCCTCTGTCCTCCACTCATTACCTGTATTAATGGCACCTGCTTGAACTTATCAGTATAAAAGACACCTGTCCACAACCTCAAACAGTCAGACTCCAAACTCCACTACGGCCAAGACCAAAGAGCTGTCAAAGGACACCAGAAACAAAATTGTAGACCTGCACCAGGCTGGGAAGACTGAATCTGCAATAGGTAAGCAGCTTGGTGTGAAAAAGTCAACTGTGGGAGCAATTATTAGAAAATGGAAGACATGTAAGACCACTGATGATCTCCCTCGATCTGGGGTTCCACACAAGATCTCACCCCGTGGGGTCAAAATTATCACGAGAACGGTGAGCAAAAATCCCAGAACCACACGGGGGGGACCTAAATGACCTGCAGAGAGCCGGGACCAAAGTAACAAAGGCTACCATCAGTAACACACTATGGCGCCAGGGACTCAAATCCTGCAGTGCCAGACGTGTCCCCCTGCTTAAGCCAGTACATGTCCAGGCCCATCTGAAGTTTGCTAGAGAGCAGTTGGATGATCCAGAAGAGGATTGGGAGAATGTCATATGGTCAGATGAAACCAAAATAGAACTTTATAGTAAAAACTCAACTTATCGTGTTTGGAGGAGAAAGAACACCATACCTACTGTGAAGCATGGGGGTGGAAACATCATGCTTTGGGGCTGTTTTTCTGCAAAGGGACCAGGACGACTGATCCGTGTAAAGGAAAGAATGAATGGGACCATGTATCATGAGATTTTGAGCAAAAACCTCCTTCCATCAGCAAGGGCATTGAAGATGAAACGTGGCTGGGTCTTTCAGCATGACAATGATCCCAAACATACCGCCCGGGCAATGAAGGAGTGGCTTCGTAAGAAGCATTTCAAGGTCCTGGAGTGGCCTAGCTAGTCTCCAGATCTCAACCCCATAGAAAATCTTTGGAGGGAGTTGAAAGTCTGTGTTGCCCAGTGACAGCCCCAAAACATCGCTGCTCTAGAGGAAATCTGCATGGAGGAATGGGCCAAAATACCAGCAACAGTGTGTGAAAACCTTGTGAAGACTTACAGAAAACGTTTGACCTCTGTCATTGCCAACAAAGGGTATATAACAAAGTATTGAGATGAACTTTTGTTATTGACCAAATACTTATTTTACCGAGGAATTTACCAATTAATTCATTAAAAATCCTTCAATGTGATTTTCTGGATTTTTTTTTTTTTTCCTCATTTTGTCTCTCATAGTTGAGGTATACCTATGATGAAAATTGGAGACCTCTCTCATCTTTTAAGTGGGAGAACTTGCACAATTGGTGGCTGACTAAATACTTTTTTACCCCACTGTACATATTGTCACCCTCCGTAGCGACTGGTATTATCCTAGTTGTATACTGGAGGGGACCATTTGTGTAAGTCTGTTGCGTCTTTTGCATTCAATACTATTGGGTCGTCACGTTTTTTTGCTATCTCTGCGAGCAGCCCTGCTTAGGTTATACAGTCTGACAGCCGTAGGTAGGAAGGACCTGTGAAACCTCTCGGTTGCGCACCTAGGATGATGTAGTCTACTGCTAAATGAGCTCCTCAGTGCGTTCAGTATGTCCTGCATAGGGTGGGACTCGGACTCCAGCAGAGATGACAGTTTAGCCACCATCCTTCTCTCTCCTGTCTCCTCCACTGAGTCAAGGCGTTGCCCCAGGACAGAGCTAGCTTTCTTGATTAGTTTGTTCAGTCTCTTCCTATCGGCTGCTGTAATGCCGTTGCCCCAGCAAACCACTCCAAAAGTGATGGCTGATGCCACCACCGTGTCGTAGAATGTCTTCAGCAGTGCCCCTTGTACACCAAAAGACCTGAGCCTCCTCAGTAGGAACAGCCTGCGCTGCCCCTTCTTGTAGAGTGCGTCGGTATTGTGTGACCAGTCTAGTTTATTGTTCAGATGAACACCCAGGTATTTGTAGGATGTCACCATCTCAATGTCTGTTCCCTGTATATTTATTGGTGCTGTGAGGGGTTGTCCTTGCCTGCGGCAGTCCACCACCATCTCCTTTGTTTTCCTCGCGTTGATCTGGAGGTAGTTCCGATGGCACCAGTCCACGAAGTCCTGGATAAGTCCTCTGTACTCAGCTTCATCTTCGTTGGAGATGAGGCCGACGATCGCAGAGTCGTCAGAGAACTTCTGTAGATGGCAGTGTGTTGTGTTGTGTGAAAAGTCCGCAGTATGAAAGCAAACCGGAAGTCCAGCATTTGTCCCTTCCTGTCTAGCGCCATGAGAAGATGGATAGGGGAGAACAGCTCCTGGAAGATGCATCCACCTTATTCCTGGGGGTGCCGCTGTAGGAACGATTATGGACGGAACTTCCGGTTTCGGTTGCAGTAGTGTTAAATCAGTCAGTTATAGTGGAGTAGCAGGGGCATTAAAAATGGCATTTTTAAAAGTTTTTCAAATTCATTTTAAAAGGAACTCCGACTAAATTGGCATGTTAGCTCTATATGCTTTTTTTTGATGTTAGTAACATAACTATAATATAATTTTTTTGAAAATAATTCCCAGTTTTATATTTTTTTAAAAAAACTTTATTATAATAAGGTATTATTGAAGTTTTTTTTTTTTTTTTAAAAATATAAAACTGGGAATTATTTAAAAAAAAAACTATATTATAGTTATGTTACTAACATCAAAATAAAGCATATAGAGCTAACATGCCAATATAATCGGAGTTCCTTTTAATGTATAGTCCACATACACTACCGTTCAAAAGTTTGGGGTCACCCAGACAATTATTTTGTGTTTTCCATGAAAAGTCACACTTATTTACCACCATGAGTTGTAAAATGAATAGAAAATATAGTCAAGACATTGACAAGGTTAGAAATAATGATTTGTATTTGAAATAATTTTTTCCTTCAAACTTTGCTTTCATCAAAGAATCCTCCATTTGCAGCAATTACAGCATTGCAGACCTAACATGATTGCACAAGAGTTTTCTAATCATCCATTAGCCTTCTGACGCAATGAGCAAACACATTGTACCATTAGAACGCTTGAGTGATAGTTGCTGGAAATGGGCCTCTATACACCTATGTAGATATTGCACCAAAAACCAGACATTTGCAGCTAGAACAGTCATTTACCACATTAGCAATGTATAGAGTGTGTTTCTGATTAGTTTAAAGTTATCTTTATTGAAAAAAAGTGCTTTTCTTTCAAAAATAAGGAAATTTCTAAGTGACCCCAAACTTTTGAACGGTAGTGTACGTGTTCTGCACTCAAGTGGCAGCTAATTTCAGCTCTTCTAGTTTTTGTATTTTTTGAATGTTTTTGTGTCATTCTGGTACTTGCTGGTGTTCGTGGTTGTCAGACTGGATAAATAGAGGCTTCTCACCACACGGTGACGGACGACATTCAAGCACGGTGTTGTGGCGTACGTCTGCTGTAAGGTAAATTTGATTATGTCCAACATATTTTAACAAAATGCAGCCAACTTTATTGCAGTGGATATGTGCTGGTCTTAATGCCCACCGCATCATTATGAGTACAGGCAACGAGAAGTCATAAATCATGACTTTTTCTTTGTTTGGTAGGGCAGAGTCCCAGGAAACCCCCATGAGTGTCTCGTGTCTTTGTAAAGCTTAGAAATTGTACTTTCTACAAATACCTATGTTTTTGCGGAAGACGTACAGTAACTCCCGACTGATCGAATGTGAGTTTTCAACCTAGCTAAAATATAAACAAATCATCTTTTTCTGGGTCAGTTTTTGATGTAATGTTATTTCCATATTCTGTATTGAAAGACCTTCAAATGATATTTAATTTGTAGGTAGTGTGCAGTTTTGAAAATGCCCTCAAAGTGATTCATTCTACCAGCAAGGGTCATTTGTGTACACCGTTTGCATCTTAGCAGCGGCGCTAACTAACGGTGCTACTGTGTACGAGGCCACTTTTTAAGTCATCTTTCCATCCCTCGTTAGTCGTGGGAAGTGGTATGATTATGCTACTGTTTTGAGATACAGGAGACCATGTTCCCGCATTTCTGATGCTGAAGTCATTGTTTTTTAATAAGGAAAAGTGTCCCGTTTCAGTGACAACCATATGTTCTAAACTAGTACCAGACGTTGCTACCATAATTCACGCAAGGCATCAGGGGGCCAAGGAATAAGGTGGATAGAGTGATTTAGAGTGAAGTACGTGGCAGTAATGCACCTGTAAGCTGGTTGCCAACCGCCAATCAAATCTAAAAGAAGAAGCGCCATGAGAAACGAGGTCTCATGAAATGTCTACAGCTCAGTGTCCTGAGCCAAGCACAGCCTGTATGTTGGTATAAACTTATTATTTTGCATGTTAACCCTTAGATATAAGTGCTACGTTTATTTTGTTAGAAGTTGTGTGAGGGAAAATATCGTTAAATTTGTTTACCTTGTGATTGGCATTTTAGCTAATGCTTGCATGCTAGCCCGCTAGCATTAGCATGTTAGCTCTTTTGAAAAGTATATGGGAAAAACCCATGTTGAATGGTTTGTCTTAGTTTTACTCCTTCCACACATGATTCATCAGTAAAATTCATCTAAAGCACTACTGGTGTTGATATTAGGAGGAGTTACCTAGCAGCCCAGCTGCACACTGGGGAGGTAGTGAGGGCAGAACACATTCATTATAGTAATTTATACTCATGCATACTTAAATTATATGATCAGAGGTGGGTATTGTAGCCAGAAATTTTACTTGAGTAAAAGCAGTGCTATGAAATTGATAATTAAAAGTAGACAACCAAAAATTTCTAGTTGAGTTAAGGGTACAAAGAGCACCTAATTAAAAACTTCAGTAATGACTTCAATCTTCAAGGTTTGAGGGTTTTCTCAAAAATTTATAACAATTTTCTTACAGTTTTCTATTTTCTGTGTAAATTTATCTAAATTTGCAACCATTTCCCTCAAATTTGTAATTTTCTCTTGAAAAATTGACTTCTTGTACATTTGAGACTATTATAAATTTGTGGATTATTTTACAGCTAATGTTTCTTTTTTGTTAATCCAATCCAGCTTTTTTTTTATAAAGCTCTTTTAAAATGACAGTTGACACAAAGTGCTGTACATCAACAATAAATAAAATATAAAAACAATAAAATACAGCTAAAGTACAAAACAGCACAAACAAAACAACAGTCATACAATAGAGACAATAAGACCAAATAAAATCAATGTGTCAAACTGGGTCAAAAGCCAGAGAATTAAATGTGTTTTAAAAGGAGTTTTAAAACTGGACAGTGAAGAGGCCTGTCTGATGGACAAAGGCAAATTATTTTAAAATTACTATTTTTTTTAATAAATTTTTAGATTTTAGATTTTTTTTTTTAGATTTAGTATACTTTATTGATCCCCAGAGGGGAAATTGAGGGCATCCACCACCTGGATGGATGAAGCAGCCACGATACGGCGCTATCCCTTAACCATTCACACACACACTCACACCTAGGGCCACTTTAGAGTCTCCAATTAACCTAACCTGCATGTTTTTGGCATGTTTCATGTTTCAAATTTGAAACAGAGTGTGGCAAATTTTAACTTTTTTCTCACACAATTTAAACTTCTGACCAAAATTTTGTAGAGCCAGCCAGAACAGAACAATGACTTTCTTTGAATTCAAAGTTATAATTATTAAAATTATATTTAAAGAAATAAATTAACTTAAATGACCAAATCTGCAGTTACTTCTGTTATACTATTTCTATATATTTTATAGTTTTTTAGAAAGCTCCTGTTAGAAAAATTCTTCTTAACTTTCAGTCAAAAACCAGGCGGGATCAGAGTTTCAGCAAATTTAATTACACTGGCCAGCGGAGAACAATACAAAAACAGTCTCAGTCTATTTGCGCATCATTCTCACTCAAACACAAATCGCTCAGGTCTTTAAGCCCTTTATCTGAGAGGTGGAGGAGAAAATGTCCATGGTGGTTCAGTACATCTGGTCAATACTTGGTGTACAGATTATCTCTTTCTCAGGAACCATGACGCTCACTCAGCACCAGTCACACAGGAGCTGTACAAAATGAACTAAAACAAAATAACAAAATCCAGCTGCATCCTTGACGCTTTAACACAGACTCTTGAGACAAAGCAAATCACAAATATGAAACTTTTCCATCATTCCCCCCCCTTTGATGCCATGCAAGGCATCAAAAAAGAACGATTTATGGCATCTAAAACCCCATCTGGCAGCTATGCTAAGCTCCAATGCATTTGCGTACAACAGATCCTTACTAGCTATTGATGGGGAAAGTCCACCATCAGCCCTGCTTCCCCAGGCACCGGCTAACGTTTTAGTCCTTTAGGAGGAGAACTGGAACAATAAACTCATAAATTAATAAAGAAAATCATCATTGGTAAAAACAGTGAAATCCGAATGATGATAAAATAAGATCACGCTATATGTGTGTCATAGCTATGTGTCATTGCAGCTTATATAAAAACAAAGGATAAAACAAAACATCATACCTGCCAGCTACTCCGGTTTTGCCGTAATGGTTACGGTTTTCAAGACCCCATTCCAGGTTATGGCTTTATTAATCAAAATTACGGTTTTTCACTAAAAATTCAGTCAAAAATTTTAAATCGTAAAAAAAAACACGAAAGCAATTCCAAACACGAGATCGCTAGGAATCATATCTAAATTTAGAACAAAGGCAATGGGCACTGCTTCCTGTAGGTGTATTGCGCATGTGCGAGAGGTCTGAGCCATTGTTTCCATTTGGAATCGCGAAGGAATTAGGTCAGCATTGTATACGTTTTCATCATGGAATCTGCCGGAGAAAAATCACAAATGAGCGTGAAACCCAAACGAAAATTACATTCTTTTCGTGAGGACTACTCCAAAGCATTTCCAGGAATTATTATTGCGGACTGTGAGCACATATTCAGCCATGTGAACAAGAACAAAACTGAGTTCAGGTCCAGTCTGTCAACTAAAGTTCTGGGCAACCTCATGATCAGGAAAACAGGGATGAGAATTTTCCGCGGATCCATGGAATTCTGCGGATTTGATCATGTCTAGGGTCATTCTCGTGAATCGTCTAAATTCGAGGAGAAAATTTTAGGGGGGGGGGGGTGCGGTGAGGTATGTTATGGCCGGCAAGTTGTATTTTCGATCGGCTGCTAAAATCCACCGCGCAGAACACGCTACCCAGCGAGATCAGTAATGTAATGTAACAAGGCCACTGATTGACTGATACTTATTGAAGCAACCAATCGGTGATTTTGTTAGATATCCTTTGTCATGTCCAGCAAGTGCCTACAGGCATGAAAAGGAAGAAAAAAGGAAAGAGAAGGAAATGAAACAGAACTCAATCTTCAACATGATTCTGTGGCAAGCAAGGCAGCCATGAAAAAGAACAGAGAAGCTGCAGCTAAGCAGGCACTGCTTGCCCACAGAAAATCAGAAGAGGAAGGCTACAGAACGGCTCCAGGCTTTGGTAGCCAAGAAGAAGAAATTGCACAATTAGATGTGAAGAATACATTGACTTGTACATAAGTTCATAGAGTAGTAGCACAGTCATGTAAATATGGAAGTGACATTTTCTATTTCTCAATCAAGTGTGACACTGAATCAAAACAGTATTGAACATGATTACACATGTGATGCAGCAGCAGATAAAAAAGGTAAACTATAAATGCATTTGTGCTTACTTATAACTTTAAATATAAGACCACATTTGAGCATTCTAAAACACCAGATTTTGTTAGCTTCTGGGGGGCGTTGCCCCCCTAGACCCCCCCACCAAGGCTCCGCCTTGGATCCGGCTTGGGGGGCCTTCGTCCCCCAAGACCCCCGGCTTAATTTCCTCTTTTTTTTCCCAAACCCCATTCTCATCTCTGGGAAAATGATGATGACAGCTTCGGGTAACAAGTGCCACAGTGTGTCCCATTCAAAAGACCAACTGAAGAAAGCTAAGAGGTGCACCCTGGAAAAACAACAAAGCTTGAGAGTTACCATAGAGTTTGTCCTTGATCTTTTCCATCAGCATATCTGAATTGACAAATTAAGGAAAATAGAAACATGATTGTTGAAGAAATATGAGGTTATTAGCCACATTTTAACTTGATTTAATGCTAATATTTGTTTGGCGTCGGGGGGCTTCGCCCCCCTGAACCCCCAACCAGGACTTTGTCCTGGACCTACCGGGGCCTGCGGCCCCTGGGCCCCGGCTAGCTACTAGGCTTTTCAGGTTTTAAAAGTTGGCAGGTATGAAACATAATAAAGTGTAATAATGTAAAAATAGAAATAAGAGTAACATAAAAACAAAAAAGTAAAAGTATTGTTTGAAACTTCATAAATGTATTTACAAGCAGTACATTTCAACTTCACATCACGATCATGCAATTCCTTTCGGTTTTCTGCACGTCAGTCATACTTTTACTCTGTACTTGGGTCATGGAGAGACACCTTGAGCTCATGCGGTTTGTTCATTATCTCCACTGTCCCCAGCAACTGCTCCATGGTACATCACTAGGTTAACTTGCACAAGTCTCATCATCATACTGTGGATACAGGGAATTGCACAAGAAAAGGCTAAAAAAAAATGATACCACAAAAATCATTAACAGGCTCATGATGAGACTTCTCCATGAAGAGAGTAACCAACTTAACCAGGTTTGTTCATCAGTAACATTGTCTTTGGCTGCGGCAGCCTGCAAGGCATTCAGGTTCTGTATGGCTGAGGCAATCATGTGACCATCTGCATAATTTTCAGGGATAAAGGTACAACAATAATCACCTACAATTGCACACACCCACCCTTGGATGGCAGTTACTGTATTTGATCAAGAACCATTCTATTTTGGGTCAGCATAAGTCTAAGAGCCGTTAATTCCTAATTTATACCAGGAAAAAGCAGATATAGAAAAATTCACAATTGACTGTAATCTATAATTAGTTGTTTCAATCCACAAGGTGTTCTTAGCCACTCCCACCCAAGGAAACGGGGAATGAAGTACCTTCTGCCCTGGGATTTCTAACTTGAATTCTTTTGGCACGTCTGTGCCCCAGATGGGATCATGTGGTGCAAAGAACACATCTCTCTTCACCCTGCCCACCTGTCCTGCTGACAGTATGATGGTATGGTAAGTCACAACTACGGGGCCACCCACCCTCCCCAATTCATGGGCAGGTGTAAGTAGACACGATGGCCACACAGCCACCAATCCCGTCACCATATGCGTGCCATATTTGTGAGAATCACAAATTGCAGCGCTACAGAGCTCCTGCAGGATGACATTGCCTTCCAGACTTCTAGACTGACAAAAAGGATCCTCAGGGCAGTTTTTGCCCACTACGCCATTCCGGCAGGTAGCAGTACAGGGGCGAGACGTACTATGCACCATTGCACACCTAGAAAGCGATAAGCTGCCCAAAGAGATGTTTCCACACCCTTTTAGACAAAAGGATTCCCTGGCGAGATTAACCTTGCCTTCACTGAGTAAGGGGTGTCATCGTGTCTCCGGTCAGTAGAGTCATAGGCAATGTGACAGGTGTGATTCGAATTCATGCTTGCTGTACTATTTCTATACATAGCCTCTTGCAAGAAACAAACGGCCTCTGATAGTTCCATTAGTTTAGCAGTAGCAGATATTTGACCAGCTGAGAGTGGGAGCAAAGAACACACATAGCAATAAGCAACTTTCGCATTACGAGTGCGCATGTGCGGACTATGTGAGTTCAGAGTTCATGACTACCAAACATTCTGCTAGCCGCCTTGCTTTTGTATAGAGACAGTACTGTCACACCTGAACAATTGCCTCTTAAAGTCCGCTTTAAGCTTTAAATCTCCGTTATGCCAGGTGCACATTGTGCCGTAGTGAAGTGTGGGAACAGCATGTATCATCTGGAGCGGTGGAAAAAGCAAACTTGCAGCATGCATGTGTGTAACTTCGGGACCAGCGTGTGCGCATGTCCGCCGCCATTCACGTTGTAGACATTCCCCACGGAGCTGAAGGATCTGGACGGACGTACAGTGGGGTAAAAAAGTATTTAGTCAGCCACCAATTGTGCAAGTTCTCCCACTTAAAAGATGAGACGTCTCCAATTTTCATCATAGGTATACCTCAACTACGAGAGAAAATAAGAAAAAAAAAAATCCAGAAAATCACATTGAAGGATTTTTAATGAATTAATTGGTAAATTCCTCGGTAAAATGAGTATTTGGTCAATAACAAAAGTTCATCTCAATACTTTGTTATATACCCTTTGTTGGCAATGACAGAGGTCAAATGTTTTCTGTAAGTTTTCACAAGGTTTTCACACACTGTTGCTGGTATTTTGGCCCATTCCTCCATGCAGATCTCCTCTAGAGCAGTGATGTTTTGGGGCTGTCGCTGGGCAACACAGACTTTCAACTCCCTCCAAAGATTTTCTATGGGGTTGAGATCTGGAGACTGGCTAGGCCACTCCAGGACCTTGAGATGCTTCTTACGAAGCCACTCCTTCGTTGCCCGGGCGGTATGTTTGGGATCATTGTCATGCTGAAAGACCCAGCCACGTTTCATCTTCAATGCCCTTGCTGGGGGAAGGAGGTTTTCACTCAAAATCTCATGATACATGGCCCCATTCATTCTTTCCTTTACACGGATCAGTCGTCCTGGTCCCTTTGCAGAAAAACAGCCCCAAAGTATAATGTTTCCACTCCCATGCTTCACAGTAGGTATGATGTTCTTTCTCCTCCAAACACGACAAGCTGAGTTTTTACCAAAAAGTTCTATTTTGGTTTCATCTGACCATATGACATTCTCCCAATCCTCTTCTGGATCATCCAAATGCTCTCTAGCAAACTTCAGACGGGCCTGGACATGTACTGGCTTAAGCAGGGGGACACGTCTGGCACTGCAGAATTTGAGTCCCTGGCGGCGTAGTGTGTTTCTGATGTAGCCTTTGTTACTTTGGTCCCAGCTCTCTGCAGGTCATTCACTAGGTCCCCCCATGTGGTTCTGGGATTTTTGCTCACTGTTCTCGTGATCATTTTGATCCCACGGGGTGAGATCTTGCGTGGAGCCCCAGATTGAGGAAGATTAACAGTGGTCTTGTATGTCTTCCATTTTCTAATAATTGCTCCCACAGTTGATTTCTTCACACCAAGCTGCTTACCTATTGCAGATTCAGTCTTCCCAGCCTGGTGCAGGTCTACAATTTTGTTTCTGGTGTCCTTTGACAGCTCTTTGGTCTTGGCCATAGTGGAGTTTGGAGTCTGACTGTTTGAGGTTGTGGACAGGTGTCTTTTATACTGATAACGAGTTCAAACAGGTGCCATTAATACAGGTAACGAGTGGAGGACAGAGGAGCCTCTTAAAGAAGTTGTTACAGGTCTGTGAGAGCCAGAAATCTTGCTTGTTTGTAGGTGACCAAATACTTATTTTACTGAGGAATTTACCAATTAATTCATTAAAAATCCTTCAATGTGGGACTTCCGGTCTGGACGCCATGGCGACTGCAGCTTAACGCTGAAGCTCTCAGACCCAATCCAAGGAAATACCTTGAAAATCAAACTTAACGGATTTTTGGAGGAGTGAAAATCAAAGGACAAAATCATCATGTCTAAAGGAAAACAGAAGAAACTGAAATTTTCCAGGCCAGGACACGTATCGGCTGGAGAATCTGAACTGGAAGATCTCCGTTCAGAAGACGAGGACCTGGTTGTAGCTAACAAAAAGGTTAGCTTGAAATCACTATTTGAAGAGCTACGACGATTTCGCCGAGAGGTTTCGGCCGAATTTCGTGAATTCAGAGACGAATTAAAAAGGACAAACAGCAGAGTGGACCATGCCGAGAACCGAATCTTGGAAGCAGAGGAACGAATAAAAGTGCTCGAAGATTCTGTGCTGGACCTACGCAAAAGACAAGCATCTATAGAGGCTAAGCTAACCGACCAAGAAGGAAGACAGAGAAGAGACAATATAAGAATTCATGGTCTGATAGAAGGAGCCGAAAACGGTTTTAACTCAATGGCAGAATGCGTGGAATCTTTACTAAGAGAGAAATTGGATATTCCACAAACCACCGACTTGAAGATAGAAAAGGCACATCGTTCATTAGCCGCTAAGCCAGCGGCGAAAGCGCCCCCATGTTCGGTGTTGGTAAGATTTTCCAATTTCAAAATAAAACAAGAGGTTGTAAGACTGGCTTGGCAGAAAAAAGGATTTATGCACCAGGAGAGAAAAGTCTTCGTGGAACACGATTACGCCCCGGAGGTCCTTAAAAAACTCAGGGAATACAATGACGCCAAAAAGGTACTACGTGAGAAGAAACTGCGCTTTCAGACGCCATTTCCTGCGAAGTTAAGGGTCTTCTACGGCGAAGAAACATGTCTCGATAATTCGGCGGAAGAAGCAACAGCTGACATGGCGAGAAGAGGGCTCCCGGTAACGGTATTTAAACCCGCAGCAGACCCGAGTGAGAAGATCAAAGCGCAAACATGGACAACACAGAGACCTTCAAAATCCACGGGCCAGCAGCGGGAAACCCAGCACCAGAGCGTCGCGGATAAACTGGCCGTTTTCAGGTTGGAATAGCGACCTTTTTTTTTGGGGGGGGGGGGGTCAATCTGCACATCCAACCCTCCTCATACAAGGTAACAAACATTAAAGGAGATGCGTATTCAGCATGTGGTAAAACATTTCATGGAACAGTCATAATATTTGAAACAAATAAGTCTTTTTAATAAAAAAACAAAAAAAACAAAACTTGTTAAAATAGAAATGTGACAATAATCCACATGTTCTCCCCACACTAACAAATACTGTTTTTGCGTGAATGTTTGCTGTGTTAGGGGTGGGAGGATGCACACAATTTCACAGGATATAGGCATAAAGGGAAAAAAAAAAAATCATAAGTTCGGATTGGGTTCTGAAACTCACGTTAAAAGCATGGGACAACTTACAGGGGTAAGAGAGGGCCCTCAACACGTAACAGAGTTTGAGGAATTTCCCTCAGAGCCTACACTCCATCAAGGCTCTTCCAGGGTCTTTAAAAAGACCCCAGCTCAGGAAGTTCTTTTGACAGTTTTTTGTTTTAAAGTTTTATACACTATGTTCTTAATGTTTTTCTTGTTCTTAATGTTCTTTCAGTTTCTGAGTAGCACAAAAGAGGGCCACCACACAGTTATACTAAACAAAATAACACAATGGAGAAACGGGGTGTAACCAAAATAATTTCATATAATGTAAAAGGAATCCTGAATCCAGTTAAAAGATCCAAGATTCTAGGCAAAATGAAGAAAGACAAAGCAGGAATAATATTTTTACAAGAAACCCACCTAACAGACGTGGAGCACACTAAACTCAGTAGACAAGGGTTTAAAATGATCTCTTCATCTTCATATAAGTCAGGGAGCAGAAGGGGAGTAGCGACATTGATATCTACCAAAATTACAGTCAGAACTTAAGAACCTAGAAAAAGAACACAAAGGCAACACTCATTCTACTGACTCGCTCAAGATTAAGGAAATTAAAAACCAAATAAATGAGATCTACACAATAGAAATCCAGAAGAAACTTACATTTTTGAAACAAAAATACTATGAAGCAGGCAGTAAATCGGCAAAATTGCTAGCCTATAAATTGAGGAAACAACAAACAGAAAGAGCAATCTACAAAATCAGAGACCCAGTATCAAAGGAAATAAAATTCAGAATTCAGGATATTCTTAAAAGCTTCGAGAATTACTATAAGAACTTATACTCCCACAAAAAACATAAAAACGCATCCGAGGTATTCCTAAACACATTAAACCTTCCCCAACTTACGGAGTCACAAAATAAAACATTACTGTCAGAAATACAACCTAAAGAATTGGAAAAAGCAATTATGAAACTTAAAGCTAACAAATCCCCAGGAGCAGATGGCTATACAGCAGAGTGGTACAAAACCTTTAAACAGCAACTATCTCCTCTCCTCCTGAAAACATTTAATTATGTCCTCCACACAGGGGAAATCTCCCCCTCCTGGAGAGAAGGGGGTCATTGCAGTTATACCTAAACCTGAAAAGGATAAACTAGAATGCTCCAACTACAGACCAATCAGTGTATTAAATCAGGACTATAAGCTTTTTACCATTATCCTTGCCAAAAGGTTAGAAAATATACTGACAGACCTAATTCATTTAGACCAAACAGGTTTTATAAGACAAAGACAGACACAAGACAACATTAGACGCACTTTACACATAATTCATCATATAAAAAAATATAACTTAAATGCAGTCATATTGGGATTAGATGCTGAAAAAGCATTCGATTCGGTTGACTGGTCTTTTCTATATAGAATCTTATCCAGTTTCAATTTTCATAACAACTTCATTAGAACTATTCAGGCATTATATAAAAAACCAACAGCTAAAATAAGGATTAACGGTAATTTATCATCATCTTTTGAGCTGGAAAGAGGATGTCGTCAGGGCTGCCCCCTGTCTCCACTGCTCTTTGCAATCTTCGTAGAACCTCTGAGCCAATGGATAAGACAAAATCAAAAAATTCAAGGTATTACACTTGGCCAGAAGGAATATAAAATAGCACTCTTTGCTGATGACATTTTAATATACCTAGGGCAGCCGGACACTTCTTTACCAGAACTAACCTCAGTTTTTTTTTAGAGTATGGAGATTTATCGGGGTACAAATTAAACATGCATAAAACCCAAGTTTTAACATTCTACTATGACCCAAATCATTATTCACTAAGCAAACTCAAAACTAACTGGGAGTCGGAATCTATGAAATATCTGGGGGTCAATATCCCAAAACAACTCAACAAAATTATATCACTAAACTATGATCCACTGGTGACAAAAATAAAATCTGACCTAGCAAGATGGAATATGATACCATTCTTGGGTACTGCACAAAGAATTGAAGCAGTCAAAATGAATATACTTCCACGTCTTCTATACCTTTTCCAAACGATACCGGTAGAACCTCACAAAAAAAAACATGGCAGGAGCTGGACAGAAGGATCTCAAGATTCATATGGCAGGGCAAGAGACCTAGAATCAGATGTAGAACCTTACAGCTAAACAAAGACAAAGGTGGGCTCGCGCTGCCAAATATCAGGGACTATTTTAAAGCCGCACAAATTAAAACTTTAGTAGAGATATGTAACCCAGTCTACACTGCACAATGGAAGGAGATCGATTGCCAAATAACAAGTGACATCCCCCTACAGGCGATAATGAGGAACAATGCCTTCCCTAAACTTTTGAATAACACTAACCCGTGGATAGAGACCCCGCTAAAAATTTGGTTTAAGATAGTCAGAGAGAATCAAACTAAAGAGCCCAATCGACTTCTGCAATGGATTGCCTATGATCAAGACTTTACTCCTAATAAAACAGACACTAGATTTAAAAAGTGGAAAGAGAAAGGGCTGATAAAATATTACGATTTTTTTAAAGAGCAAACTTTAAGAAGTTTTGAAGATTTGAAAAAACAAGGTCTAATAAATCAAGACCTTTACAGGTTCTTCCAGCTTAGACATCACATAAACAATATACTTAAAAAGGAGGATTTGGAAAGGGCCCAGTCAGGTGTTCTGAAGGTCTTCTTAATGGCATATAAAGGGATCCCAGGGATCAGATACATTTCTAAAATATACCAAGGTCTTCAAGACTTAAAAGGAGACGACACATCATATATAAAAGAGAGATGGGAAAAAGAGGGGAATTTCACTTTACAACTGGAAATATGGGAAAAGCTAAATAAACAGCAATGGAAAAGTACCTCATCCCTGCAGTGGAGAGAATTTGGATGGAAAAACTTGGTAAGATTTTTCAGAACACCTGCACAAAACAAATTTACCCATAAGGGATTGAACTGTTGGCGCTTGTGTGGTGAAAAGACTGCAAATCATTTTCATGTGTTTTGGTCATGCCCAGTTATCCACCAATATTGGACCAATGTACAGACAATATTGGGGAAAATATTCAAAATAACAGTTCCCTTTTCTTTTGTAACTTTGTATTTGGGCCTACTACCGGACTCACTGGAAAGACGAGGAGAAAAATACTTATTCAATGTTTTAATATTGGCAAGTAAAAAAGCTCTAACTAAAAAATGGATGTTGGACTGTCCTACACCTGAAGATTGGATTAATGTGATCCAAGACATTTACTCGATGGAAAAGTTGACATTCGTACTGAGACAGGACATGGACGGGTTCATGAACTTTTGGCAACCCTGGATCGCATATGTGTCTTCCATTAGATATAATCTTTGACAAATACCATTTCAATAATGGTTCCGCTCTTTGTTCCAACGCTGCTCAGATGCTCTTTTACCTTTATTTACTTATTTTTTCTTTGTTTGTTTTTGCTGTTTTGTTTGTTTGTTTGTTTGTTTTTATTCTCTTTAATTTCACTTTTTCTTTCACTTTAAAAAAAAAAGGGGGTGTTGTAATAATTATTCTTCCAATGTTATCAGATATCAGAAAATAAGGGAACATGTGATGAAAATGTAAACAATGCATTGCTGTAATGACCTGTATACCCTTTACAAAAACTTAAATTAAAAAAAAAATACAAAAAAAAAAATCCTTCAATGTGATTTTCTGGATTTTTTTTTTCTCATTTTGTCTCTCATAGTTGAGGTATACCTATGATGAAAATTGGAGACCTCTCTCATCTTTTAAGTGGGAGAACTTGCACAATTGGTGGCTGACTAAATACTTTTTTGCCCCACTGTAATTGTTGGATTAAAGCAGTAAGTTTATATTATAACATAATTAAATAGTGTTGTGTATTGTTCAAGTTCTAGCCTAATTGACACGAGTCTAAACCCTGAAGTAGTAGGTATGGACAGGCAGGCCTGGATCTAGGATATAGTTCTTTGTATATTGGTAATGAAGCTTGATCTACACACACATGTAATTAAGGCCATTCATAAGTAGGCTGGTATAAAATAAAATTGCAAATCATTAAAAACGTGTGGTACTTAAACTATAGTAGTATCAACCTATAGATCTAAGTAAGCAGGCTATGCCTTGTAGTGGAATTTACTCAAAATGACAAAGCCAAAGTTGAGCTGTCAAACCACTCGCTGACCTTCTTTGTAGTCATTTCGGAGTCTCGCAAGTAAGGGTGCTTGGTCCTTTGACAACAAAAAATCTGCTATATCAGCATACATACAGGGGGGCCATTTTGGCCAATTTCTGCAACGTGGCCGCGAATGCAAGTGCAACTAGTTCATCCTTGCGTTTGCGGGTACAACCAGGAAGACCCCTACGCATACAATATGCTCGTAGATCAGGAACTTTCCATAAATTAAATGTATTGATGGAGCATGTTTGGTAGCCACGTTCCCATGATGCTTTGCACGAGCCAAGATGCGAAAGTCGCTTATTTGAACGATTAGCTGATTTGGTTGTGCAATTGGCATACTTCCACTACACATTACCAGCGTGATCCTCATAGCCTGGACCTTCTAGCCAGTCATGGTGTGTGTGAGTAATGTATCTAGCCCTACGGTAGATAGGTAATGTGTCCCTAAAAATAACCAAAACAAAAGTGTCACCACAAGGATGACGATGATAAAAAAAACCCAATCAAAACAAAACAGGTGTACCATTCACATCCTTCACTTGCCAACCTTCTCACTCTAGCATTTTGTCTCTCCATGATAAACAACAGTTGTTTTGCTATACAAGCCGTTACTGGATGCGAGCAAGGGCACGGTCAGTTGACACTTGTATAGAGAAACGGTTAAACAGTTAAACAATCACTTGTTGAGGATTTTTTTTTTATTTTTGGGTGGGATATAGTTTGCAATGGAGATTAAACAGTCTCTTGCTGAGGGTTTTGAATGGGGTAAAGTTTGCAATGTGTCAAATGCACCCAAGAGTCACGTCCTTCGACTTTCACGGCTGTTGGTGTCGCCAGGATGACCCTGTGTGGTCCTTGCCAGGGAGTGTTGGCCCAGTTTTTCTTTTTGATGACTTTGATAAGGACCAGATTTCCCGGTTTGGCCAAGATGGGTGCTTCACCGTGGTCCCTCCTGAGAAGAGCAGCATGAACAATATCTCTTGTCAGTCAAAATTCTTTCGCATGTAATCAGCTAAGCACACTTCCTCATCAACTGAATTAAATGGCCTTAAAGGTGGGAGTAGGTAAGGTTTGCCATACATTATTTCAAATGGGGATACCCCCCCTTGGTGGGAACTATTCTCATGTAAAACAGAACTAAGAGTAGGCAGTATATCCAATTTTGTCCCGTTTCTGCCATTGTTTTTCTAAACCTTTCTTTAATGGTTCCGTTTGTGCGTTCCACCAATCCTGCAGATTGTGGATGGTAAGCAGAGTGGTTTTTCAGGTTAATGTTGAGTGCTGTGCCTAAGGGTGCTATAATTTGATTTACAAAATGTGTTCCATTATCTGAGTAAATCTTTTCAGGTATTCCAAATCTGGCCACAATTTCTGATAACCATTTTCTTTGCTACTGTAGCAGCATTTGGGTGAGTGCAAGGGAAGGCTTCTGTCCATTTGGTAAACATGTCACAAATAGCCAAACAATATTTTTTGCCTTCACATTATCTAACTCAATGAAGTCCCTGCAAATGTTTTGAAATGGATAAGTTGATGCAGGGAAGGTGCCTTTTTCCCTTGAGCATTGTTTTCTACACAAATTAGGAATTTCTTACAAAATTGAGTGGCAAATTGGCTGAATCCATAAGCAGTAAAGGAGTTGTTTAGCATAGAGATCATACCCCCTTTGATACATGGGGAAACCCCATAGAGCAGAGGGGAGGCCTGCTGAAACAGTTTAAGTGGTAAAATGGGTTTGTTTTTGCTGCATTTGTAAAGATTGGAGGTGCTGTCAAAAATCGCTCCCTTTTGGATCCATCTATAAATTTCGGCTTGCGGTGCTGTTTTCTGGGCCTCAGGGAGAATGTCACGTGATAAGTTTTCTGTCAGTGTTAAAAGAAAACCTGGCGGCGTGTCCTTTCTAGTAAGGCCGAGTGCAGCGGCCTTTGCCGTTTGATCTGCAAAGCTATTGCCCTTAGAAACTAGATCTGTGCCATGGGTGTGTGCTGCACATTTGCATATGGCTAATTTAGATCGAAGTTTTACACAGTCTAACATTTTTAAAATGAGGTCTTTGTGTTGGATTGGCTTCCCTGTTGATGTAATCATGCTGCTTTTCTTCCACTGTTGTGTAAAGTGATGGATGGTAGAAAAAGCATACTGACTCTCAGTATACACTGTGAGTGCTTTCCCTTGGCCTAATTTACAAGCTTCAGGTAGAACAACTAATTCAGCTGCTTGTGCAGAATAATGTGATGGTAGTTTTTGTGCTCGTAAAACGGTGTCAAGAGTAACAACTGCAAAACCAGATAAGTTTGAACCAGTACAGTCACGTTTGGAGGAGCCGTCAACAAACGATGTGATATCACACTTCTCCAAAGGTGTGTCCTGTAAATCGGGGTGTGGTAATGTTTCACTCTCAATTTCTGCCAAACAGTCATGAGGTTGGCTTTCTGTTGAGATTGGCAAAAAGCTTGCTGGATTTGTTACCGTGCAACCTTCAATGGTTAGATGAAGCTGTGAAAAGAGCACTGTCATGCATTAAAGGTGTCTGGATGGTGAGAGGACTGATATTTTACTTTGTGACAAGATGATAGATTCTATATGTGTGACCTTCAGGGTAAAGGGATGAAAAAGAACAAGCCCTGCTGAGGCCTGCACTGCTATGGAGGCAGCTATGACAGCCTGCACACATGCCGGCAGTGCCCTCGCGACAGGGTCAAGTTGTGTGGAATAATATGTTACCGGATGCATTTTTATGCCACTTGGCTGAAGGAGCACTGACGTCATGCGCCCCTCTCTACAATCGACCATTTGCACAAATGGTTTTTGGTAATTGGGGAGTGCCAGGACATCAGTGCTGGCCAAAAGTTTTTTTCATTTTAATAAACGCCTCTTCTGCCTCAGGTGTCCATTCAGTTTTGTCCACCTGAGCCATGGGTGTTTTGTAGATGAGATCAGATAAGGGTTGCACGTCAAATGAATAATTTGCAATCCAAGAGCAACAATAATTTAGAGTACCCAAAAATGACATGTCTCTTTTTGTGATGGGTTTTGGTGCTGACAAAATAGCTTGTTTTTGAGCTGGATCAACATGTCTACCTGCTGCGGATAAAATGTGACCTAAATATTTGACTTATTTTTTTCCACAACTGTAATTTTTCCTTGTTGACTTTGTGGCCTTGTTCTGCTAAAAATTTCAGTAAGGCAGTGGTGTCTTGTTTGCATGTTTCTTCATCAGGTGATGCCAGCAAAATGCCGTCAACATAAAGGAGCAACTGGCCCCCGTTAGGTGGCATAAACGTTGCCAAATTTGCTGACATTGCCTGTGGAAAAATGGTTGGTGAGTCACAGTAACCTTGTGGTAATCTGGTGAATGTGTACCTCTTGTTTTCAAATGTGAATGCAAACCAAAACTGATCTAGATGTATTGGGATGCTGAAAAAAGCATTGCTGATGTAACGGTTGCTGATGTAATCAGCATTGCTGATGTAACACTGTGAAATATTGCATCTGCGGATGTAGGTCATTCAACAAAGTGTGTGGGTCGGGGACTGAAACAGCTCTTGGGATGACTGCTTTGTTTACCGCCTGAAGGTCTTGGACCATTCGCCATCCGGAAAATGGTCCAGCCTTCCTCACAGGAAACAAAGGTGTGTTACATGGAGAATTTGGGCATAGGATAATGACGTCTGCTGCTTTCAGGTCCTCTATGACAGGTTTAATGCCTTCTTGGGCTTCTTGGGGCGGCTGTGGTGCAGGTGTAGTGCGACTACTGATCGGAGGATCATGGGTTCGATTCCCACTCAGTCTACATGTTGAAGTGTCCTTGAGTAAGACACTGAACCCCCAGTTGCTCCTGGTGGCCAGGCTAGCACCTGTGTGTGTATGGCAGCTCTGACACCATCAGTGTGTGAATGTGTACGTGAATGGGTGGCTAGCAGGATCTGTAAAGTGCTTTGGTCATCTAGAGATGAGAAAAAGTGCTATATAAGTGAACGCCATTTTACCATTCAGGGTGTAGAGGATGCTGTCTTTAGTAGGGCTTATAATGAGATTTAGCATTTATTTTAAACGGGTCTGCATTTTTTTTATTAAGCCTACATCTGCCTTTCCGGCTGACCACAGAATTTGGAATTTGTGAGCCTGAAATGGCTTTCAAACATTTCTTGCAATCTGGTCCTGTAAGCTTCCACACCTTCACCTTTATTTTGAATTGTATTTTGAATTCTGGTCCAATCATGCTTCACTTGCCATTTATTACCTCCGCCAGGCCGAAAAGGCTAGGAGGAGATTATGTTTTTGCCAGGGTTTGTGTGTTTGTCTGTCTGTCTGTCTGTTTGTCTGTCTGTCTGTTTGTCTGTTGGTTAGCAAGATAACTCAAAAAGTCTTGGACGGATTTCCATGAAACTTTCAGGCGTTGTTGGAAATGGTACAAGGAAGAACTGATTACATTTTGGGGATGATCCGCATCACCGTCTGCATACAGGAATTTTTTAAAGCATTTTTCCACACTGTGACATATGGCCATTTTCAACATGTGCGCAGGCGCAATGGACGGCGCTGGGCGTCGTGTCTGACCAACACAAACTCCGCCTTCTTCAACGTTTTAGCCACAAAAGCATGCGGAAAACACTGGTGGCCTGGGCCCGCCAGCCATAGGCGCTGCGCACATTGCGCTGGTCGTCGTGTCTGACCAACACAAACTCCGCGTTCTTCTACGTTTTAGGCACAAAAGCACGCGGAAAACACTGCTGGCCTGGGCCCGCCAGCGTGCGTGTTTTTGCCCCACGCTGCAAAACCTGACATGGCCACCTGTCCGCCGCCCGATTATTTGCCACAAATTCCCCGCCCAGCTATAGGCGCTGCGTAAAAACGACCTCTCTGCCGGGGACAATTCTAAATTCTGTTTTGCCGCGGAGCGCAACCCCAATAATATAATATAAAACCCACGGCAACCTGTCTAACCAATCTGCATCCGTCAGTGGAGGACATGGACACACCAACACTTCAGTTTATTACCTCCGCCAAGGAGGCAATGCTTTTACAACCGTTAAACGGGGCTATAAGGGACGGCGGGGTAATATGGGACACTTTTCTAAATGTAATTCTGCTTTTTTAATTTTGCTTCCGCCTAGATTTCATGAAGGATTCATGGATATTTGACAATAACAACACAACTCAGCGTCCTGCTCAAAATAAAAAAAGCAGAATTACATTTAAAACATTTCCCACAAAAGCGTCCCTTATCAACTCGCCGTCCCTTATAGCCCCGTTTTACACTACTGAACCACTAATCCTATCACTATCACATTGATTGTCATTCATTAATTGTCTGTTTATTGCACTGTCCATGTCAAATAAACAAATAATCATTGTGAATCCAATTGCTAGTCATATCTTTTCATGCTCAGGGAATCTCAAAACGTACACACAAACACTGTATGGGGGGAACTGTGCCGCTTGGCGGAGGTCTGCGCTCTCCGAGTGCTTTTCTAGTTCCCAATGCGGTCATTCAGTTCTCTCACCCGTTGTTGTAACACTACATTTGTTGGAGACAAGACATTGCCTGTAGTATCTTTTGAGCTCCAATCACCTGACACGGTACACCAATCAACTTTTAAAACTTTTGTCAGCACGTTCTGTCTCGTGACCATTTAGTTTAAAGCTGTCAAGGAGATTTGCCATCCCTTCAAAAAACTGTGTGGGTTTATGGCGATCTGTCCAGGGTTTACCCTGCCTCTTGCCCAAAGATGCTGGGATAGGCTCCAGCCCCCCCCCCCCCTTCCTGAGAAGGATTAAGCAGAAGAAAATGGATGGATGAGTTTATCTTTTGGATGTGGGATTTCTTTCACTGCCTCAGAAAAATCAGCATCAGTCCATGGTCTGTAAACTAAAATTGTGGGTTGAAACTGCGGGGTCTCTGGGTTGGCCTCATCATGCCCAGGTCGTCCTGCGTAAGCTGGCTTGAAAAGTTCAATCATGGGATATTGTTCAGTGACAGCATATACGTACATCATAATTGTCAGGCTTAATAGGTCAGATTGTGGGAGAGTGTTGATGGTAAGAGTGTGCATATTTACTTAGTAGATTAGTTTATTTGACAGGGACAGTGCAATAAACATAGACAATTAATCAAAGACAATCAATCTGATGTGTTGCACATAGAGTGTATAGCTATTAGCTAATTTGCAACTCTTGTCCCTGGATGGACTTTAGAAAAAAGAATCAAGATAAAAATATACACAATAACCACATACATCAATGCAGAAGAATTATAAATACACAATTATAAATATTATAAATATTATAAATACACAAATATAACAGCCTGACTCACCTTTAACATAAATATTATAAATACACAAATATAACAGCCTGACTCACATTTAACACATATAACATAACTCACATTTGCCTATTTCAGGCCTTCCTCCCTCTGTCACTCACTATAAACAAACACATTTATTCCTTCCCTTCATTCACTCTCACTTTGCAGACAAATAATTCATACATGAGTACATTCTTGTTTATTTTTCAGCCAGTTTTTAACATTTTTAGTGAATGTTTTAAAGTCCGTTATTATTTTAATTTCATTTGGCATTGTGTTCCAGATGTGACTGCCCTTTATAGAGAAAGCTGTTTGTCCAAATGTGGTTCTGCGGTGGAATATTTTACAGTTATTGTTAACAGAACTCCTGGTGGCTCTGCTGCTGTCCTGTCTTTGGACGAAACCAGCAAGTGGCTCGGGTGCTGATTTATGGAAACATTTGAACGTTAATTTCAGAAGACAGAGGTCAATGAAGCTCTCAAAACTCAATAGGTTGTATTTTTTTAAAACATTACAGTGATGCCACCTAATGGGCTTTTTGTCCAAGATTTTTAGGGTTTGATTATATAATGAACCTATATGTCTTATTGTGGAAGGGGCTGCTTGAGCCCAGACTGTCAAACAGTAAGTATGTACTTAACTCTTTGGCGCCTCTGTGTGGCTGCTTCCTGGTACCCCAGTCCTTGTCACTCTTGACTTTGGGTCTGACGTCGATGGGAGGAGGAGGAAACTCTTTGGTGGAGGGTGTGGCCGCCGCCATTTTGCTTAGGTCAGGATACAACGGAGGAGGGGTAGAGGGAGGAGCGTGACCCAGTGCCGTCTCGTCACATTCGTGTGCTCGGATATTGGAGAAGATGGGACACATGTTAGACAAGTCTCTTTTCTTACCATTTGTCAGAATGTTGTCTTGAATTTTGTTCTTTACCGTCACAAGCTCTGAGTCAGTCTGCTGCTTTATTGCTGTGTCAAGCAGTTTCTCTGCCTCTGCCAGACTATATTTGTCTTGCTTTCGTCTGCTGCCATTTGCTGCCTGTTTTGTTATCTACAAGAGCCTCGCAGTCAGCCACCCTCAGCCTGCCTGTAAACTTAAACCTCTTTCTCCACTTAGCCAAAAACCGTTTACTACTCCTGTCCTTCTTGTGCATAAATTTACCATTGCCTGACAACACAAAAATCTCATTCTCATCTTCTTGCGCCACACAACAAGAAGACAAGCAGCCTTGATTTCTGCCTCGCTGCTTAACTTCTGCATTGTCGCGGACAATCCCTCTGCTGCAACAGTTACCCATTTTTTTTTTTTTCACCAAAGTAAACCGTAAAACATTAAAAACACACATGAACAAGCATGTGAATGACCGGACAAACAAACTGCAGTTATTTATTTAATGTATTTATTTTATTATAATTTGAGATTATTTTATCTTGTATATTTTTAGGGGTTACAGTGATCCCTCACTTATCGCGGTTAATGGGTTCCAGAACCGACCGCGAAAAGTGAAAAACCGCGAAGTAGCGTCACCCCTAATGACATCACCCATAAATAATACGTACGTTCATTCTCTCACTCTCTCTCTCATATGATATGTGTGTGTGTGTGTGTGTGTGTAAGTGTACATACATACGTAGGTGTAAATAAAGTGTACATAAATATGTTTTTAGAACTCTTTTATTCTTATAACAAGATACGTAACTCAAGATGAAGCTGATTTACTGCACAGGTTAATGAGAGCTTTACTGCTCCTCAGGTGACGCCTCATCGTCAGGTGCTAGAGGCGCAGGATCGTCAAGGGCAGCTTCCGATAGAGCTGGAGGCGCTGCAGGAGGCGGCGTAGTGGCTCGACGGGAAGACTATTTCGCACAAAAAGGCACAAGAGAACAGCGAAAAGTTCCACGCTGCGAGACTAAGCAACACGAGCGATAAAGAACAATGAATGCGGTCTTCCTTCGCTAGGTATGGGCGCTCGGCATGGAGAGAAGCTGGGTAAAACGTCTCGGCCAATCAGCTTGCGAGATTCCCGAGCCGAGCCAACACGAGAACAGCAAACAGAGAGGTGGATTTTGAGTTGTGCGGGCTCTCCGTGTTGATACCTGATGTTCTAATGTAGTCTCCCTGCCTTCTGCTAGCGCCTGCCCATTTTTTTCTCAATTTTGAATTTTTGATGAATATTTTTGAAAAATCCG
Organism: Pholidichthys leucotaenia; assembly: GCA_020510985.1. NCBI lineage: Eukaryota > Metazoa > Chordata > Actinopteri > Cichliformes > Pholidichthyidae > Pholidichthys > Pholidichthys leucotaenia. Next base: position 272,056,619 of record CM035846.1, on the reverse strand, counting down.
CGATGCACTGAGGGCGCGAAAGGTGAGGCGCGAAGTAGCGAGGGATCACTGTATTTTATTTTAGACCTGTTTTAAATTATGCCTTAAGGTATTTTGATTGTCACATTAAAGTTTATCCTTATTATATTAGCACTATTTATCTTTATTTTAAGGTTATCTCTCGTTATAACCTTTATTCTCTACCCCCCCCCCCCTTTTTTATATATATATATTTTTTTTTATCTCCGGTCACCAGCTGCTGTATTTTCCTGGGGTATCAGACTGCGATACCCCCGCATGCTCTTTTGTGGGTCCACTTTGCGCAGTAGAAATGCACTTCTTTCGTGGACTTGAACTGGCACCCACCAAGCTCTACCTCGTCCTCAACTGATTTGGACTTTATGGTATCTAACGTTTGAGTTTTAACTCTTTTATGCGTATTCTCAGACCGACCGCAGACTCGAACTGTGCCTCATTAGTAATTAAATTTACTCACTTCGATCCACCTGTGGGTTGGCTCAGTCACTCTCCGGTTCCGCTCCCACTGCCTCCGGACCGTGCCTCACTTCCACAAAGCCGGCTTGTTGGCACCGGCGGGGGAGGCAGCTGTGCGATTCGTTGAATGCCGGAAGCAGGCAGAGATATCTGGAGTCCCTGAGTTTGGGCGCCAAGTATGTTAGAAAAATTCTTCTTAACCTTCAGTCAAGAATCAGGTGGGATCAGAGTTTCAGCAAATTTAATTACACTGGCCAGTGGAGAACAATACAAAAACAGTCTCAGTATATTTGTGCATCATTGTCACTCAAACACAAATTGCTCAGTTCTTTTAAGCCCTTTATCATCTGAGAAGTGGAGGAGAAAATGTCCATGGTGATTGGTTCAGTACATCTGGTCAATACTTGGTGTACAGATTCTTTCTCAGGAACCATGATGCTCACTCAGCACCAGTCACACAGGAGCCGTACAAAATGAACTAGAACAAAATGATAACAAAATCCAGCTGCATCCTTGACACTTTAACACAGACTCTGAGACAAAGCAAATCACAAATATGAAACTAATACTGTATGAAACTTTTCTATCAGCTCCTCACCAACCAGACAGCAGGAAAAACCTCCGTTATTTTGAAATCCAAATCTTGGCACTTTTAGTTTCTCTGAAGGCTGCTGACTGATTTAAAGTCATTGCCTTTGTGAATTTCAGTCATCTTAACTTGCCAGGTACATAATAATGAACATAAATTATTAGTTAATATTGTAGTAGCTGGTGAAGTAAATCCTCAGCGATTTATCAGTCACTCTTGCCTTTCCCTGCAATGAAGCCTAACCAGACCTGTTAGCTAAGCGACTCATTATTGTTCCAGTTACCAGCAGGTTAAAACCACCATAAATACCTCCAATGCTTATCTCTTGTATTTTTTTCCGCGTTTAAAGTAGTTTAATAAGCTCATACTTCTCTCGGACAGCAACGCTAGATAGACACTCTTTGCCAGTAGAAACGGTCACGCTGGCGCCGGGCAGACAGGGCGCTTCCATGTGGATGACAGTCACACACATTGTTCGTGTGCATGCTTGCGGAGCGTTTCTTTCATATTTAATTTTTCTTAAATTAATACATCATAGGCGTGGTGGCATACTTCCTTCGGGAGGCATGCTGCCACACAGAAATGTTACCAGAGGAAACCTTGCATTTACATATGACCCATGTCTGTATTCTATAAGGATAAAATTCACAAAAATTCCATTTTGCACAATATGGGACATTTAACATGGATTATAAAACCCTGAAATACTTACGTAGTTATTGCTAAACTGTAGAAAGCATTGTTACTTTTGTGTGTTTGTTGGATGTCTAGAACATCAGGCCAGACGTTCGCCAATGCCAATTCCTCCCGCTCCCATGCGATCCTTCAGGTTGTGCTACGGCGCAATGACCGCGCAACCACCCTGCATGGCAAATTTTCACTGGTCGACCTGGCTGGTAACGAGCGTGGCACAGACGTCAGCAGTAACGACCGTAACACTTTAGTTGAGACTGCTGAGATCAACCGCAGCCTGCTGGCTCTCAAGGTAGGCCAGGCCTTCCATATCTTCAAGAAAGGATCAACTTTCTCTTGCTCATATATTCAAGGTTCAGATACGTAAGTGTACCACTCTATTTAATAAAGTGAAACTGTAAAGGATGGTCCAAAGGCTTTACCTTTATGATGTATTGCAGTTAATAAAACCAAAACCATGGTACAACTGCACCTAACACCCATACATGTCCTCATTTCCTGTAGGAGTGTATTCGTTCCCTGGGAAAGAACAGTGATCACATTCCTTTTCGAAGCAGCACTTTGACCAAAGTCCTCAGAGACTCTTTTATAGGAGAAAAGTCCAAGACCTGCATGGTAATTTACTGTCCCAAATTTGGTTTGCTGCCAGACTGGTGTGTTGTATACAGATTGACTGGAAGAATTTTTCCTGTTTTTCACAGATTGCCATGGTGTCTCCCAGTATGTCTTCATGTGAATATACCATGAACACACTACGCTATGCTGACAGGTGCATGTGTAGTTTTATGAAATTTAACTTGATTGGATTTTTTTTTTTTTTTTTAATTCTCAATTTCATTTTTGCCTTTCTTTGGTAGAGTGAAGGAATTGAAAAGTGATTCCCAAGCAAGTAAGGCACCCAAGAGGGAAGAGGAAATAAGCAGTTCCTCAGAGGAGGTAAACCTGCTCAGCAAGAGTCTAAAATTGTTAACCAATACATTCTGAGTCTAATTTGACTAGTCACTTCTATGTGGTCCAGGGGTCTGGGGACACCAGTGTGTATGATGCCCTCTCTCAGGTGGCTGAACTGGAGGAGAAAGTTTGTGTAGAACTCATGGTAGTTTTCTTTAACTTTTTTTTAATATTTATTTTATTGGAATCATGTTTAATTCCTGTTTGTTTGCTTTCTTTGTTTGATTTTTAAGAGGGCAGCCGACATCAAGCAGGCGATGGACCAAATCTCGTATAACATTGATGAAGGGCTTCCTGACCTGGTTGATTATTCACGAAATTTACTCGGTTTGTACAAAACAGAACTTTGTGTGTTCTTCAGTAAATCAAATTTAGCCTTTTTATATCGTGCAGTTTGCCATTTTGTTCTACTGCTCTTACCTGGATATAGACAAGCACCAGGAAATACAGCATTTGCTAATAAAATGGTAAAATATGATTAAAGACTTTAAAATGAATAAACTAGTTGGCTTGCTTTTATCAGAAATGAATTAAATGAATTCTTAATAAATTTGTTTCTTCTGTTGTTCATAGACCTAGTTCTGGCTCTCCAGTCTGCCGTGGATGAGGAGCGAAAGCGGCCTTAGAGTCACCCAATGAAGTGACAAGTTGTTTATCTTGTATCTGTGTTTTCAAGAATTGCTATGCATTCAATAAAGTGTTTTTTTAAAATATATATATCATTCTGATTCCATAACTGTGGCAAGATGTTTTAAAGCTTGAGCTACAGCTGTGAGATGCAACACATGTACACACTCGGAGAACTAAACACACATACTTGTACGTTTAACGGGACCTGTTGGAGCCAACTTAAGTGTAACACTTTCAAGCTACAGGATATGAAGATCCAAATCACTGTTTAACCATCCTTGCCATGTTTTTGCCTTTGACTGCAGTCTGTACCATCAGCTGTCTACACAGGCAAGACAGAAAATGTAGTAACCCTAGGTAAGCCAAAATGTCAGCACACTGGCTCGATGGCCTTTGAGGATTATTAGAAGTACCTGGGAGTGTACAAATCAGCTGCTTATTGTTAATAATGAGGACAGTGATTATCTGAAAGCACGTGGGCCCTATTTCAGAAAGATGGTTTAGTGGCTTACCTGGTTAAGTTAACTTAGTTCGTGGTAACTGAAGAGTTTTTGGTTCCAAAAAGTCAGTATGTTTGTAACTATGTGTTGTAGGCAGAGAGTAGGCAGACTCTGATTGGAGACTTCACAAAACAAAAGTTTATTTTCCAGACCAAGAAAAATGTTTTTTTCTTTTTTCAGCCAAAAAAAAAAAAAAAAAACCCTGATCAGTGACTCTTGCGTTGGTGTTTCCAAGACAACCAGTCTTAAACTGTATTGGCAAAAAAAAACCCCACATTTGTGCAACAGCACCACCTAGTGGTAGAAAAATATTGCACAAATCCCAAACCATCAAACCACATCACCCGGAGCAAACAGAACCCACAAACAACTCAAAACATCAAATGCATTAATATCCCGTAAATTAAAACAATAAAAAAAAAAAAAACACAAACCTGTTATACACGCCATATTATCACTAGACAAATACTGTACATTGTCCTCTTACACTCTCCCCCACTTGATAAATGTCGTCCTGACAGTATACCTTCTAGGCTTGGACTACATGTCAGTGTGCTAAGAGCCATAAAGTATCGTAGGCGTAAATTTATTTAACTTAACCTTAGTTCATGAGATACTCACAGTGTGAGTATATGAGTGTGAGACACTCATAGTGACTACACTGTCACTATGTTTAACATGCTTTTTAAACATCTGGATTTTAATGGGACACACGCCAGGCTTTTATTTGTGGACTTTTCTTCCACCTTTAATACAATCCAACCTCATATTTTAGTTGAAAGGCTCCTGCAACAATTTGATTTGAGCAATAATCTGGTGGGTTGGATTCTGGATTTCTTAACCAACAGGACGCAGAGAGTAAGGGTCAATGGTACATTGTCTGACCTAAAGTGCTCTTCTACTGGCTCTCCTCAGGGGTGTGTGTTGTCACCACTACTCTTCATCCTGTACACAAACATGTGTCGGAGCAGTCATGACAACAGACACATTATAAAGTATGCTGATGACTCAGTCATTGTCAGTCTCCTCCAGGATGGTGAGAGTGGCCACGGCCCAGTAGTTGATAATTTTGTTCACTGGTGTGAGGATTCCTACCTGCAGCTGAATACATCAAAAACAAAAGATATGATTATTGACTTTAGGAGGAAAACTCCCAGGCACAAAGTCACCATACTAAAAGGCCAGACCACCGAATGTGTACAATCGTACAAATATCTTGGGACAATTATTGATAGTAATTTAAACTTTAAAGTGAACTGTGAAAGGGTGTGCAAAAAGGGTCAGCAAAATTTGCATTGTTTGAGGAAACTTGCACGCTTCCAAATTGACCGAACCATAATGACATTGTTTTATCGGGCTTTTATTGAATCTGTTTTATCCTTTTCTTTAGTGTCATGGTTTGGTCAGATAAAACTGAAACAGAGGAAATCCTTGGATCAGGTAGTTAGATGGTCCAGTCGTTTGCTTGGTGAGTCACAGCTGAGCCTGACATCCCTGTACACCAGACAAGTACAGAGGATGGCTGCCTCCATTTTAAATGATGATTCCCACCCTTTGCACTGCAACTTTCAGCTTCTTCCCTCAAGACGGAGGTTTGCTGTCCCAAAAAGTAAAACCCAGCGCTACAAAAACAGCTTTGTCCCTGCTGCTGTCAAAGAGTTGAACAAGCTATAAAAATATATTGTACATATTTTATATTTACTTATTTTGTATGATGTCACTTGGGTTCTAAATATTTTATTGGGTTTTAGACCTTTGAGTTTCTTAACCTCTGACTAGTTTTTAACTTTAATATGACCCCTCTCTCTTACCTCTGGTTTCTCCCTCATCTCATTTGTCTTTTTATACCCTGTTTGATGGAGCCTTGAGTATTTTTATCATGTTTATAGTCAGCTTCATGTGTGCCTGTGTCTTTGTCTATGTTGAATGTAATTAGTGGCTTGTAAATATGGTTGTCACCAGACTGCAAAACAAATCTACCTACGGGTACAAATAAAGGAACCTGAACTCAGACCACCGCACACTGAAGTCTGTAATACTCCTAATATTATCAGTACTTTCGTGCCTAAATACTCTTACAGTCAATGCATATTCACACAGTTGACCTATCTATTTGTCTAGAGCAGTGGTGGGCAATCATGTGCCATGGAGGGCCATTCCGCTGCAGATTTTCTATTCCACCCAGTCTCATCAGCAGGTGCTTTCACTGATTAGCAGTCCTTGAAGGGGATCAGAGCAAACACCTGCTGAAGAGACTGGGTGGAACAGAAAATCTGCAGTGGAATGGCCCTCGCTGCCCACCCCTGGTCCAGAGTCTTTTCTCAGTTCCACTGACTTAAGACACACACATGGACATGCATGGCTAACACATTCTGTGCTCTCCATTACCAAATGCACATAAGGCATGTAGGTACATTTCAGTAGAGGAAAAGGGTGTCTCTGAATTATTTAACATTTTGGGACATTTTTCTCTACTACTACAGCCGCCAGTAACTATTGACAGCTACTTCTTTGGTGAGCACAGTTCTTTCTGTGAAACTCGGTTCTCCTAATCTGTCATATGTAAAGGTCTGTGGCTGCCGCCTTTGCCTTTTTGGGTATGTACGACTCTCCTCAGTCTCAGGTGTGAAGCAGTCCTGGATGGTGGTGCTGTCCATCCCAGCAGGGTTCTCCATACTGCCCTCACTCACTGCATGAATCTCTCGATCTTCAGCAGTGTGCACAGGCTCACTTGTTTTGGGGGCGCTGCTCTCAGTTTGTGGATGAATTCTTGAGCAGTGGGATTCAGAGCAGATGAGTGGTGGGATTCAGCTATAGGCCATGTGAGAATTCCTGCAGAAAACTAATCATCTGATTCTTCACTCTCTCTTTGTTTGTGTCTCATTGCAGGCTTTGATCTGTTATTGTAGCCACTTTGTGTTTCTCCTGTGTTTCGTGGCAGGGGTGGTAGAGTCATATGTGGTGATAGGGAGGAAGTCACATGGTAAGAGCATATTTCTGTGGAGTATTCTGGTCCTGCCTTTGCCAGATTCAGGGCTCACTTCAAACACAGGACTATTTTCTCCTTTTTGACTCTTTGACATAAATATTATCCTTGTAGAAGAGCTTGGAAGAACGAGGCGATGTGATATATAAACCAAAGTTTATTATCAGCTCCTCGAACAAGTCTCATCCTAGTGCAGCAGCAGAAGAAGGAAAAAGAGACCGAACACCTTCGGCTCTATGAACTTATACTTGCACATAACAAAAGACATGCATATCAAAAGCTGACATCCCTCATTATCTTAATCCCCCGTTATCTTTGTACTCCTCCTCATGGCCCTGGGGGGTCAGGGCAGCTCCTCCGGTCTCCACCGCAGTGCCTGGGAAGCTCTTTGATCTTCACTGGCGGTTGAGACTCTTTGTCCTGTTCTGAGGTGTGAAGTCGCTTTACATATGTAATCACCAAACATTCTCACATGCTTCAACATATGTAGGTTATGGAATATATGATTAATATAGACCACAGCCCCCCCCCAAACGACTAAGAAAAGGACAATAGAAAAATTCACAGTTGAAAGATAATTACTATGACATACTAACTGCTACACCTCTTGCCACAGAAGAAACTTTCCAGCAGCCATGCTCCTAAGAGAGTTCAGTGGTAATCATAACAGCATAGTAATATCACAAGTCAGTCCTAAACTGTTACAGCACAATTAGTGAACAACTGTTGAGTAGTTTGCATCAGTCTCTGTGCCGTCTGGGTTTTAATCTTCTCCCGAATCTGCTGTGGGTCTGCTTAGCACTAGAAGTCCCAGCATTTTTGTTGGTTTGCTCCATCCAGGATCATTTCCAATGCCTGTTGAATGTTGAATCTCTGCATCTTCGTTCCTTGGAGAGGAGCTTCTTTCACCACAAAGTTCTTGAGGGAACTGAAGCGATAGTCCATGTGCACTGAGGTATTTATCCATCAAACAATTGTCTGGTTGCAGTCACATGAGTCGTTATGGTCACATGGGACATTCACATTGTTTTTATTCCTCATTCTCACATTCACACAGAAGTAGCCAACATGACTTCACCACTGAAGTGTGAAGTGTGACCCCCTCACCCCACACACTGCCACTAACAGCCTCATTACCATAACAAAATGAGTGACCACAGGGGGGACTTGGGGCCAATTGGCCCTCTTGTGGGTTTCCTAGGTAAAAAGGCCAAATGGCCCCTCTCTGGGACTTCTAGTGTTTTAAGCATCCTGCTGGGACCCTCCTGTAAGGAATCTGCAGCCTGGGAAGGAGAGTGATTATTTGTTCCCTGTAGGGGGGCTGAGTCTTTTCTCTTGGGGGGTCTACCCCGCCGAGGTGCTCTCGCCAACCGTGCAGGCTCGTCTCTCAACAAGAAGGCAGGTTTAAGTCTGTCAATGCTGACTGTTTCTTTTCTATCCCCAAAATCAGGCACAAAGTGTTTATCACCAAGTTCCAGCACTCTGAATGGCCCATCATATGGTGGGCGGAAAGGTGGTTTTAAAGCTTCATGCCTAACAAAAACGAATTCAGCGTTCTTTAAAGCTTGTGGGACAAAAACCCGTGGAAAAGAGTGATGTGCCGGTCCGGGGAGAGAGTCCGGTCCGTTGCTGCCTAAAAACCTCAGGGCTGGAAAATGCCCTGGCTCTGGGTTCTCTGGTAAAAATTCACCTGGGAGCCTGAGAGGTTGTGCAAAAACTAATTCTGCTGGAGAGGCGTCTAGATCCTCTTTGGGCGCAGCACGCAACCCCAATTAAACCCAGGGAAGTTTATTTACCCAATTTGTATCCATTAGTGAGGCTCTGAGGGCGGCCTTTAAAGATCTGTGAAAACGCTTGCATAACCCATTAGCCTGAGGGTGATAAGCGGTGGTGCGGTGAATTGTCGCCCCTAAGCTGCTGGACATGGCTGACCAAAGCTCCGAGACAAATTGAGGCCCCCTATCGGATGTGATGTCCGATGGGACGCCGAAACGTGCCACCCAGTCTGTCAAAAAAACGCGAGCGACTTCCTCCGCTGTGGTTGACGCCAGAGGGACTGCCTCTGGCCAGCGCGTGGTACGGTCTATCATTAACAGGTGTGCGAAACCTTGGGAGGAAGGTAGTGGTCCCACGAGGTCGACATGAACGTGATCGAACCTTCTAGCAGGGATTGGAAAAGGCTCCAGAGGGGCTTTTGTGTGTTTGTGTATTTTGGCGCGCTGACAAGAAATGCAAGTTTTTGCCCATTCTTTTACGTTTTTGCGCAGGCCAGGCCACACAAACTTTTCGGCGACCATTTTAACCGAGGCGCGCACACCTGGGTGCGCGAGGGAGTGAATTGAGTCGAAAATACGGCGGCGCCATGTAGCTGGGACTAACGGGCGCGGTCGGCCGGTTGAGATATCGCATATTAGGGGGGGCACGCCGTCGTGTAAACCCCTTTCCTCCAGCCTTAACCCTGTTGGTCCAGACAAGAGTGCGCGCACGTCCGCGTCACTATTTTGTTCCTCTGCCATGGCTGCATAATCTATCCCTGCATGGATTGGGGCCGCGTATGTGTCCGCGTTGGTGAAGAGTTCCGCGGCTGAGGTAGTATAATCTGTCTCCTCGCACTCTGGCGATGTCACAGCGCGAGAGAGGCAGTCTGCTACCACGTTAAGTTTGCCTGCCACATGTCGAATGTCTGTGGTGAACTCTGAAATCGCAGCCAGCTGTCTTTGTTGCCTGCCTGACCACGGTTCGGAAATTTTAGCCATAGCAAAGGTGAGCGGTTTGTGGTCGACAAAAGCCGTGAAACTCCGCCCTTCTAACCAGAACTGGAAGTGGCGGATGGATAAATGAAGCGCTAGCAGCTCCCTGTCAAAAGTGCTGTATTTACGCTCGGTTTGGTTTAGCGATTTGCTGAAGAATGCCAAAGGTTGCCAGATTCCGCTGACATGTTGTTCTACAACTGCCCCTATAGCTAGGTCCGAAGCGTCTGTGGTTAGCGCAATGCGGGCCGAGGGATCGGGGTGAACCAACAATGTGGCATTAGCTAGGGCGCTTTTTACTTCCGCGAAGGCGTGTTCGCGCTCCGGGGTCCATTCGACCGCGTTGGAAGCTTTTTGTTTTCTGAGCGCGTCATATAGGGGCTGCATGAGCTGAGCTGCGTGGGGGAGGAAACGGTTATAAAAATTAACCATTCCTAAAAATTCTTGCAGCGATTTGACCGTTTGTGGCCGTGGGAAACTTTTTACTGCGTGAACTTTGTCTGGAAGTGGGACTGCCCCCTTCGGAGAAACTCTGTGTCCTAAAAAATCAATTTGTGACACGCCGAATTTGCATTTGGCTGGATTGATTATTAACCCGTGCTCTTCTAGCCTCTGAAAAACCATAGTGAGATGCCGCTCGTGTTCTTCCTCAGACGAGCTGGCTACCAGCATATCGTCGAGGTAGACGAAAACAAAAGGGAGGTCGTGTAATACTGCGTCCATCATCCGCTGAAAGGTTTGAGCCGCGCCTTTGAGGCCGAAAGGCATCCGCAAAAATTCAAAAAGGCTGAAAGGGGTTATTACAGCTGTTTTAGGAATGTCCTCTGCTCGAACTGGGACTTGATGATAACCGCGGACCAGGTCTATTTTTGAAAAAATGCGCGCACCCGCCAGATGCAGTGAAAAATCCTGAATGTGAGGAATTGGGTAGCGGTCATGCGCTGTCGCATTGTTTAATCTGTGGTAATCGCTGCACGGTCTCCAAGAACCGTCGGATTTCGGAACCATGTGAAGTGGTGAGGCCTAGGGGCTTTTCGAGCGTCTAATAATGCCTAATTTTTCAAGGGTGGTACACTCGTCCCGAGCTATGGCGAGCTTGGCCGCGTCTAAGCGCCGAGCTTTGGCAAATACGGGTGGGCCCGTTGTGGGAATAAAATGTTCAACCCCGTGTTTAGCCACTGTGGCTGAGAATTTGGGAATTGTGAGTGCTGGAAATTGGGTGAGGAGTTGATCAAACTTACCTCCTGCTGTGGTGACGCTAGCCTGCACGGGTGGTGGAGAAAGTCAAGCTGAGCAGGGAATAGAAGCAAAGGACTGCATTAACCAAGCACCTGTTCGCTAGATCAACTAATAACCCATGTGCACACAAAAAATCTGCGCCCAACAAGTTAAAACTCACCGCCGCTACAACAAATGTCCATCTGTAGTTGCGGCCGTGGATGCAGAGGTGCAGGCTCTTCTTGCCAAAAGTGTCGATGGTGGAGCCGTTGGCTGCCACCGCTCCATTGCCCCGGGGGCCCATGGCCCGGTCTGCTTGGGAGGGCATGACAAAACTTAGTTGAGCTCCCGTGTCGATAAGGAACCGCTTGCCGGTGTGTCCGTCCGTCACATATAAAAGCTTGCTTTTTTCGCCGAGAACCGCCGCTGTTAACGGCTCTCGGCTTCGGCGTTTTCCGGAAATTGTGAATTTGCAGGGGGGAACGCATTTGTAAGCCTTCTCGGCGAAGCGGTGGTGGTAATAACAAACGTCGCTCCGTCTGTTGCGTCCTGGCCGTGTCACTGTCACCGCGGGCTGATTCTGCTCGGTGATTTGTGGCTCCTCGTGGCTCCGGACATCAGCGTTGAGGTCTGCGGATGCTGCTGTGGGTGTCTGCTCCTTGCAGGCGTTGACGAGCCATTGAGCTTCGTGAGCTAGCGTGCGGAAGTCTTGCTGGGTGCTGCATCGCATGTTGGCCAGCGTCCCTCTCATGTGTGGCGGCAGCGTACTGAGGAATATGAAATGGAAGAGGAAGTTGTCATTGTCCTCTTCTTTAAGTTGCAGCAAGTCCTCCATGAGGGCCTTGGGTCTGCCTCCTCTGTGGCCGTAAACCACCAGGATCCTCTCGGCTCTCTCCTCGGCTGAGGGGACGTAATTTGCCACGATGGCCGCTTTCAGTTCTTCATATTTTTTTTTTTTTCCGGTTCCGGTTCCGCCGGACCGGCGGCGCCACACGAGTCGGCTGCCTGTTGCAACAGCCTTTTTTTTTTATCTTCCTTCTTCTTTCTACACCTTTCACTCTGTATATATATCACGGACGCACGGATCGCCCCGGGGGTCTCCCGGGTCGGCGGACGGAGCCACGGTTTGCAGCGGGAGACGTTACAGCGGGGAGGAGCTAGTGCTAGCTAGCACTTGGCCGCCGCCCGGTGCTAATGGGAAACTCGACATACCGGGAGCTGTAGCGAAAAGGACGCGGGTGCCGGGCTGGAGTTTAGGCGGCGTGAAAGAAATATAAGACAGAATAATAAAGAGCGATGGCAAGAACCAAGCAGACCGCCCGTAAAATCTACTGGAGGAAGAAGCCCCCCAGGAGACAGCTAGCCACCAGGGCTGCTCGGAGAGGCGCTCTGGCCACCGGCAGAGTGAAGAGGCCTCGCCGTCACAGGCCCGTGGCTCTGAGAGAGATCCGTCGCTACCAGAAATCCACGGAGCTGCTCATCCGTAAGCTGCCCGTCCAGCGCCTGGTGAGGGAGATCGCTCAGGACTTCAAGACCGTCCTGCGTTTCCTGAGCTTCGCCGTCATGGCTCTGCAGGAGACCAGCGAGGCCCACCTGGTGGGTCTCTTCTTCGCTAAGGGGGTCACCATCATGCCCAAAGACTTCCAGCTGGCCTGCTGCATCCGCGGAGACAGAGCTTAGACTTTCTGCTGCACATTCACCAGCCATAATGCTCTGCACTGTGTGTCTATATATATACATTTATAGTAATATGGACATATGTTTACTAGATGTTGTTTTTTCTTGCCTTCTGATTGTTGCTCTGAGTGTTGCTATCCCTATGCTGTTGCAATCCTGGAATTTCCCCATTGTGGGACTAATAAAGGCTTATCTTATCTTATCTTATCTTATCTTATATTTGTCCTGGGCCGGCGGCCGCTGGATTATGCTCCGCGCACATCTCGAAGTGGCGGCGTTGAGTTTGGCGACGATGTGATAGAACTTTGTATCGTCAGCCGTGATGCCCGTAAGTGCAAACTGGGCTTCAGCTTGCTGAAACCACGAGGCGGGGTCTTCCTGCCAGAAGTCCGGCAGGTTGACGGTGACGCCGTTTGTGTAGACCGTCACTGCTGTGTCCGCAGGGTGAGAGTGCCTTGCTTCGGCTCTCTCCGCGGCGCTGGTGCTCGGTTGAGCCCTTTCTGTCACTTCTGCCGTGGGGAAACGTCGTCCATCTGTTCCCCTGTCTGCATGGGCGCCAGCGTCTGCCTCGGTCGCCACAGATGAGTCGATCGCGGGGGAACGCCTCTGGTCCATCCTCGCGTCAGGGTCACCAGTGTAGAAGAGCTTGGAAGAACGAGGCGATGTGATATATAAACCAAAGTTTATTATCAGCTCCTCGAACAAGTCTCATCCTAGTGCAGCAGCAGAAGAAGGAAAAAGAGACCGAACACCTTCGGCTCTATGAACTTATACTTGCACATAACAAAAGACATGCATATCAAAAGCTGACATCCCTCATTATCTTAATCCCCCGTTATCTTTGTACTCCTCCTCATGGCCCTGGGGGGTCAGGGCAGCTCCTCTGGTCTCCACCGCAGTGCCTGGGAAGCTCTTTGATCTTCACTGGCGGTTGAGACTCTTTGTCCTGTTCTGAGGTGTGAAGTCGCTTTACATATGTAATCACCAAACATTCTCACATGCTTCAACATATGTAGGTTATGGAATATATGATTAATATAGACCACAATCCTCCCAATAGGATCATATTTTCCCTGGCCCCCCTATCTCGACCACATTCTTCACCAGAACATGGCTACCCACTTGAAGCGCAGGACCATATATTCTTTTGTCATATTGTTTTTTTCCTCTGTCACATGACTTGAATGCATTTTTGGAGGCGATGCTGTATGCCTCAGCCATCCTATTTCTCCACTCCTCTGCATAGTTCTGGTGAGTGCCTAGGCAGTCCTCTTTTTCAATCCCAAATAACAAGTCCACTGGCAATTTGGGTTGCCTGCCAAAAATCAGAAGAGAGAGTAGCCTGTGGCTTCATTTACTGTACAGTTGTATGCATGAGTGACCTTAGGGAGATGGCTTTTCCAGTAACTTTTCTCTTTGTCAGTTAAGGTTCTTAGCATTGCGAGGAGGGTTCTGTTGAATCTCTGTTTGGCCATTTCCTTGGGGGTGGTATGGTGTAGTGTGAGAACCCTTGACACCAGAGAGCTCTTTTAGGTGATTTAGCAGTTTGTTTTCAAATTCTCTCCCTAGGTCACGATGTATTTTTTTCTGGAAAACCAAACTTGAGACAGAAATCATTAAATTTTTCCGCTACAGTCTTGGCTGATTTGTTTGTTGTGGCATATGTCTGAGCAAATCGAGTGTAATGATCCATTATGACCAAAATGTACTCATAACCACCTTTACACTCTAAATGCAGGAAGTCAGCAGAGACCAGCTGAAATGGGTGCGTTGTTTTGATGCTTTGCATTGGTGCCAGCGTTTGCCTGTGAGGTTTTCTTTTTTTAAGACACTCACATTTGTTACAAAATATTCTGTTTCTTTGCATTTTGGGCCAAAAGAAATTATCCCTTATCAGGTGAAATGTCTTTTCTGTGTCTAGGTGGCCCATTTTTTTAATGCAGCTCATCTAAAATAAGTGGATGGTACACTTCTGGGAGGACAAGCTAATTTTTTGTTTGCGTTTTGTGATCCATAGTCCCATCTGCCCTGATCTTTAGTCTGTCCCACTCGCTCGTTAGGGCTTTAAATTCAATACCCTCATCCTTAAGTTCTTGTGTCGTTGGTCTCTTGTTCATTATCTTGTGTTTATACATTTTGCCCATCACAGGGTCTTCTTTTTGAGCACTTCTTATTACATCTCAGGACAATGGCTGAAGAGTGTTGAGCAAATTCTCCATTTCCAGCTGTTCCTGAAGATCACTGAGTGACACTGAGTAAAGGTGTGGACACTGTTCTTTTTGATGGACCAAGATGCCTTGTTCTGTTGCCTTAACTGAGTCTTGACAAACAGACTGGGTACACTCGCTCATGTATTCCTCAAAATTGAGTGACATCCTAGATAAACCATCTGCATCTGATTTGCCAGGCCTATATTTTGATTGTAAAATTGAAATCGGCTAACTCTGCCACCCGTCTCTGCCCAGTGGCATTTAACTTTGCTGTTGTGAGTATGTGAGGGGGTTATTGTCCGTATACACCACAAGAGGGAGCAGGAAAAAGATGATCTCTGAAACGCTCACAGATGGCCCACTTGAGTGCCAGAAATTCCATTTTACCAGAATGCAGATGATAGTTTCTCTCTGGAGGAGTTAGTGTCCTGGACCCGTAAGCTATCACTCTGAGTTTGCCATGACTACACTGGTATAGCACAGCTCCCAGTCCTGCCTGTGAAGCATTGGTGTATAGAGCAAATGGCTCATTTAGGTCTGGATAACCTAGCACCAGTGGAGTGGAAAGTTTGTCCACAATGTGGTAGAGGACCTGATGATGATGTTCAGTCCATAAAACTTGAGTGGTGGATGGTAACTGTCCTTCTTTTTTCCTTTTTGTTTTTCCTCTTTGACCTTTTGAGCCTCTGTGGTGAAGATGAATCACTGGGTGGAGCTGCTAAATGTTCATACAAAGGCTTAGCTATATGAGAAAAATCTTGAATATAAGGCCTGTAGTAAGACAGGAAGCCCAAAAGCTGCCTCACTTCTCCCACTGTGTTGGGGCGCCTTCCTTTTAATGCCTGTACTGGGGCCACTTCTGTGGGGTCCATGCTGTGTTCTTCCTTTGACACTATCCTGCCCAAAAATCTGACTTTAGTCTTAAATAGTTCACATTTTTTTGTGGTGAGCTTAACTCCATGCTGCTGGTATTGAGGCAGTATTGCCCTTACATGTTGTACGTGGTCTGCAAATGAGCTACTGTGGACTAAATTATTGTCCAAGTAAGGCAAGCAGACGTCATCATGTAAACCTCAAAAACACTCCTCCATGCTTCTTTGAAATTCGGCAGGTGCTGAACTTAGGCCAAAGGGGATTCTGACCCACTGATATAATCCCCACGGAGTAATGAAGGCAGTGAGTGGCTGGCTTTCTTCATCCAGCAAGCCTTGGTAGTATGCTTTGCCCTGATCTAGTACTGAAAACCATGAACTATCACTCAAGACTGTCTAACATATCCTGTATACGTGGAATGGGGTGTCTGGCAGTGATTTACGATTTAGTTCTCGGTAGTCAATGCACAATCTCAGCTCACCTGACTTCTTCCTCACACACTATGGGGGATGAGTAGGGTGACTTTGATTTTGTAATCCATCCCCTGTTTATCAAGTCCTGCAGGTAGTTTTTAACCTCCTGGTGTAAGGGTTTTGGGACACTGATTTAAGTCTTTTGGACTGGAGTTGGGTCAGTTAGTGTAATGTCCATACGCAGTGAGGGTATACAGCCTACATCATATTCATCACATGCAAAGGCTTTACACTCCTCCCTCAGCATGTTTCTCACTTGAGCCTGCTGGTCATCAGTTAAGTGATCTAGCACTACAGGTGGGTCCAAAGCTTCACTACTGTTAATGGAAGGTTGTTTGGTGTGTCATCTTGGACCTGTGGGCGTGTACGACATCTGACTGGTGATTTCACCTGAGTGCAACACAACTTTACCTTTGCCTGTTTTAACTGTAATTTCATCAACAGACCGGTTGGTGTGTATTAACTGGATAAATGTTTTTGCAGTGCAGGAGTCTATGTTGAACGCACTACTTATGACATCTGCAGCACTGTCACTACCTGCGCTATTTTGTTGTTGCTGTAGCCTTTCGTTAACCACTTCCTCTGACATTAAAACCACTGATGGGATCTTCAGCTACTTTGGGATCACTAGAGACCAATACAGGCATCAGAAGACCAGTGTTGTGGTTGTCTGGTCTACCAAGTTTAAAATCTACTGGTATCCACTCCATAAACGGAATTTCAGTCTGGTTTGCAGCAACCCCATTAAGTGGAAATGGCCCTAAAAGTTCATCTAAGGCCCTGATAGTGCTATTGGGTAAATGCTCAGCTTGCCACTTATCATTAATTACTGTTCCCTGAGCGCCTGTATCCCACAGGGCTGTTACTGGTACATTATTAAAGGTGCATGCCACCATTTTGCACTTTCCTATGAATTGGATAAGCCTCTTTCCCCGTTTTTCTGAGAGATAACTGACTTTATTTATTTCTGGTAACTTCTTTTGTTGCTTTTTTTAACCACTAAGTGTTGTTCAACTAAACAGGCTGACCCACAAAGTAGTTTGTGCTCATCCCAGTGGCGCTTCTGGCAACCTTTTGAGCAGTATACTACTGCTGAATAACCTGTACATTTTTGCAATGTTCTGTTCCTGCACTCCTTTTTCAAGCAGTAATGGCATCGGTGGGACTCTGAAGGTTGTTGCTGTTGGGTTACTACTGGTCCCTCTGCAGCAACCCTCCGAAGTTTTCCTGTGGCCAACGTGGAGCTCTGCATCCTCTGGATATGTGACCCAGTTGACCGCACTTGAAACAGTGACCGCAAGTTCCTCCTCCTTTTTCCTGGCACATCTTGCAGCTTCTCCTGCGTGTCTCTCTGTTGTCTGGGTTTTGCTTTAGGTTCTGCACTTTAGCAGTGTTCATTGAGGCTAGCACCATCTGTTTCATTTCTGCTACCTCTGCCTGAAGTTCTCTCATCAGATTATGCACCCCATTGTCAGGTGAAGCTGCCACTGACTTTGATCTTTCCTTAGAGGCTTCCTTGTTCTCCTTTGGTTGTGCACTCAGAGTAGGTGAAGTACTCTGTGAGCCACTCCAAGTGTCATTGATTGTCTCCGGTTCCGCCACTCTGGGTGTCTTTGTATTCTTTTTTGAGCTTGTTGAGTCAGTCAGCCTCCAGGTTAACGGCTTCATTCAGTTTTTCAGTTAGAGCCTCATCTGTAGCATCAGGATTATCAAGATAGGGCTTGATCTGGAATTTTACATTGTCATTAAGCAGCCCTGCGCCAACAGATCTCAGAAACTTCTTCTTTATCAGGTCTGCACTGTAGTGCTCCTCAGACTCATTTGTCTTGGATGCAAAAAGCAATCTGTCCTTCAGTTCCATGGCTCTAAACAGAAAATCTTGAGCAAACTCTTTTTGGTCTTGAGAAATGCTGATCAGCTTTTGGGTACACGTCTGATGTGTCATCTTCTTTATAATGCCCCTTTAAAATAGTCTTTAACTTAGGTAGAGTCAAATCAGCCTTTATCTCGAGCATATCTCGGAACTTTAAACCTGTCCTTATGGCTCTTATCACAGCCTCAATGACTTCTGACTCACCATGTCCCTTGCGGAGCCCGCTTTCAATCTGGTGCATTAAATTGGTATATGACAACTTGTCACAATGACCGCCTTCACCAATTTGGCCACAGATACGGAACTCCCTCCGAATGGTCACTTCTGGCAGTTTGGTGAGAGGCAGATTATGGACTATTTGAGGGTGTTACATCTGACATGTTTAACCTGATGCCAAGCATTCTTATTTCCTCATCTGTGGTTGCGGGACTTCATTAGTTTGAGATATTTTTCTTCCATCGCTGTACGTTCTTTCCTTTGGGATAGTCCTTCTGTATTGCCACTAATAAACATTAACAGTTCTTGAATAATGGAAATTGCGGCATCTGTCTCCATGTTCTGCTCAATGTCATCCAACCTCATTTCTGCCAATTTTATCAGTGCTCTCTGGCTTTTCTTAGCTGCCTCCTCCTCATCCTCTATGCATTTTAGGTACTTACAGACCCTTACGATCTGATCCCAGCTTAACTGGTACAGCTGGGTTGTGGCTCTGTCCAGAAGAATTTCCAAGTTCATCTTAAATTTACCGTTGCTGTCTGTTACAGTTGGTTTTGGATCCACCGTTATTTTACCCTCTGTTTGTCTCTGGAGAAAAGCCCTCCTTTCCACACTAAATGCAGTCTTCCAGAACTTCTTCTCCTCGGCTGGCTTGCCAAAATACAGTATATGTTGCAGGCAGAGAGAAGGCAAACTCTGATTGGAGACTTCACACACAAAACTTATTTTTCTAGACCAAGAAAAACTTTTTTTTTTTCTTTTTCAGCCAAAAAAACAAACTGATCGGCAACTCTGGTGCATCCCGTAAATTAAAACAATTTAAAAAACATGTTATACACACCATATTATCACTAGGCAAATACTGTACATTGTCCTCTTACATATGGTAACAATGGCTGTGAATATAACCTGGTCCTGAGCAGGTTATGTTCAGGGTACGTTTAGAATATTTAAATTTGAGGACCCACAGCCCAAATGGTGGCAGGGGGGTGCCATGGCCCTCCTTGCCACCACTTGGGCCCTCCCAACACCCACCCTGGTCCCTGCCACTGGACAGTCTTAATGTAATTGTAGGGCAAAAACGATAGCGCTGTATACACTGGACTGTAAGGTGCTGTTCGTGTTTTATCGCCATGCTCAACTTGGAGTGTCGGCCAGAACACTACTTAAGGCCTGGATGTATTTGGTGCAGGAACAATTACAAGAGGAGATGGAGGGTTGCTTTCACAACTGCTACTTTATTGTGGTCTTCAAACAGGGCACTGTGCATGTGTAATCGTTGCTATGAGTGTGATACAGGAGTGGGTGTGTGTGGTTTCTGAAACAGAAATAAAGGAGAGATAATGAGTCCACTATCACTGAATAATAACTACTCATACATGCAGTACTACTGTATGGTTCTACCCAACTCAAGCAGGTTAGCAAGGCACTTTTAGCTCAGTTACACTTATAACCAAACTTATGAATTAGCTCACTCTTGCAAATTACACCATGAAATGAGTAGCAGCTATGTGCTCTAAACGCAGGATAAAGCTGGATTCATGCTGCACCTCTGCTGTCCACGTACATGTAACCGGAAACCTCGTGTGACGAAATTTATGTCATCATCTCCACTCCGCTAGTGTCTGTGGTGCTTAATCGTGGACGACCACGTGCAGCCCAAATTTTGTGACCACGCCGCCTGCAACACAACCTGAACGCGTTGAAAAGCGCATGCGCAAGACTGAACGTCCCATTCATGAGGTGGCGATATCGATACAGCATACCAAGACAAAGTAGACGAAGAAGACAATGAGGAAGCGGAAGATGAGAATAAACATACGCAAATCATACATAAATACTTAAGCAGCAGCATCTTCATGGAAAAGGAGTGAAAACCGGAAAGTCAAGCAGCAGAAAGCAAGCAGCGTTTCTTCGTTGGTGGAAATCCTGACGCGTCAGTGCATTGGTGCTACCTATAGGGTGGGAGTGAAACTACAAGTGATGGTTGTGCGCATGCATTAGCTGCTTTGCCTGGGTAGATGAAAAAAGTGAGCATGAACAGCGCCGAGTGCGTGCCGGGCTCGTCCAAAGCGGACAAGCGGGGAAATGCAGCATGAATAAGGCTCAAGTACAGCACAGTATCAAACAGTACGTGTAGATTCCCAACTAGCATCAAGTGAATGAGCAACAGGCTAATACCTTCACACACATTATGATGCTAATAGCAACACCACAGCACTTTGCGATGTGTTAAAGTAATTAACGTGAATGCATACAACATACTTTGTCATAGACACACAATGGCTTAACACAGTCCCCCGTTTTTCTGTCTGGACTCGACTAAAGGTGCCTTCACACCAAATGCGAACAGGCGAATTTTTCGTGCAGCATGATTACATTATAACTCAATGTAAACACATGAATAGACATGAATTCACTGGGTGAGATGCAGACAGGCAAAGCTGCCATTATAACTTTTGCAGCAGTGTTCAACCTGCTGTGTAAAATCCCCAAAATAATGTCATGCTTGGCTTTACATTATCCAGCAGGGAGCTCACCTGAAAAAGTTGTCCTTGCCTCAAAAACTTGATGGGTGTTTACATTGCTAGCTTGCTAGCCTTGTTAGCACGTCTCTGGCAGGAATCCATGGGTAAATGGCTCCGACATCCCGATTCAGCTGAAGACCTTCTCGTCCTTCTGTCTACAGGCGAGTGTCAGTCTCCTTTTAAAACTAGTTTACTCTCCATTGTTGATACTTATGCTCCGATGACAGCAGAATCTCAAAGCTAGTGCTATCCCTTGGACATTAATGCGCAAATGCGCGATTTCACTTGTGCTCTCCTCTTTCCATTGACTTTGCATGTATTTGTGCCGCCTGTTCACGTTTGGTGTAGAGGCACTTAACTTGCTCTCACGTCACTCATGAACTTGGCTAATTAGCACTCGAACAGGTCTCTTCACACTGCAGGCAAGGACACACAGAAAAAGTTCTCCCCGATGATGTCACGGTACCCCAATTCACTGTCTGAACTAAAATACAGACCAACTTATAATAAGCAAACTATATAAAGACTAAATGGCTGTGGCTTAGGGCCTTTTGTACAGCTGCCCCCAAATGTATGCCATAGATTTGCACCAAACAAAAGGCACTCTATGCTCAGCCCATGCTCAGATTGTCCATTGTCCCGATCTGGCAGGACTGGCAAGATCACCAGCTGGGCAACAGGTCTAGTGTAAGTTATTTTACCTGCACATCAGCAGACCTGATATGTCTGTTGGGACTGGGATGAACTCTCAGGATGCGCCTGATGGGCCAGGAGGCCCTCAGGAGATGGGGGTCCACAATCATGACCACTGAACCTTCTGTGACTTCTGCTGGAGATGACTGCCACTTCTGTCGAGTCTGCAGTCCAGGTAGGCACAGCCGGATGAAGCGGGTGCGAAACTGGTCAGCAAGCACTTGGGTGTGCTTTCACTGCCGATAACTCAGGAGCTCTTCTTTGGAATAGGCTACTTGGGGGAGAGGGCGACCTGTCCGGCCGCCCCATCAGCAAGCAATTTGGAGTAACAGGATCTGTATTGCTGATGTCAGATGGAACGTAGTCCAATGGCTTGGAGCTGAGTATCTCTTCCACCTCTACCAGCACTGTGCGAAGGGTTTCTTCTTGAAGGGGTTGTGCTCCAACTGTAGTGTAGAGAGCTGCCTTCACAGAGTGAATTTTATGCTCCCACACTCCTCCAAAGTGGGGCGCAACTGGGGGATTGAAGTGGAAACTAATCTTGTGTGGGGTTAAAAGTTGCTGAAGGTCTGGAGACATGTCTGAGAAGGCCTCTCGTGGTTTGGATTCTCCACCTCTGTAGTCCCTTGTTTTGACTAACTTCAGTCCCTTGTTTTGAGTACAGTTCAGCAGGTGTTCCTCATCGGGCACTGAGCCATCAGGTTCCGCAAGAGTCAACAGGAAAGAGTCGGTATCTAGTGAGGTCAGGACATCCAGGTGTACAGCTCTGATGGTAAGGCATTTAAAGATAATCCCCCACCTCTTCTCCAAACCACATCCCACCTGGACCTCAAACAGCCCGAAGCGGTCAATGCCTGTAGAGTAAAAGGCTGGCTTAAAGAGGCAAAGGCAAGCTGGTGGCAGGTCAGACATGATGGGTATAGTGGGTTTCACTCTCCATCTGCAACATTCAGTGCAGGTTCTCTGGAAATGAAGGACTGCTTCTCTTCCTCACCAGATCCAATAGGTGCACTTGAGTTCAGCAAAAACACAGTCTGGTCCTGGATGGTGAAGATGGCAGTCGAAATCCTGGATGAATAGGCGAGTGACTGGATGAGCAGGGTCTAGAACTAGTGGGTGTAGACTGGCGTGAGCTAGGTCTTCGGATTGGCAAAGCCTACCACCAACTCGGATGAGTTCTTCGGACTTGTCCAACTCTGGAAAGAGAGTTATGAGACGACTACTGTGTGGCACGGGTTTCCCGCCTTTAACCCACCTTTAATCTTCAGGAAAACTATCTTGCTGGGCTCTCTTGAAGAGGAGCATCTCTGCTTGGTGATAGTTCTCTGCAGTTGAACAGCCATCCTCAGCAGCTGCCCCATGTAGCTCCTGGGCTGTAGCTTCCAGCAGCTCTTTCCATGTATTGTACTGATACACATCTGACAACCCGGTCTCTCAGCTGTGGATGACACACCGCAGAAGGTTTCTTTCCGAAGTTTGGTTGAGTCTGGAATGTGTCCCAGGCTGCTGATCGGCTCCAATGGCCACTGGCTAGGGTCCATAAGCAAGAAGGGGGATCCTTGACTCCACCGATTGGGTCCTGCAAGGTTTTGCCACGTTACATCGAGGGCCACCTTAACTTGCCATTAGGCCCTTGGGCTCTGAGGTTTTGTAGCCCCCCCGCAACAGAATCTCAGTTTAAAAATATGTAATAGCTATGTTTTTAATAATGGATTGAATTTATATAGCAAATTTCATGACACCCAGCACTTTACAATGAGTCCCATTATTCATTCACTCCACAGTCAATGATAGTGGTAAGCTACTTCTGTAGCCACAGCTGCCCTGGGGCAGGCTGACAAAAATGTGGCTGCCAATCCATGCCAACTGAACATTTATTCATATTCACACACCACTGTCATAAACCATGAACACACTGGGAGCAAGGTAGGTAAAGTGTCTTGCCCAAGGACACAACAGCAATTTGATAAGTCAAATTTTCCTGCTCTGTTGGCAGAAAATTTTACTTAAAATAAGCAAAACTTTCTGGCAATATATAATTTTAGTTAAAACTAGAAAAGAAATATCTTCCAACAAAGATGAAATTTCTTAAAACAAGTTAAAACTATCTTAAAGCAAGTAAAATCTTACAGAAAACTGCACAACATAAAGAAATTCTTGTCAAAATTATCTTGAGAGATAAACAAACGTATAGCCCTGATTTAGGATATTTTATCTTACTAAGATTTTCATTTTTACAGTGACAGATGCTGCCTTCAGCATAAACACAAATTAGTCTAATCTCTCTCTGACACAGCACCATGGCCTAAACACCACCAGGTATGAGGATGACACTGATCAACAATTAGTCTAATGATGACAGCAGAAGACAAAGTATATCAGTCAAGTATTCCTGATTCAAACAATGCACAACAGCAGCAACTAGAAAAGCACTTGGAGAGTGCATACCTCCACCAAGGCTCTTTTAGTCCCTCATGGATGACCTCTAAAATGTAATGGGTTCGTGTGTAGGCCACGAGCCAGTTCTGGTGAAAATTGCATCAAAGTCTAGCCAGTAGTTTTGGAGGATTCTTGCTAACACACTGTGAGAAAAGCCTTGGTGGAGGTATGCATTCTCCAATCATCACCAAAATGTAATGGGTTCCTCTCTAGCCCAAGGACCACCTCTGGTGAAAATTTCATCCAAATCCATCCAGTAGTTTTTGTGTAATCCTGCTACACAGATACAAACAAGGTCCCTGGTGGAGGTATGCATTCCTCAAATCATCAAAATTTAATGGGTTCATCCTTGGCCCAAGGGCTACCTCTGGTGAAAATCTCATCAAAATCCATACAGTAGTTTTTGTGTAGTCTTGCTAATAAACAGAAAAACAAACAGCCCCGATCACATTACCTCCTTGGCGGAGGTAATTAAAAACCTGCACAGGTGACTGGAAAGCTACAAGTAGCATGTCTTAGCTTTTTTGTAAAGTGCTTTCTTCCGGCCTTCTTTAAAGAAAAATCCTTTGTTGTCCTTTAATAAATCCAACTCACGAATAATGTCATACTCTATGGACATCAATGTGAGGTTACACAGTCTAAGCAGCATGCTTGATCTAGTCTACCTTTTTACCAAGCTCCAAGTCTACTGTCCCATGCACAGCTGTCTGATGTAAGCAATGATGGCCTTTCCAAGTGACCTGGCTTTTCTTCAGCTGGTCTCCATTTCTCAGCTTGCCTTTTCCACTGGCCTGCTCTTTTGGCAGAATCTCGTGGTCTTCTCCTCCAGGTGAGTGCTTTAATGGCCCGCCTGTCTCCTCAGTGCAGTAATTAGATAAGATAAGATAAGCCTTTATTAGTCCCACAACGGGGAAATTCCAGGATTGCAACAGCACAGGGATAGCAACACTCAGAGCAACAATCAGAAGGCAAGAAAAAAACAAGCAAGAGCAGCTAATATACATATGTACATATTACTATAAAATAAATATATACACACACACAGAGACACACAGTGCAGAGCAATTAGCATCCCTACCTCCACTCATTGCTCCAGCTTAGAAAAATCCTTTACTTTTTTTTTTTTTTTTTTTTTTTTTAGCAATTCATTTTCACTAAGCTCTTTTCCTCTCACTAATTTTATGAGCGCCACTCAAACTTTTTTCCGGACATTTTGACTGAAATAATTACTTACCTCTCACTGGCGCTTGCATAGTCACATGTCAAAACAATTCCTCTGATAGGCTATTGTTACATGGTACCCATGTGGGCCACATGTAAATTGGACCAATCAGCAGCCAGCCAAACACGAATATCAAGTGATGGACATAGAATTTGACCAACTAACAACAATGTGATCTTTTTTTATGATAGGCCCCTGATCTTTATAGGCCCTGGGCTTCAGTCCAGCCTAGCCCGTTCATTAAGGTGGCCTTGGTTACGTCGTCCACAGGGTTCTGGGCTGAATCAATGTAACGCCATGCGTGGCCTTGTGTCAGTTCTTGTATGTCTTGGAAATCTGTGCTCTCTCAGGGTCTCTTTGGAGCCTCTTCTCCACAGCTCCCAGACTCGGGGATGACGGCATCGGGAGTAGCCTGCAGGTGCGGTATGTCATGGCGGCGCAGCAGAGGAGTGGCATAGCGAAGTATACCATCAACATCCATGCGAGTTGTTTTCAAGGAGGCCAACTGCTAAGTTGTCTTGCTTGGAGCGTGTCACCACTTTGTCCTTTCTGAGAGGAATGGTATCGGCCTGCCAGAGCTTCTCGACATGCTGCATCAATTCGTTCATCAATGGCAGGAGTGAGGTGAACAGACATTGCTGTGATTGGTTCATTTGGCAGACAACACTGGAAGGGCTCTGAAGTGTCCATCCCAGCTGGATATGGATCGCAGCCGGGCCTCCAGGGGGCCCGAGGCAGACAGGTTCAATGGGTTTGACGAAGTGAGGATGGTCACTACCTATGAGCACTAAGGGCCTAAGTTTCTTGAATGGCTGGAGCGGGAGCCCACTCAGGTGTTCTTACTTTCTCTGGAGTGACTTGATGGGGTAAATATGGTCTGCTAAATCAATACAAGCTGCTGTGAAGGCATCACAGATACAGAAACAAGTCTTGGGTTGAGCTTTGAGAGAGATGGTAAAGGAGACACGGGTTCCATTTAGCATTTGCATATCCTGGCATATTGTGCGTAAGGGCAGGACTTCGGGGCTCCCTTTTAGCTCCAACTTCCGGGCTGCAGAAGGCGGTAACATGGCCCTCTCTGACCCATTGTCCAATACTGCGTATGTATTGAGTGTTTGCCCACCATGAGGGAGTAGAACAGGGACCACTTTCAGCAGGACACGATTGCCCTCTGTTGACCGGTTGAGGTACAGCACACCTGTTGAGTTGTCACTTACATTCTGAGACACTACTGGCTGTGTTGTCCTCCCTCTTGGTCCTGTGTTGACATCATGGAGGACTTGTAAATGGCGACCTTGACCCAGATTACAGGACTTCTTCAGGTCGCATTGTGCCGCTGGATGTGAGCAGGCACAGTGCCAGAATCTTTTATTAATCTTTATCCATCCGGTTAATTGGTCCTTAGTGAGTCTGCTTATGGCTGCACACACTGGTTGAGATGGTGATCGCGGCTGTCACAGTAGGCACATTAAGGTGTTGACTTAGGTTTGGTGGAGGGCTGGCTTGGCGACTTAATCTCCTTCTGTGTGTCAACACCATGCAGCACTTTGATGGTGTGCTTTCCTGAACGTGTCTCAGGCTTGTCTCATAACCCCCTGTGTGGCAACTGTCTGTTGAAGTTGTGACACCAGGATTCATATTTCAACCAGGTAGCGAGATCATGGAGGGTTTAGTTGGGCCCAGAATGTTTAAACATACATCTGCAAAAATCTGCGCATTGCTCTGGGGGTAACTTACTGAGCAGGCGAGCCACGTGGGATCCACACTGCAGCTCCACTTCTCCCTCAGGACCTAGTGTCTTAAGCATTCCTACCAGTGACTGAATCTGCAGGAAGAACATATCGAAGGTGACTACATCCCCTCGTCTGATGTCCAGTGAGTCCATAACTGAAGCAGTCCTCTTGAGAGCTAGCTGATGGGGTTGGCCAAGCTTCTCATTTAGGGCTTTCATGGCGTCTGTGAAGGGGGTAGGGGAATGAAGGTAGGCGTCGGCTACTAATCTGGCTTCCTTTAAGTGTAGGTGGTCTCTTGAACTTGATACTTGAACAGTTCAATACTGTCGGGGGGCAATAAGTTCTCTCAGGCAATCTTGAGATGAGCACACTCACCAGGGTCTCGATGTGAGAGGTTGGGAATGGTTGGACGTGGACCACGGTACGTTGTCCCATACTGACACTCTGATGGGCTGGTCGAGAATCTGCTTGGGGTGCCCTGGATGAATACGGAGAGCGCTGAGGAGGTGATGGGTGCTCTGATGGCCCATAATGAACATGGATGGGGTTTGGTTGCACCTCGTAGGGCAGGGCTATTCAATTACAAAATCAGTTGGGCCACAATTTGAAATCAAGACATGTAACTGGGCCACACATGTTCAGCGATCTGTTGAATATGACAAATTTCAAACAAACACAGATAAGTATGATGAAAAATATGCACTTTTTATTCATTGTCTTGGTTTTAAATGTGCGCTTGGCACATGACAAAGGCACATCAAAAGTGCATTAAAAACACTAACAGTGCTGGGGTTGAGCAGAACTTGAAGAAGTAGAAATATTTTTCCTCTTGAACAACAAATAAATAGAATGGGGGGGATTCTGTAAATAACCATTTTGGTCACATCTTACTCAAGCATATCTCAAAGCGCATAAAAACTCAATGTGCACTGTTAGTAGCATTGACATTTGTTTCCCTTTTGAAATAAAATATACTACATCCTGGTCATAACTGACCTTGGCACATCACAAAGTGCATTTAGCTAAATAAAAAAATGAACTGTCAAACCCTTCAGTGCGCAACCCCCCCCCCCCCAAGAAAAGATAACATTAATAAACATTGCACATTCCCTATTGTGGTTTGCTTTGTTTTAAATCACCATGTGTGAGTCAGAACCTCTTTATAACTATACATTCCATTACACACACACATCAGTCAACAACAAATTTCTAGTAGAGTTAAGGATGCAAAAAGCACCCACTTAAAAACTTCAGTAATGACTTCAGTCTTGAAGGTTTGAAGTTTTTCTCCAAAATTTATAACAATTTTCTTAGTTTTCTAATTTTCTCTGTAAATTTATCGAAATTTGAAACCATTTTCCTCAAATTTGTGATTCATTCATCTTCTTCCGCTTAATCCTTTTTGGGTCGCAGGGGGGCTGGAGCCTATCCCAGCATCTTTGGGCGAGAGGCAGGGTACACCCTCTTGTAAAATTGACTTTTCTTGTACATTTGAGATTTTATTATAAATTTGTGGATTATTTTATGGCTAATTTTTGTCTTTTTTTAAAATAATTTTTTAAATATAAATTTGAAACGGATTGTGGTAAACATCTTTCTTCTATACTTCTATTTTACTTTTGTCTTTCAAAGGGAAAAAAAAAAAAAGGATAAATAATTGAAAGAAGACAAAATGAACCTGTTTGACGTATTACGTGGAAGTTATGGACAAGTTTGCATTAAAGACTTCCGCCGGCTGGAGAAATTGGAGAAAACACGGGCACGCTTCAGAAACCACCTACGATTCAACCTCCGTTGCAGAGATGAGGAGGTCACACCCCAAAGCCTCAATATAAGAAATCCAATCCCGACCAAGAACGCAGAAAAAATCATCAACAAAGCACGGAAAGACCTTATAAAAGAACGTATAAGAATAACGGCAAATAAAGTAGACAAAATAAACAACCAAATCAAAGAGGAAACGGACATGTTTAAGCAACGCTACCCGACGGACCAGAAAACGCAGGAGCAGATAAAAGCACAACTGAAACACGCACACGAACAAGAATTCATCACAACGAAAAACCGCCAATTGAAAAAATTAAAAAAAACTCACAGAAAGAAAGAACGGACGAAGACAAACACACGGAAAAGAACGATAAGTGGGTCAAAAACCTATCACAACGCACACTCACGGACACGGAGAAAACAGTGCTGAACAGAGGACTGAACTTCGCCATCACACCAGCCAGAATCCCCCATGAAGAATACATCCTCGCAACAGAACTGGCATGTGAAAAAATCCAGGACCAAGGAGAAAAAGCAGCACTCCGGAACGCAGTCGCAGGAATCCTCAAAACGGCCAAATTACCACAAAGCAACGTTACAAGAAAAGAAGAAAAAGCATTAAACTCACTCAAGACAGATAAAACGATCACAATACTCCCAGCAGATAAAGGCAGAACAACAGTAATTTTGGACACGGAAACATACGAAAAACAGATGGAAACCATGTTGGCAGACAGTAACACATACGAAATCATTAAAACAAACCCGACAGAAGAAAAGAAAAAAATGCTCAAAGCCCTTCTAAAACCTCTATTAGAAAGCAATAAAATCACAAAGGACG
This sequence comes from Pholidichthys leucotaenia, assembly GCA_020510985.1. NCBI lineage: Eukaryota > Metazoa > Chordata > Actinopteri > Cichliformes > Pholidichthyidae > Pholidichthys > Pholidichthys leucotaenia. The sequence continues at coordinate 272,027,283 of CM035846.1, read as the reverse complement.
CATATGATCACCTGATCCCCACAGCCAGCATCACCCCTCGGATTTATGGAACACCGAAAATACATAAAAAGGATATCCCACTGCGGCCAATAATAGACAGCATTGGATCAGTCACATACAACTTATCAAAAGCCCTAGCTGAAATCATCAAACCCCTCCTTGGACTATCAGACTTTCACTGTAAAAATTCAAAAGAGCTGGCACAAGAACTCAAAGACATAAAAATAGAATCAGACGAGATCCTCATCTCACATGACGTCATCTCTTTATTCACAAAGACTCCTATTGACGTCACACTACATATAGTGCAAGAACGCCTCAACAAGGACAGTACCCTAAAAAGACGCACCAACCTCACAGTCCATGACATATCCAAATTACTACAGTTTGTTGCAAAATCCACTTATTTTCAATTCAGAGGAAAAATCTACAAACAAAAAGAAGGATTTGCAATGGGAGACCCACTATCAGCCATCATGAGCAGTTTTTTTTATGGAGGATTTGGAAAATAAAGCCATCAACACAGCACCCACAATATGCAAACCCACCCTTTGGAAGAGATACGTAGATGACATTCTGGAAAAAATAAGGAAAGGACATACACAAGAACTCACTGACCATCTGAACAGTACAGACAGTACGGGGAACATAAAATTCACACACGAAGAGGAGGAAAATGGCACCATAGCCTTTCTGGACATGAAAATCCACCACAACGAGGATGGCAGCATAAAAATCACAGTCTACAGGAAACCAACCCACACAGATCAATACCTACTTTGGACATCGGAACACCCCACAGCACACAAGCTATCAGTCGTCAGGACATTATATGAACGAGCCACCATCATCACGGAACAAGAAGACAGACAGGAAGAGGAAAACCACATAAAACATGCACTTATACGCTGCCAATATCCAGTATGGGCCATAAACAAAGGGAAACAGCAAGTCAAAAACAAAGAAAATAAACAGGACACAAGACACAGAACAAAAGCTGAAATCAAAAACAAGGAAACCATAACTATACCATACATACGAGGGATCACGGAACCAATTCAAAGGATCATGAAAAAATACAAAATAAACACAGCAGTCAAACCACACAAAAAATTAAGACAGTTATTAGTACACCCCAAGGACAGAATAGAACAAGACAATAAATGCAATGTATTATATGAAATATCATGCAGATCATGTAACAAAACCTACATTGGAGAAACCGGAAGATTATTCACCACAAGAAAAAAAGAACACCAAAAGGAATGTGAAAAGGAAACGCAAGGACGACTCACAAGATCACAAAAAGAAAAAGCAGAACAAGAAACATTAAAATCAGCTATATCGGACCACTGCAAAAGAAATAATCACATCATGGACTGGGACAACACAAAAATTATTGGATCGGAGAGCAACAGACCCAAACGTTGGATCAAGGAGGCAATAGAGATCAGAAAGCGGGGAAAAGACACCATGAACCGAGATGAGGGGGCCTTTATGCTTTCTCACACCTGGGACCACATTCTCCAGAGACCATCTGACGGCGGGAGGCGGGGCCGGCTCGGCGGATCTGACAGATCTGCTGAGCTGGCCCCGCCTACGAAAATCAGCTGATAAATGTCACCTGGCAGCAATCAGCTGACTCTTCTGATGAAGGCTGCAGTGCAGTTGAAACATGTAAAGAAGGTAAAGACATCTTTCTATTTTAATTTTGTCTTTAAAAGGAAAAAAAAAAAAAAAAAAAAAAAGGATAAAGGATTGTGGTAAAATTTTGACTTTTTTCCTTATACAATTTACACTTTTGACCATAATTTTGCAGAGCCAGAACAGAATAATTTAACCATGATTTCACAGAAAAAATATTAATAAAATATTTAATTAAATAAATGAACTTAAATGACCAAAGACGCAGTTATTTCTGTTAAAATATTTCTATATATTTATAGTTTTTTTTTACAACTCTCCTCACCAACCAGACAGCAGGAAAAACCTCCCTTATTTTGAAATCCAAATGTTGGCATGTTTAGTTTGTTTGAAGACTGCTGACGGATTAGTCATTGACTTCATGAATTTCGGTCATCTTAACTTGTCAGTTACATAATAATGAACATAAATTATTAGTTAATATTGTCGAAGCCAAACCACACCTGTTTGCTAAGCGACATTATTGTTCCCGTTACCAGTGGGTTAAAACCACCATAAATGCTTCCACTGCTTACATACTGTACCTCTTCTGCTTTTTTCAACATTTAAAGTACTTTAATAAGCTCATGCTTCTCTCGGACAGTGACGCTAGCGAGACACTGCCTGCCGACTGGAACAGTCATCTGGGCAGGGCACTTCTGAACTTGGCATAGATGACGGTCATGTGCGTTGTTCCTGTGTGCGCTTGCGCACCGCAATTCCTTCATATTTTATTCTTAAATTTATATTGCCTGGGCCACTCGGAGGTTGGTTCTGGGCCGCATGTGGCCCATGGGCCACTAATTGAATAGGCCTGTCGTAGGGTGTGGAGGAGGGGCCAAACTGGACCAGGTTGGATTGGGTGCAGAGATGTTCATGGGTGCCTGTCCACTTCTGGAGTGATGGGGGCTTGGGCAGTTGAGTGAGTGAGTGATGTTTGTTGGCTGCTACAGTTTCCTTCTTTAGGACCCGAAGCTCACTAGTAATCTGGTCAAGATGTTCTAGGACTGGTTGGCTGCCCTGCTGCAGTCCCTCATCACTTTCGGTTGGCCAAGGCAGTTGTGGTGGCCAGTCCTCTTCTGCTTAGTTATTAACTGTGTTAGAAGGCTGAGCCCGTATCTCTTATGCTGGCTGGAGTTTGTGAGCACCAGTTATTAGCTGTAGCATGTCTGTCTGAAGCACTCGTAAGTGGGCCAGACCAGCAACCGTGTGCTGCTGTGACTGCTGGAGTAGTAGTCATGCATGCTGGATTTCCTCTAGCTCTGCTCCCTTGGCTGTAGTTTGCTGAGTTATGTGAGGGGTAAGATGATTCTGTAGCCTCTCCTGGAGTCTATCTGAAGGCAGCTGTGGGGCTAGCTGCTCCTCGTAGCCATGCAGTGGGCCTGAAGCTGCATAGCGGGTGTCTGTCTCTGGGAGGATTTCATTCCTGCTTAGTTGCATGGGTATCGGGGTGCCAAATGAGGCTGGACAGGAGTCATCTTATCTGTTTCCTCCTGTAGCATCCTCATTTCTTTGTATGGTGGAGGCTTGTGAGTGCTCAGACTGACTGGATCGAGTTCATGGTCTTTATAACAAAGGGGGAGATGTACATGGCGTCGGGGGCGTGCACCAAGGGCTGTGAGGTCTTGAATGTCATCCATCTTGACTAGGGTGGGTGCAGTGTGCATCTGGCTCAGAGGACCATCAATGTAGGGGAGAAACGATATCTCTGTGTACTCTGGACTGTAAGGTGCTGTTCATGTTTTATCACCACGCTCAACCTGGAGTGTCAGCCAGAATACTCCTTAAGGTCTGGATGCATTCACTGCCATTACTGCCATGTATTTGGTGCAGGAACAATGACAAGGGGAGATGGAGGGTTGCTTCCACAACTGCTGCTTTATTGCTGTCTTCAAATGGGGCACTGTGCATGTATAATCGCTGCTATACGTGTAAGACATGAATAGGCATGTGATACAGGAGTGGGTATGCGCTTGTGTGTGTGTGTGTGTGTGTGTGTGTGTGTGTGGTGTTTCTGAAATGACAGAAATAAGAGAGAATGAGTCCACTATCACTGAATAATAACTACCCACACATACAATATTACTGTATGGTCCTACCCAAATGAAGAAAGTTAGCAAGGCACTTTTAGCTCAGTTGCACTTATAACCAAACTTATCAGTTGGTTCACTCTTGCAAATTACACCATGAAATGAGTAGCAGCTGTGCTCTAAACACAGGATAAATACAGCACAGTATCAAACAGCATGTGGAGATTTCAAACTAGCATCAAGTGAACAAGCTAAAGCTGGATTCATGCTGCACCGCCACTGTCTGCGCAACCGGAAGCCTCGTGTGACAAAATTTACGCCATCGTCTCCAGTCTGCTAGTGTCCGCAGGACTCTTGTGGACAGCCGCGTGCAGCACAGATTTTATGACCGCGTGCAGCACAAATTTTATGACTGAGTGGCCTGCCCACTGACGTGATTTTGTGTTCAGACCCAGAAGCAGACAACAGACATGGTTAACAAATTAAGTGATTTTATTGTGCGCAGGTAATAATGATGGATGTTGGGGGGCGGGGGGGGGGGGCGGTCTGACAACCCTGTAAGGAAGAAAGGGAGAGAGATGAGCAATCTGCGGCATTCAGTTGGACAATTGATTATATTAATTATGGCCTTAAGGATTGTAGAGCAGCGGGCTGTGAAACTACCAGTGACTCCACATCCTCTTCCCAATTGCAGAGGTCCAGTGAAGGTAAGTGAAGTGCTCGTGCTGATATATATACAGTGAGAAGTGCAGGGAAAAGGCCTCAGCCGAGGTGAGATGGGGTAACAATTCAGTCCAGTAATTATGTTCACTTACAGGAAGGTGAAAGGAGAGATGGCACTTCCGCCCAGGAGAGTTGGTCCTGGCCCGCTGAGACGAATGATCCCGATCTGCCAGGAGTCGCCGCCCACCTGTGCACAGGTAAGTCCTAGAACACACAGAGGATATAGAGGAGCAGAGTAATTAATGGTTTGGTTGCTTATGAGATCCCACGTAGAAGGAGAGGGTTGTAGCAAGGTGCGGGAGAGGCTGCACACAGTGGCGAGGAGCGCTTTAGGCTGCATGCAGAAGTTGACATCTCTGTGCAGGAGTGAAGGACCCCTCACAACTTAAAGGCTGCTTCATTGGAGAGAGCAGGTGTAGATGATGCTGCAACTGAGGGAAATGAGGGTAATGAGAGAAGAGAAAAACGGTGTGCAGCCTGGATCACTACAGTGCCCCCCCACCAAGGGACACTTCCTGGTGTCCGACCCAGCTTCCCTGGATGGGCATGATGGAATGCCCAGACCATCTCATGATCCGTGATGAAGGACCCCCGGATCCAGGATCTCTCCTCTGGTCCATCCCCAGCCCAGTCCACAAGATACTGGAGGCCTTGCCCTCTGCGTCGAACATTGAGAATGCAGTTGATCTTATAGACAGGGCCGCCATCGACCATCTCAGGAGGAGGCGGCAACTTGGATGGTGGGCAGAGGAGGCTAGTGGAAAACGGCTTCATGTGAGACATGAAACGTAGGACAAATATAGAGAGAATGGGGAAGGGAAAGGTGCACAGCAGCAGGATTGACAATTTGAGAGATTGAATAAGGACCAGTGAAGTGGGAAGAAAACTCCCTGGAATCGGTTTTAAGGTTGACGTGTCTGGTGGACAACCATACCTTCTGCCCTACACAGTAGGGAGGGGCTGAGGTCCTCCGGTTAGCAATTTGAGTTGCGGTGCGGAGGTTTGTGATTGGTGAACGTCACTTGTGGTAACGTATCGTCACTTCCTGTATTGCTGTCTGTCCGTGTGGTTAGCTCTCCTCACTCTCCTGAGGATTTTGCTTTTAATTGTATTTTAACCACTTTTTTCCATCTACTGTTAGTTCTCATTTCTGTTTATCAAGCCTCTTGCACCTGTGTGCGCACTCAGTGTCACCTAATCACCCTCTTTAGCCTTCTGTTCACCTTTTATCGGTGTTTTTGTTAGCTTCAGGTTAGCCACTAGCTATGGCTACTAGCTCTCCTTCCTCTCCTCCTCTGGTGTGCTCTCTCTGTCAGATGTTTAGCTACACCTCTGCCTCTTTTAGTGATAACGGTAAATGTAATAAATGTTGTCTTTTTGAGGCGCTCGAGGCGAGGTTGTCTGATTTGGAATCCCGGCTCCACTGCATTGAAACACCGTCTCCGCCAGTTACTCTTGACGGACGTCCCCTAGCTGCAGCGGAGCTCCCTAGCATAGGCCCCGTTAGTGGTCCTCCGGTCCTCCTCAGCAGCAAGGAGACTGGGTGGGTGACGGTGAGAAGGAAGCCTAGCCGCAAAGCCCCGGTTCACCACCAACCTGTTCATATTTCTAATTGTTTTTCCCCACTCAGCGACACACCCGCTGAGGAAAAAACTCTGATCATTGGCGACTCTGTAGTCAGAAACGTGAACCTAGAGACTCCAGCGGCCATAGTCAAATGCATTCCTGGGGCCAGAGCAGGTGACCATCCATCCATCCATCCATCTTCTACCGCTTTTCCGGAGGTCCGGGTCGCGGAGGCAGCAGTTCAAGCAGAGAAGCCCAGACTTCCCTCTCCCCAGCCACCTGCTCCAGCTCTTCAGAGGGGATACCAAGGCGTTCCCAGACCAGCTGGGAGACATAGTCTCTCCACCGAGTCCTGGGTCTGCCCCGGGGTCTCCTCCCAGTGGGACGTGCCTGAAACACCTCAAGTGGGAGGCGTCCAGGAGGCATCCTAATCAGATGCCCATACCACCTCAACTGACTCCTTTCAATGTGGAGGAGCAGCGGTTCTACTCTGAGCCTCTCCCGGATAACTGAGCTCCTCACCCTATCTCTGAGGGTGAGTCCAGCAATCCTACGGAGAAAGCTCATTTCAGCCGCTTGTATCCGCGATCTCGTTCTTTCGGTCATTACCCAAAGCTCGTGACCATAGGTGAGAGTAAGAACATAGATTGACTGGTAAATCGACAGCTTTGCCTTAGAACTAAGCTCCCTCTTCACCACAACAGACCGGTACAACGTCCGCATCACTGCAGATGCTGCAGAGCAGGTGACATCGAGTCAAATTTGAAAATGCTGGCTAAAAGTAACTGTAAATACTTCACAATTGTTATTCACGCTGGCATTAATGACATCCGTCTCCGGCAGTCAGAAGTCATGAAACTTAATGTAGAATCGGTGTGTGACTTTGCCAAAACAATGTCTGCCTCTGTAGTATTCTCTGGGCCCCTCCCCAATCTGACCAGTGATGACATGTTTAGCCGCTTGTCATCCTTCGCCCGCTGGCTGTCTGTGTGGTGTCCTGCAAACAACATGGGCTACATTGACAATTGGAGCTCAGACAGCGTCCATCCCACTTTAGATAGTGCATCTCATTTGTTTAACAATCTGGCATCTTTTTTTATCCAAATTTCCAAAATCTTGACAACTCAGAGTTGGGACCAGGAAGCAGAGTCACAATCTTACACGCCTCTCTGCAGCTCCTCTTCATCTGTCACCCCTCAACTTAGCCCCTGTCTTCCCCATCAGAGAATCACTGTATGCTCCCTCCAAAGCAAATAAAAATATAATGTATAAGTATCCCAAAGTGATTAAACAAAAAGTTGGTAAAACTCAAATTAAACATGAAGCCTCTAAATTGAATGATTTGGCCTCTCTTCCTCCTCATAATTTAAAAATTAAATGTGGTTTGTTAAATATTAGGTCTCTAACTCCCAAGTCTCTGCTAGTCCATGATTTGTTAATTGATCATCAGATTGATTTAATATCCCTTACAGAGACTTGGTTAGGACAAGAGGATTATGTTGGTTTAAATGAATCAACTCCCTCTGGTTATTTAAACTGTCAAAATCACAGAAGTTCTGGTCATGGAGGAGGAGTAGCAACAATTTACCATTCCAAATTACTAGTTAATGTAAAGCAAAAAACATGTTATAATTCCTTTGAGGGCCTGGTCCTCAGTATTGGGCACTTTAGCAATTTTAGGCTAAACCCAATTTTATTTGCCGTAGTTTATCGTCCTCCATCAACCTACTCAGAATTTTTATCCGAATTTGCTGAATTCTTAGCTGATTTAGTGCTGAAATCAGATAGAATAATTATAGTAGGGGACTTTAATATAAATGTAGATGTAGATAGTGACTGCCTTAATGTGGCATTTAATTCAATATTAGACTCGATTGGTTTTTCTCAGAAAGTAGGAAATTCTACTCATTATCTCCACCATACGCTGGACCTTGTTCTGACATATGGCATAGAAATAGAAAATCTGGTAGTGTCTCCTCATAACCCTGTACTGTCAGACCATTGTCTGTTAACCTTTGATTTTACTATTTCTGACTATTTGGCTCCTAAAGAAAAAATATTACTACAGTAGATCCCTCTCAGATGATGCTGTTACCAAATTTATGCAGATTGTTTCCTCTATGCCACATGTCAACACAACGGAAATAAGCAACAGCTTGCTCCTTCTGTAATTGATAGCAAGGTAGATAGTGTTACAGCTTCTCTGCATCAGACTCTAGACTTGGTGGCCCCCTTAAAAAAAGAAAAAGTCTAATCAGAGATTTCTAACTCCTTGGTTCAACACAGAAACTCGTAGCTTAAAACAGAAGACTCGTCTATTAGAAAGAAATTGGCGCTCCACTAATTTAGATGAAATTTATTTAGCTTGGAGAAATCATCTTTTAACTTATAAAAAATCTCTTAGAAAAGCTAGAACGAGTTATTATTCTACATTAATTGAAGAGAACAAGAATCATCCCAGGTTTCTTTTCAGTACTGTAGCCAGGTTGACAAAGAGTCAGGACTCTGTCAATCCTAGCATTCCCTTAGAGCTTACTAGTCAGGACTTTATGAACTTTTTCAATAATAAAATTTCATCCATCAGAGATAAAATCAATCAGATTCTTCCCACCGTTAACTTAAATACAGTAACTACTACAACTCCTTCAACTGATATCTGTCTTAATGAGTTTACTCCAATTGACCTTTTAGAGTTAGACAAAATAGTTTCCTCATCCAAGCCTTCAACTTATCTTTTAGACCCTATTCCTACCAGGTTATTTAAAGAAGACTTCCCACTTATTGGTAGCTTTATTCTTCATATAATCAATTCTTCATTAACTTTAGGCCATGTACCACAGGCTTTTAAAACGGCTGTAATTAAACCCTTACTCAAAAAGCCAACGCTAGATCCAGGAGCTTTAGCTAACTATAGACCAATTTCTAATCTCCCTTTCATTTCAAAAATCTTAGAGTTGTTGCTACGCAATTATTTGACCACCTGCAGGGAAATGGTTTACTTGAAGAGTTTCAATCTGGGTTTAGAATCCATCATAGTACTGAAACAGCCTTAGTGAAGGTCACTAAAGACCTACTCATCGCATCTGATAATGGACTTGTTTCTGTACTTGTCCTTTTAGACCTTAGTGCAGCTTTTGATACTATCGATCATAATATTCTACTTGATAGATTAGAACACTATGTTGGACTTAATGGACCTTCGTTGCAGTGGTTTAGATCTTATTTATCTGATGGGTTCCAGGTTGTTCATGTCAATAATGAGTTTTCTTTTAACTCAAAGCTCAGTTATGGAGTTTCACAGGGATCTGTGCTAGGCCCTACTCTTTTTAGTTTATATATGCTTCTGTTAGGCATCATTATTAGAAAGCACTTTATACATTTTCATTGTTATGCAGATGACACACAATTATACCTGTCAATGAAGCCAGATGATAGTAATCAATTAGCCAAGCTGGAAGCCTGTCTTAAGGAAATCAAAGCTTGGATGACTTGTAATTTCCTGCTATTAAATTCCGATAAGACTGAAGTCATTCTTGTTGGTCCAAAAAACCTTAGAAATACCTTTCCAAATCAAACTTTCAGTTTGGATGCGGTTACTCTTTCTCTTAATAGCTCTGTGAGGAACCTTGGAATTATTTTTGATCAAGATCTGTCTTTCAATTCACATATTAAATTTGTTTCTAAGACTGCCATCATTTGCATAATATTGCCAAGATTAGGAGCATCTTGTCTCAGAGTGATGTTGAGAAACTGATCCACGCTTTTGTTAGCTCAAGATTATTGTAATTCTTTATTATCAGGTTGTCCTAAAACATCTTTAAAAAGTCTTCAGCTGATCCAAAATGCTGCAGCAAGAGTTTTAACAGGCACTAGAAAGAGAGATCATATCTCTCTGGTTCTGGCCTCCTTCACTGGCTTCCCATAGAGTTTAGAATTAAGTTTAAAATCCTTCTTCTTACTTACAAAGCTCTAAACAATCAGGCCCCTTTTTATTTAAAAGATCTGATACTACCGTATTATCCTAACAGAGCACTACGCTCCCAAAATGCAGGATTACATGTAATACCTAGAATCTCCAAAAGTACAATGGGAGGCAGAGCCTTCAGTTATCAAGCTCCTCTCCTGTGGAAAGAGCTGCCAATCTGGATTCGGGAGTCAGACTCGATCTCTGTTTTTAAGAATAGGGTTAAAACCTTCCTTTTTGATTATAGCCTACAATTAGGGAGGGATCATGTGTTTCTGAACCCTCCCTTAGTTATGCTGCTAATAGGTTTAGTCCGCCGGGGGACCTCCATAATGCACTGGGCCTCACTCCTTTCTTCACTCTCAAAGAAATATTTTTTTTTTTTTGCCGGTCATTAACATCTGTTTGTTCTCTCCCATAGATTGAGTCCCCATCGTGCTGTTTGCTCTCTACATGTCTGTTCTTTTCATCTTCTCTGTCCCCTCTCCCCCCAGCCAGTCGCAGCAGATGACTGCCCCTCCCTGAGCCTGGTTCTGCTGGAGATTTCTTCCTGTTAAAAGGGAGTTTTTCCTCTCCACTGTCGCCAAGTGCTTGCTCACAGGGGATTGCCTGATTGCTGGGGTCTTTCTGCAACTGTGGGGGTTCCCCCTACAGTTGAAAGTGCTATGAGATGACTGTTGTTGTGAAATGGCGCTATATAAATAAAGTTGAATTGAATAGAAGAGCAGCTCTGGTAGTCCTCCAGAGATGGTGACGACGTCTGATGTGCGATTGAACAGAAGGTATGGTAATTTCCACCTCAGCGTTAGGGAACAGAGGTGGGTTGTAGCCTAATGATGCCTCAAAGGGAGAGAGACCAGTTGCAGCAGAGTTGTGGGCATACTCAATCCATGGTAGGTAAGAACTCCAGGATGCAGGATTGGTTGCCGTGACACACCTCAGGGCTGTCTCCGGTTCCTGATTGGCTCGCTCACACTGACCATTACTCTGGGGGTGATATCCCGATGTCGAGCTGACTGTTGCTCCGATGGCCTTACAGAAAGATTGCCAAACCTGGGAGAAAAACTGGGAACCCTGGTCCAAAAACACATCCAGTGGAATACTTGGAGGCGGACCACATGGAGGACAAAGAGGTCAGCCCTCTCTCTGGCAGAAGGAAGCTTATTCAGGGGGACAAAGTGTGCCACTTTTGAGAATCTATCCACGATTGTAAGGATGACCTTGTGCCCAGTAAAGGGGGGGAAGACCAGTCACAAAGTCCAGCACCATGTGGGACCATGGCCTGCTGGGCATCGGGGATGTAAGAGTCCAGAAGGTGGAGAAGAAGAGGATTTACCTGTGGTGCACTGGGGGCAAGCCTTGATATATTCATTCATGTCCCTCCTCATGGACCACCACCAGAAAGTCCTCTGCAGATGGAAAATGGTGTGAGACATGCCTGGATGGTACATAACCTTGGCCGTGTGCAGCCAATCGATGACCTCCCCACGGACCAAGGAAGGAACGTAAATGCGGCCCGTAGGACCCCCCACCTGGATCGGGCTCAGTGCTCTTTGCTCTTTTGACCCTCCTCAATCTCCCACCATCAATCAATCAATCAAACTTTATTTGTATAGCATTTTTAAAATATTGGACGCTGCACAAAGTGCTTTACATAGATAAAAACAGTAGACACATTTAGTTACATATTTTACATGATACATCCCCACCCCTTCCAACCCTCCCATAAACATACCCACAAACGCAACACACACAGGCACATACATCACCCTCTACTTCTCTTACACACATATAAAATAAGAGACATTGCTCGGCACTGAAGCACGACGTGAAGGAGCAACCATCCTGTGGAGCCCCCCACGCCGGGATACCACACAGCCAGTAACCACAGAAGGCCAGTAAAGCATTCCCACCACACATGAGGGGGGGATGATGGAATGCAGCTCTGGTGACACCGGGTCAGAGATGAATTTCCTGGAGAGGGTGTCAGGTTTGGTATTTTTGGACCCCGGGCGTTACGTGATGGTAAAACAAAATCTGTCAAAAAACAGGGACCAGCGGGCTTGTCTGGAGTTCAACTGTTTTGCTGCCCTGAGATACTCCAGATTTTTGTGATCGGTCCAAACCACAAATGGCTAAGAAGCTCCCTCCAACCAGTGGCACTACTCTTCCAAAGCAAGTTTAACAGCCAGCAGCTCTCGATTGCCAACATCATAGTTTCTCTCAGCTAGAGACAAGTGCCGAGAGAAATATGTAAGCGCAGGGATGGACCTTATGGTCGGCGGTCGAGCGTTGTGAGAGGACTGCCCTCACCCCAGAGTCCGATGCATCTACCTCCACCAGGAACTGCAGCTCCGGGTCCACCTAGGCAAGGACAGGGGTAGAGGAGAAACAAGATTTCAGTTCATTAAATGTGTCATCGGCCTCGTTAGATCAATGAAATGGAATCTTGGCCGACGTGAATCGGGTGAGAGGCTGGGCAGTCAAACTGAAATTGTGGATGAAGTGCCGGTAGAAGTTGGCGAACCACAAGAATTGTTGCAACTGTTTGCAGGAGGAGGAGCTAGGCCAATCCGTAACTGCTTTCACCTTGCCTGGGCCAGCCCCGAGCTCTTTATGAGCTATGATGAACCCCAAGAAGGTCGTGGAGGATGTGTGAAACGCACTTCTGTTTTGATGTACAGCTGGTAGTCCTGACATACATCCAATGCTCATCTAGGGAATGGCAGAAAATCAAAATATCATCCAGATAAACGAAAACAAAAAAGTTGAGAAAGTCCCCAAGAACATCATTGATGAGCTGTTGGAAAACAGCGAGTGCGTTAGTTAACCCAAACGGCATCACCAAGTACTCAAAATGGCTGCTAGGTGTACAAAACCCTGTTTTCCACTAATCACCCTCTTTTATCTGGATCAGGTGGTAGGCCAGGTCTATTCAATTAGCGGCCTGCGGGCCACATGTGGCCCACTACCAACCTCTGAGTGGCCCAGGCCATGCCAAGGAAATATAAATTTAAGAAAAAAATATGAAGGAATGACAGTCCGCAAGCGCGCACACAAACAACATGCATGACCGTCATCTGTGCGGAGTTCAGAAGTACCCCGCCCACGTGACCGTTCCAGTTGGCAGGCAGAGTGTCTTGCTATCGTCACTGTCCGAGAGAAGCATGAGCTTATTAAAGTACTTTAAATGTGGAGAAAAAGCAGAAGAGGTATGTAAGCAGTGGAGGTATTTATGGTGGTTGTAACCAGCTGGTAACAGGAACAATAATGAAAAGTCGCTTAGCAAACAGGTGTGGTTAGACATATGCAGGGAAAGGCAAGAGTGATTGATGAATCGCTGAGGATTTACTTCATCAGCTACTACAATATTAACTAATAATTTATGTTCATTATTATGTACCTGGCAAGTTAAGATGACCGAAATTTACAAAGTCAATTACTTTAATCCATCAGCAGCCTTCAGACAAACTAAATGTGCATACATTTGGATTTCAAAATAAGGGAGTTTTTTCCTGCTGTCTGTGAGGAGAGTTCTAAAAAACTGTCCATATATAGAAATATTATAACAGAAATAACTGCATCTTTGATAATTTAATTTATTTCATTGAATATAATTTTATTAATATTTTTTCTTTGAAATCAGAATTATTGTTCTGTTCTGGCTCTGTAAAATTATGGTCAAAAGTTTAAATTGTAAAAGGAAAAGTTAAAATTTTACCAGTCTGTTTCAAATTTATAAAAAAAAGTAATTTATTTAAAAAAAAATAGACAAAAATTAGCCATATAATAATCCACAAATTTATAATAAAGTCTGAAATGTACAAGAAAAGTCAATTTTACAAGAAGGGATTACAAATTTGAGGAAAATGGTTTCAAATTTCGATAAATTTACAGAGAAAAGTAGAAAACTATAAGAAAACTGTTATTAAATTTTGGAGAAAAACCTCACACCTTCAAGAATGAAGTCATTACTCAAGTTTTTAAGTGGGTGCTCTTTGCATCCTTAACCCTACTAGAAATTTTTGGTTGATATGTGTGTAATGGAATGTGTAGTTATAAAAAGAGGTTCCTACTTACACATGCATACATTGATACAACAAATGACAAATTGTTTCCACGTTAAGCCCACAAAAGGTCCAAGAATAATCAATATCAAGTGTAAATCTTTCTAGAATTTTTTTTTAAACCGGATATACATACAGTGGTGTAAAAGGGTTTGCCCCCTTCCTGATTTCTCATTTTTTGTATGTTTGTCATACTTAAATGTTTCAGATCATCAAACAAATTTAAATATTAGACAAAGATAACACAAGTAAACACAAAATGCAGTTTTTAAATGAAGGTGTTGATTATTAAGGGTAAAAAAAAATCCAAACCTACAAGGCCCTGTGTGAAAAAGTGTTCCCCTCCTCCTGTTAAAACATAAATTAACCGTGGTTTATCACATCTTTGGAAAGCTGAGTTCAATTTGTCTAGCCACACCCAGGCCTGATTACTGCCATACCTGTTCTCAATCAAGAAATCACTTAAATAGGACCTGCCTGACAAAGTGAAGTTGACCAAAACATCCTCAAAAACTAGATGTCATGCTGCAATCCAAAGAAATTAAGGAACAAATGAGAAACAAAGTAACGGAGATCTATCAGTCTGGAAAAGGTTATCAAGCCATTTCTAAAGCTTTGGGACTCCAGCAAACCACAGTGAGAGCCATTATCCACATATAGCGAAAACATGGATCAGTGGTGAACCTTCCCAGGAGTGGCTGGCCAACCAAAATTACCCCAAGAGCACAGCAACAACTCATCCAAGAGGTCACAAAAGACCAGAGGTGGGTAATCCCAGGTCCAAAGCGTAAGTCTGATCACACATTTGTTCCAGCCCTCAACTAACTCAGCTGATTCTGATAAGCGCAGATCTTGAAGAGGTGTGCTTATCAGGATCAGCTGGATTAGTCAATGGCTGGAACAAATATGCGATCGGCTTTTACTCTTTGGACCTGGGATTACCCACCTCTGCAAAAGACCCCACAACAACATCCAAAGAACTGCAGGCCTCACTTGCCTCAGTTGAGGTCAGTGTTCATGACTCCACCATAAGAGACTGGGCAAAAATGGCCTGCAAGGCAGAGTTCCAAGACAAAAGCCACTGCTGAGCAAAAAGTACATAAAGGCTTGATTCAGTTTTGCCAGAAAGCATCTTGATGATCACCAAGACTTTTGGGAAATACTCCGTGAACTGACAAGACAAAAGTTGAACTTTTTGGAAGGTGTGTGTCCCATTACATCCGGCGTAAAAGTAACGCAGCATTTCTGAAAAGGAACATCATACCAACAGTAAAATGTGGTGGTGGTGTGATGGTCTGGGGCCGTTTTGCTGCTTCAAGAGCTGGAAGACTTGCTGTGGTAAATGTGAACCATGAATTCTGCTGTCTACCAAAAAATGCTGAAGGATAATGTCGGGCCATCTGTTCGTGACCTCAAGCTGAAGCACACGGGTTCTGCAGCAGGACAATGATCAAAAACACACTAGCAAGTCCTCCAATGGCTTAACAAAAACAAAATGAAGACTTTGGAGTGGTCAAGTCAAAGTCCTGACCTGAATCCGATTGAGACATTGTGGCATGACCTTAAAAAGGTGGTTCATGCTCGAAAACCCTCCAATATGGCTGAATTACAACAATTCTGCAAAGATGAGTGGGCCAAAATTCCCCCACAATGCTGTAAGACTCATTGCCAATTATCACAAACACTTAATTGCAGTTGTTGCTGCTAAGGGTGGCCCAACCAGTTATGAGGTTTAGGGGGCAATAACTTTTTCACACAGGGCCATGTAGGTTTGGATTTTTTTCCCTTAATAATAAACATCTTCATTTAAAAATTGTGTTTTGTGTTTACTTGTTATCTTTGTCTAATATTTAAATATGTTTGATGATCTGAAACATTAAAGTGTGACAAACATACAAAAAATGAGAAATCAGGAAGGGGGCAAACACTTTTTCACACCACTGTATATTGTGCAGTATTTATAAGAGTCTACTTTAACTTTATTGTTCACACAGAATTTCCCTCCATTTAACCAAGTTTTGTCCCACTTAATTTCTCCATACAAAGAAGACCAGAAAGACCTCCCGGAGGGCAGGGTCACCACCTGTAGTAATGTTCTAATAGATTTATTGGAACATTTATTTTTGGTCATGTCCACTTCACCAATGAATATACCACTATTAAGAGAATTATTATCTTGCAAGTTGGCTGTTTTGCCTCTAAAAAGCAGCAGCACACCTCTTGGTAAAGCGTCAAATACCACAGCATATTCTTTGGAGGTAT
This sequence comes from Pholidichthys leucotaenia, assembly GCA_020510985.1. NCBI lineage: Eukaryota > Metazoa > Chordata > Actinopteri > Cichliformes > Pholidichthyidae > Pholidichthys > Pholidichthys leucotaenia. The sequence goes on along the minus strand of CM035846.1, from coordinate 272,010,988 downwards.
TAAGTAAACTAAATTTGGATCGGAATTCAGTGTAGGTTAACGGAATAAATAGAAATTTACATTTCTATTTTAGAAATTTATATTTCTATTTTAGAAATTTCTATTTTCTAAAAATAGAAATAGCTGCCCATTTCTTGTAACAGAGATTTGTTCCTGTGCTGAACATTCCTATTATTCCATATAGTATAATAATTGGAGAAAAATTGTTTGTAGATGAGTTTCCATGTCAGCAGAGCTTGTTTATGAAAATTGGACAGCTTTGCAGGTAGCTTTTCAATTGCATAATCACATTAAATAATAATTTAGCCCCACCTATAAAATTAAAATATGCTTAGGGAAGGTATTCCAAATAATAAATCCCATTAATTGGGTCAATTTATCATTTTATTTTAAATGACTTAACATTTCAAAACTTAAAACTTCTAGATCCCCATATTTTTTTAGCATTGCACAATGTATCTTTTTTTTTTTTTTTTTTTAATTGTGGAGATTTGTGGAAGGACGAGGCTGAGTTTATTTCTCAAGTCCGGTTTTATTCACAATCACGTTCTCCAACATTCAAAAGCAGAAAAAAGGAAGGAATCCCCCACATTCGGTTCCTTAAATACCCCAGGACATCAAAGCATACATTCACATTGTCTTTTAATCCCAAATCACAATGCATCCGCCACCAGGTCTCCTCGTCTCCATCTCAAGTCCTGGTGGTCAGGAAATCCCTCACGGCCATCTCTTCGCATACAAAAGGCCAGACTTCACATCCTCCTGTTACCCCTAGGAGGTTCAGTCCCTTTTGTTCCTCTGAGACGTGAAGCCTACAACAAGCATACAGTAATTCACATGTGAAGCATATGGAACCCACATATGTGCACCATATGACCCCCCCCCCCTCAAACGTCTAAGATGGAACAACATAACCACAGATTGCATGTCATAATAAAATCACTACATTTCAGTCTACATGCCGCTTGGGCCGCAGTCTTCTCCCGTATTTGCTGTAAGCAGGCTGTACCACTTCCGCGGCGTCTTCCTGCTGTGGAGCTGCTGCCTGGGGATAAGAACTGTTAGTCAACCTCTGTGGGTGTTCTGGGGAATGCTCTCTAGGGGGCCTGCCGCGCCGAGGAGCCTTAGCCAACTGCACAATTTCGTCAGCTACCACAAAAGCGGGTTTTAGCCTATTAATGCCAATCATTTCTTTTCTGCCCCCCAAATCTAGCAAAAAATGCTTATCTCCTGTTTCCAGCACTCTGTATGGTCCGTCATAAGGTGGGCGTAAAGGCGGACGATGGGCATCATGTCTGACAAAAACAAACTCCGCATTTTTTAAAGCCTTAGGCACAAAAACACGCGGAAAACTGTGGTGAATGGGGCCAGGTAGTGTGCTCGGGCCCATGCTATTCTGTAACCGCTGAGCCGGGGAGCACTCTGGCGCTGGATTATCTGGGAGAAATTCCCCGGGCAGCCGAAGTGGATGTGCGAAAACTAGTTCAGCTGGGGAGGCTTCTAAATCCTCTTTAGGTGCAGAACGTAACCCCAATAAAACCCATGGTAGTTTGTCCACCCAATTTGCATCCGTAAGTGACGCTCTGAGAGCCGCCTTCAGTGACCTGTGAAAACGTTCGCATAACCCATTAGCCTGCGGGTTGTACGCGGTCGTGTGGTGGATCGTTGCCCCCAGGCTGCGGGCCATCGCTGACCAAAGTTCGGAAACAAATTGAGGGCCTCTGTCGGACGTAATGTCCGACGGGACTCCAAAACGCGCTACCCATGCCGTTAAAAACACGCGCGCAACCTCCTCGGCTGTGGTTGGCGACAGTGGAACCACTTCCGGCCAGCGCGTGGTGCGGTCACCCATTGTCAGAATATGTGTGCACCCTTGTGAGGGCAGGAGGGGGCCTACGAGGTCCACGTGGACATGATCAAACCTTTTAGCTGGGATGTGAAACTGCTCCAAGGGAGCTCTCGTGTGTCTATGAACCTTGGCCCATTGACAAGCCATGCAGGCTGCCGCCCACTCTCTAACTTGTTTGCGCAGGCTCGGCCATACAAATTTCTCTCCTACCATTTTGACCGACGCCCGCACTCCCGGGTGCGCCAAAGAATGAATCGAGTCAAAAACGCGGCGGCGCCAAGCGGCTGGAACCACCGGATGCAGCCGCCCAGTGGAGACATCGCAGATTAGGGGGGGCATGCCGTCTTGCAGCACCCTGTTCTCCAGCCTTAACCCTGTTGGTCCAGACTGGAGCGCGCGCACATCCGCGTCACTAACCTGCTCCGTGGCCATGGCTGCATAATCTATCCCCACGCGGACCGGGGCCGCGCGCACTTCCGCGTCGCTAACCTGCTCCGTGGCCATGGCTGCTGAATCTACCTCCACGCGGGCTGGAGCCTCCACGGCGCGCGAGAGGCAGTCCGCCACTACATTAAGTTTACCCGCCACATGCTGGATATCGGTAATAAACTCCGATATCGCGGCCAGCTGTCTCTGCTGCCGGCCCGACCAAGGTTCTGAAATCTTGGCCATCGCGAAAGTCAGCGGCTTGTGGTCAACGAACGCGGTGAAACGGCGTCCTTCCAGCCAGAACCGGAAGTGGCAAATGGTCAAGTGGAGCGCTAACAACTCCCTGTCGAATGCGCTGTATTTCCGTTCGCTGTCGCGCAGAGTCTTACTGAAAAAGGCGAGCAGTTGCCAGGCTCCGGCTACAAACTGTTCCACGACCGCCCCTATGGCCACATCTGACGCGTCAGTAGTGAGCGCCATGCGGGCCTCTGGGACCGGGTGTGCCAACAACGCAGTGTTTGCCAGGGCTGTTTTGACTTCAGAGAATGCGCGCTCTCGCTCCGGAGACCATTTGACTTTATTTGTGGGTTTTTGCTTTTTTAGTGCAGCATACAATGGTTGCATGAGCTGCGCTGCGCGGGGGAGGAAACGGTTATAAAAATTCACCATTCCCAAAAACTCCTGTAACGCTTTGACCGTTTGTGGTTGGGGAAAATTTGTTATTGCGCGCACTTTGTCAGGCAGAGGGACTGCTCCTTCTGGGGAGACGCGATGCCCCAAAAAATCAATCTGCGTCACCCCGAACTGACACTTCGCTGGGTTAATTATTAACCCGTGCTCTGCCAATCTCCGGAAGACTGCCGTGAGGTAGTTTTCGTGTTCGTCTTCGGACGCGCTGGCAACCAATATGTCGTCCAGGTAGACGAACACAAAAGGGAGATCGCGCAAAACTGCGTCCATCATGCGTTGGAACGTCTGCACCGCGCCTTTAAGCCCAAACGGCATGCGCAAAAACTCGAAAAGCCCGAAAGGAGTTATTACCGCTGTTTTGGGTATGTCCTCAGCGTGCACTGGGACCTGGTGGTAACCGTGTACCAAGTCTATTTTAGAAAAAACGCGCGCCCCCGCCAAATGAACTGAAAAATCTTGGATGTGCGGGATCGGGTAGCGGTCGTGCGCTGTAGCGTTGTTCAGCCTGCGGAAATCACCAGAAGGCCGCCACGAGCCATCAGCTTTAGGGACCATGTGAAGCGGTGAAGCCCAGGGGCTTTTCAAACGTCTGATGATGCCCAACTTTTCCATGTTGGCGAACTCCTCGCGCGCTATGGTCAGTTTAGTTGAATCCAAGCGCCGAGCTTTTGCAAAAACGGGCGGTCCGGTGGTAATAATAAAATGTTCCACCCCGTGTTTAGCCACAGCCGCCGAAAATGTTGGGACCGTGAGAGCTGGGAACTGAGTGAGCAGTGTGTGAAACTTACCACCTGCGGCTGTGACGTTGGCTTGTGCTGTTGGCGGGGCCACTCGAGCTGTACAGGGAATAGAATAAAAAGAGCGCATTAACCAGGCGTCTATTAGCAAGATGGACCAACAAACCATGTGAGCACAAAAAATCAGCCCCTAACATGTTGAAATTGACTGCCGCTATGACGAAAGTCCACTCAAATGTACGGCCGTGTAAAGACAGAAGCAGAGTCCTCTCACCGAAGGTCTTAATCGCTGAGCCGTTCGCTGCTGACACCCCGGGACCACTGGAAGGCGCCAGCTGGTCAGCGTAGGAAGGTGTGATGAAACTCAGCTGGGAGCCCGTGTCCACGACGAAATGCCTCCCCGAGTGCGCATCCCTCAGGTAGAGCAGCTTGTTCTCCCCTCTGAGGGCCGCAGCTGCTAACAACCCCCGGTCTTGGCGTTTCCCGAGCGCTTGAACTGGCACGGTGGTATACATTTGCGTGCCTTCTCCGCAAAGCGGCGATGGTAGAAACAGAGGGTGTCTCCTCCGCGATCCTTGGCGCCCACCGCTGCCGTCGTCGGTGGGTCTGCTACCGCCATCTCTGGCCCCTCGCCATCTCCGGCTGTTGCGCCGAACTCCGTCGCTGCCGCGGTGGCTACACGCTGTTTGCTGGCGTTGAGAATCCGGTGCGCCTCCTGGGCCAGCGCGCGGAAGTCCCTCTGGGCCAACAACGGCGAACTGGCCAGGGTTGCTCTCGTGGCCGACGGTAGGGTTCTCAGGAAAATGTGGGTGAAGATGAAGTCGTCGTCGTCTGAGCCCCTCAAGCTCAGCATGTTCTCCATCAGGTCAACGGGCGTGCCATCTCCCAAGTCGTTCAGAGCCAGGAGCCTCTCCGCTCTCTCCTGGACTGAGAGAGTGAAGCGCTGGATGAGTGCAGCCTTCAACCCGCTGTATTTGTCGTCGGCCAGTGGCTGCTCCACAAGGCTCTGCACATGGCGAGCCATGCGGTTGTCGAGCTTGGCGATCACATGGTAGAACTTCGTGTCATCTACCGTTATCCCCCGGAGGGCGAACTGTGCTTCGACCAAGTGGAACCAGGAGCGCGGGTTGTCTCGCCAAAAGTCCGGTAGCTGGACGGTAGCGGCATACGCTTGGCTGGGAGCTCCTGACCCGGCTGGCTCGGGGGCATTTCTTTCACTCATGATACGTCTTAGGGTCACCAGTGTGGAAAACGTGAAAATGACGAGGCAGAGTTCATCTCACGAGTCGGGTTTATTCACATCTTCCAACATCATCAAAAACAGAAAGAGGAAGAAACCCAGTCATTCATCCTTTAAATACCTCAGGCTTCAAAGCACAGTCACATTGTATTTAATCCCAAGTAACAATGCATCTTCTTTCAGATCTCAACACCTCCACCCCCGGCCTCTGGCGGCCAGGAAAATCCCCCCAGGCCATCTCTTTGTATACCAAAGCCTAAACTTTCACATCCTCCTGTTATCTCCAAAGAGACTCAGCCCTTTGTTCAATCTAAGATGTGAAGCCTAAAGTGGTATACATATGAAGCATGATGTGATATAGATATGTGCATATGTGTGCCACAGCAGCTTTATTTACCTTTGAACCCAGAACAAACAAACTCACAAAGTGTTCTATTGGATTGCATCACTGACGTTAAGTTGTGGTTAAGCCAAAATTTTCTCCTCTTAAATGAAGAAAAAACAGAATGTATTGTGTATGGGGATACTGTAATGGCTGGCTTTGGTACCCTCTCTTTAAGGCTCAGTTCAGCTGTCAGAAATTTGGGGGTGATTTTTGACAGCCATTTAAAATTTGATAAACAGATCTACAATGTAGTTAAGATGAGCTTTTATCAATTACGTCTGTTATCCAAAGCCAAACCTTTCCTGAGCCGTCATGATCTTGAGATAGCCATCCATGCTTTAATCACTTCTCCACTTGATTACTGCAATGCACTTTATGTTGGCATCTCTCTTCTCTCGGCTGCCTTCAACTTGTGCAAAATGCAGCGGCCCGTCTTTTGACCAACACACCTAGGCGAGAACACATTACTCCGATCCTTTTTTCACTTCATCGGCTTCCAGTCCATTTTAGAATTAATTTTAAACTTTTGCTTTTTGTTTTAAAAACTCTTAATGGCCTTGCTCCGGTTTATCTGTTTGAGATTTTGACTGTCCGTGATCAAGGCAGGGCTTTGAGGTCATCCAATCAGCTTTTGCTGGATGTGCCCAGGTCAAGGTATAAACATTGGGGTGACCAAGCCTTTTCTGTTGTCGCCCCCAGGCTCTGGAATAATCTCCCCCCGACCTACTTGCTATCTCTGACCTGACCCTTTTTAAATCAGAACTTAAAACATATTTGTTTAGGATGGCTTTTAATACCCAGTAGTGGTGATATTTGTCTTGGCATTTGTTTTTATTTTATTCTTATTTTTAGGTTTTTATTCTTATTTCTTCGTTTGTTATTTGTTTTTAATGCTGTGTGTGTTTTTAATGCGGTTTAATTTTCTGTAAAGCACTTTGGTCACCTACGGGTTGTTTTAAAGGGCTATATAAATAAAATACATTACATTATAATTGAATTATATTTCATTTTTTATTTACTTTGCTCATTGTTCCATTTTATTATTTTATAAGTATTTCTTTCAAGCATTTATGTTCATGAGTTTTATTCATATTGCCCTTGCAATAAAGTTAATGAAACTGCAATCATGTGATTTTCCTTTAAGGGGCAAAAAGTATCAGTATCGAAGAAAAAGTCCTATAAATTAATGGCATCGCATCGAAAGGAAAAATGATGGTATCGCCCATCCCGAGTGTTTAGCTCTGTGTACACGTGTTGCATCTCAGCTGTACAGTACCTCACAAAAGTGAGTACACCCCTCACATTTTTGTAAATATTTTGTTCTCTTTCATGGGACAACACTGAAGATATGACACTTTGATACAAAGTAAAGTAGTCGGTGTACAGCTTGTATGACAGTGTAAATTTTCTGTCCCCTTGTAGTGGGTAAAAGGAAGGATGTGGAGGTGAGGCACAAGCGTAGGACGACACAGATTCTTTATTGACCCCCTAGCATAAATGTACAGCATGTGGCCGCTGGGGTCCAGTTCTGTAGAGGAGCCTAGAAGCCTGGAAGCCTCGCCAGTCTTTCTGCATTGTCTTTATATACTGTAACTTTATTACCTCACATAGAGACTGGGGCTGGCGCATTATGCATGGGTATGAACAAAGGCAATGGGTGGCATGATTATCATAACACGTTACATTCTTCACATACATTTGCCTCCTTGCACTACATGTTATAGCATGGAGTGGCAGGGGGCAAAGGCGCCTCATAGTCTGGTCTAATTACCCCACTTGGGGGGGCTACCCCCTTCAGTCCATTGTTCAGCCCCTCTTCCTGGTTCTGGGTGTGCGAGAATGTCCACCCGCAGTGTCTAGTGTCACCACACCCTCAAAATAACACACAGCCATTAACGTCTAAACTGCTGGCAACAAAAGTAAGTACACCCCTAAGTGAAAATGTCCAAATTGTGTCCAAAGTGTCAATATTTTGTGTGGCCACCATTATTTTCCAGTACTGCCTTAACTCTCTTGGGCATGGAGTTCACTAGAGCTTCACAGGTTGCCACTGGAATCCTCTTACACTCATCCATGATGACATCACAGAGCTAGTGGATGTTAGAGACCTTGCGCTCCTCCATCTTCCATTTGAGGATGCTCCACAGATACTCAATAGGGTTTAGGTCTGGAAACATGCTTGGCCAGTCCATCACCTTTACCCTCAGTTTTTTTAGCAAGGCAGTGATTGTCTTGGAGGTGTGTTTGGGGTCGTTATGTTGGAATACTGCCCTGCAGCCCAGTTTCCAAAGGGAGGGGACAGTACATGTTGGCATTCATGGTTCCCTCAATGAACTGTAGCTCCCCAGTGCTGGCAGCACTCATGCAGCCCCAAATCATGACACTCCCACCACCATGCTTGACTGTAGGCAAGACACACTTCTTTGTACTCCTTACCTGGTTGCCACCACACACACTTGACACCATCTGAACCAAATACATTTATGTTGGTCTCAGCAGACCACAGGACATGGTTCCAGTAATCCATGTCCTCAGTCTGCTTAGTCTTCTGCAAACTGTTTGTGGACTTTCTTATGCATAATCTTTAAAAGGGGTTTTCTTCTGGGACAACAGCCATGCAGACCAAATTGATGCAGTGCGCAGCGTATGGTCTGAGCACTGACAGGCTGACCCCCCCCACCCCTTCAACCTCTGCAGCAATGCTGGCAGCACTCATACTGTACGTCTATTTTCAAAAGACAACCTCTGGATATGACACTAAGCGAATGCACTCAACTTCTTTGGTCGATAATGGCGAGGCCTGTTCTGAGTGGAACCTGTCCTGTTAAACCGCTGTATGGTCTTGGCCACCGTGCCGCAGCTGAGTTTCAGAGTGTTGGCAATCTTCTTATAGCCTAGGTCATCCTCAGAGACTTCTTTGCCATGAGGTCCCATGTCGAACTTCCAATGACCAGTATGAGAGTGTGAGAGCGATAACACCAAATTTAACACACCTGCTCCCCATTCACACCTGAGACCTTGTAACACTAATGAGTCGCATGACACCAGGGAGGGAAAATGGCTAATTGGGCACAATTTGGACATTTTCACTTAGGGATGTACTGTGGCACATATGTTTGGTTCATATTTCCCACAAGAGTGTGGCACATATGTCTGGTTCATATCTCCCACAAATGTATGGCTTATGTGGATTGGGGCTTCACGTCTGGAGGAACAAAAAGTCTGTATCGACGGGGGCCGACAGGAGATGTCGAGGAGGTGTGAAGTCGGACCCTTGTCTCAGAGAGGAGGCCCTGGGGGGTTTCCCGGATCACCAGAGAATAAGAGACAATGGTGAATCTTCAGAGACTTGCATTGTGATTGAATGTTTGCAGAAGCACCATGTGACTTGAGTTCTTAATCCCCCGGAGGTATAAGAGTGTGATGTATCATGATTCTGCCTCTTCTTGCTTTTGGAGAATGTTGGATGATTGTGTTCTGCAATAAAGCCGAACCTGAGGAATACACTCATGTCTCGTCATTGAACACATCTTCCACACTGGTGACCCACGACAAAGAATGAGCGGAGAGAATTCTCCCAAGCGGAGCTCATCAGAGGCCGGCCTGATGGCTGCCTCCACGCTCCGGCTGCCCGATTTCTGGCAGCACAGCCCGCGCGCCTGGTTTAGCGCGGTCGAGGCGCAGTTCAACCTCCGGAGAATCTCAAAGGATGAAACGAGGTTCTACCATGTGGTGGCGAAGCTGGACAGTCACACGGTCCAGAGGGTGGAAGACCTGGTTAACTACCCACCGGACACCGACAAGTACGACGCATTGAAGGAGGCGCTGATCAGCCATTTCACCCCCTCGGTGCAACGGCGAGCAGAGGGGCTCCTAGAGTTGACGGAGTCGGAGAACGACAGACCTGATGGTGAAGATGCTGAGACTGAAAGACTCCGAGGATGGCGAATTTATTTTTGCCCACCTTTTCCTCCGGACGCTGCCGCCAGCAGTGAGAGTGACCCTGGCAGACTCACCCCGATTGGCTAAACGGGACTACCATGGGCTCGGCAAGGAGGCGCAGCGACTCGTCGACGCCCACAAGTGGAGCGCGGTTTCGGCCGCGGCAGCTGAGCAGAGGACGGCGCCCGGAGATGGTTTGGAGCCAGTGGTGGCGGCGCCAGACGAACCGACGACGGCGGCAACAGGCGCCAGGCGACGCGGGGTTGAAGACGGCCTGTGTTTCTACCACCGCCGTTTTGCGGAGAGGGCACACAGATGTCTCCCACCGTGCCGCTTCAAGCGTCAGGGAAACGCCAAGACCGGGGCCGGTAGCAGCTGCGTCCCTCGGAGAAGAAAATAAGCTGCTTTACCTGACAGATGCACACTCGGGGAAACAATTCCTCGTGGACACCGGCTCCCAGCTGAGTTTCGTCACGCCTACCTACGCGGAACGGCTGATGCCGTCTAAAGCTCCCTGGGTGTCAGTATCAGCAGCGAATGGCTCAGCGATTAAGACCTTCGGTGAGAGGACCATGCTTCTGTCCTTACAGGGCCGTTCATTCGAGTGGACCTTTATTGTAGCGGCATTCAGTTTTAACATGTTAGGGGCTGATTTTTTGTGCTCACATGGTTTATTGGTTGATCTTGCTAATAGACGTCTGGTTAATGCACTTTCTTTTCATTCTATCCCCTGCACAGCTCGGGTGGCTCCGCCGACTGCACACGCCAATGTCACAGCTGCTGACCCCTGGTCTTGGCGTTTCCTGGACGCTTGAAGTGGCATGGTGGGAGGCACTTGTGTGCCCTCTCTGCAAAACGGCGATGGTAGAAGCACAGGCCGTCATCAGCTCCGCTTCGCCTGGTACCTGTCGCCGCCGTCGTCGGTGCGTCTGGCGCCGCAACCACTGGCCCCAAGCCGTCTCTGGGCGCCGTTCCTAGCTCAGCTGCCGCGGCCGAAACCGCGCTCCGCTTGTAGGCGTCGACGAGTTGCTGCGCCTCCTTGCTCAACCCATGGTAGTCTCGCTTGGCCAATCGGGGTGAATCTGCCAGGGTCACTCTCACCGCTGGCGGCAGGGTCCGGAGGAAAAGGTGGGCGAAAATAAATTCGCCGTCCTCAGAGTCTTTCAGCCTCAGCATCTTCACCATCAGGTCCGCAGGTCTGTCGTTCTCTGACTCCGTCTGCTCGCTGTTGTACCGAAGGGGTGAAATGGCTGATCAGCGCGTCCTTCAATGCGCTGTACTTGTCGCTGTCCGGTGGGTGATTGACCAGATCTTCTACCCTCTGGACCGTGTGGCTGTCCAGCTTCGCCACCACATGGTAGAATTTCGTGTCGTCATTCAAGATTCTCCGGAGGTTGAACTGTGCCTCGACTACGCTAAACCAGGAGCGCGGACTATGCTGCCAGAAATCAGGCAGCCGGAGTGTGGAGGCAGCCATTAGGCTGGCTTCCGCCGAGCTCTGCTCGGGAGAATTCTCTCTGCTCATTCTTTGTCGTAGGGTCACCAGTGTAGAGGATGTGCTCAAGGATGAGGCTGAGTTTTATTTCTCAGGTTCAATTTATTAACAGAACACATCTCTAGCATTCTCAAAGCAGGAAAAGAGGCAGAGCAATATAACATCGCACTCTTATACTTCTAGAGCATCGAAACTTAAGTCACATGGTGCTTTAGCAAACATACAGTCACATGGTACTTAATCCCAGTCACAATGCAACTCTTTGATCTTTCACCATTGTCTCTTATTCTTCGATGATCCGGAAATCCCTCTGGGGCATCTTCTCTGAGACAAAGGCCAAATCTCACACCTCCTCGTTATCTCCTGCGGACTCCTGCAGATCCAGACCTTTTGTCCCTCGAGACGTGAAGCACCCAATAAACATACAGCCATACATTTGTGGAAAATATGAACCCAACATATGTGCCACACCAGCGGTTTAGACATTAATGGCTGTGTGTTGTTATTTTGAGGGGACAGCAAATTTACACTGTTACACAAGCTGTACACTGATTACTTTACATTGTATCAAAGTGCCATGTCTTCAGTGTTGTCCCATGAAATGATGTAATGAAATATTTTCAAAAATGTGAAGGGTGTACTCACTTATGTGAGATACTTTACCTCAAGTTTTAAAACATCTTGCTACATAGTTATGAATTCAGAATGATCTTTAAAAAAAACATTTTATTGAACACATAGCAATTCTTAAACACAACACAGCTTCAACATTAACAACTTGTCACTTCTTTGGGTGACTTTATGGCTACTTTCGCTCCTTATCCACAGCAAACTGGAGAGCCAGAACTAGGTCTGTGAACAACAGAAGAAACAAATTTATTAAGAATTTATTTGATTCATTTCTGATCAAAGTAAGCCAACTAGTTTATTCATTTTAAAGTCCTTAGTCATATTTTAGTAGCAAATACTCCATTTCCTGGCACTTGTCTATATCCAGGTAAGAGCAGCAGAACAAAATGGCAAACTGCACGATGTAAAAAGTGTAAATTTGATTTACTGAACAACACACAAAGTTCTGTTTTGTACAAACCGAGTAAATTTCGTGAATAATCAACCAGGTCAGGAAGCCCTTCATCAATGTTATACGAGATTTGGTCCATTGCTTGCTTGATGTCGGCTGCCCTCTTAAAAACAAAGCAAACAAACAGGAATTAAACATGATTCCCGATAAAACAAATATTTAAAAAAAAAAAAAAAAAAGCAAAGTTAAGAAAACTACCATGAGTTCTACACAAACTTTCTCCTCCAGTTCAGCCACCTGAGAGAGGGCATCATACACACTGGCGTCCCCAGACCCCTGGACCACATAGAAGTGACTAGTCAAATTAGACTCAGAATGTATTGGTTAACAATTTTAGACTCTTGCTGAGCAGGTTTACCTCCTCTGAGGAACTGCTTATTTCCTCTTCTCTCTTGGGTGCCTTACTGGCTTGGGAATCACTTTTCAATTCCTTCACTCTACCAAAGAAAGGCAAAATGAAATTGAGAAAAAAAAAATCCAATCAAGTTAAATTTCATAAAACTACACATGCACCTGTCAGCATAGCGTAGTGTGTTCATGGTATATTCACATGAAGACATAGTGGGAGACACCATGGCAATCTGTGAAAAACAGGAAAAATTCTTCCAGTCAATCTGTATACAACACACCAGTCTGGCAGCAAACCAAATTTGGGACAGTAAATTACCATGCAGGTCTTGGACTTTTCTCCTATAAAGGAGTCTCTGAGGACTTTGGTCAAAGTGCTGCTTCGAAAAGGAATGTGCTCACTGTTCTTTCCCAGGGAACGAATACACTCCTACAGGAAATGAGGACATGTACGTGTGTTAGGTGCAGTTGTACCATGGTTTTGGTTTTATTAACTGCAATACATCAGAAACCTTTGGACCATCCTTTACAGTTTCACTTTATTAAATAGAGTGGTACTCTTGCCTACAGGTGGATTCACACTACAACGTTTGGACCAATTTTAGTGACGGTTCGGCAACAAACACCAACTATCATTAACTTTTGCCAGCAGAACCAGACACGTTTGCCAAACACTGACGAAAGTTGGGCTTTTTGAAAGTTTTCAGCCTGCTGAAAATTTGTTGAGGTTTGGGAATACACGTTGGTGAAAGTTGTGCTCAGTTTGTAAAAGTTCCTGAGCGCTGGGCTAAGTTATCCAGAGTTTACCTAAGTCAGCCTAAGTTAAAGCTGGGTTCACACTATAGAGTTTGGACCTACTTTTACAGACATTTGAAAAATCAGAAATAGTCAGTGCAGGTCAGCTGACATCAGCGTTAGTCGATGCTCATATGCGTTTGTGGAGGCTTCCTGCCATTCTGGACCTGCTTTTGGAGTGAACACATCTCGTTTGGGCATGTTTCAGTATTAATTTTTGTTTTATATTCCTATGTAGTTACTTCTGCATACCATTTTCCCCTGTTCATTCGTTCATCTAAAAAAATAAAATGATGCATAGAATCCAACACCAAGTCTGCAATTAAAATGACTGTACTAAAAATAAACTAGTGTATCATATAAATAAAATGACATGTGATTATCTTTTGACTGTTACAACTCTCTCCATTAAAATAACAAATCCCGGTTCAATGTGACACCATGGCGACTGCAGCTTAACACTGAAGCTCTCAGACCCAATCCAAGATAACACCTTGAAAATCAAACTTAACGGATTTTTGGAGGAGTGAAAATCAAAAGACAAAATCATCATGTCTAAAGGAAAACAGAAGAAACTGAAATTCTCCAGGCCAGGACACGTATCGGCCGGAGAATCTGAACTGGAAGATCTCCGTTCAGAAGACGAGGAACTGGTGATAGCTAACAAAAAGGTTAGCCTGAAATCACTATTTGAAGAGCTACGACGATTTCGCCGAGAAGTTACGGCCGGATTTCGCCGAGAAGTTACGGCCGAATTTCGGGAATTCAGAGAAGAATTGAAAAGGACAAACAGCAGAGTGGACCAGGCCGAGAACCGAATCTTGGAAACAGAGGAACGAATAAAAGTGCTCGAAGATTCTGTGCTGGACCTACGCAAAAGACAAGCATCTATAGAGGCTAAGCTAGCCAACCAAGAAGGAAGACAAAGAAGAGACAACATAAGAATTCATGGTCTGATAGAAGGAGCCGAAAACGGTTTTAACTCGATGGCAGAATGCGTGGAATCCTTACTAAGAGAGAAATTGGATATTCCACAAACCACCGACTTGAAGATAGAAAAGGCACATCGTTCATTAGCCGCTAAGCCAGCGGCGGAAGCGCCCCCACGTTCGGTGTTGGTAAGATTTTCCAATTTCAAAATAAAACAAGAGGTTGTAAGACTGGCCTGGCAGAAAAAAGGATTTATGCACCAGGAGAGAAAAGTCTTCGTGGAACACGATTATGCCCCGGAGGTCCTTAAAAAGCGCAGGGAATACAATGACGCGAAAAAGGTGTTAAGAGAGAAGAAATTGCGCTTTCAGACTCCATTTCCTGCGAAGTTAAGGGTCTTCTACGGCGAAGAAACATGTCTCTATAATTTGGCGGAAGAAGCAACAGCTGACATGGCGAGAAGAGGGCTCCCGGTAACGGTATTTAAACCCGCAGCAGACCCGAGTGAGAAGATCAAAGCGCAAACATGGACAACACAAAGACCTTCAAAATCCATGGGCCAGCAGCGGGAAACCCAGCGCCAGAGCGTCGCGGATAAACTGTCCGTTTTCAGGTTGGAATAGCAACCTTTTTTTTTTTTTCTCTTGAATCAATCCGCACATCCAACCCCCCTCACACAAGGTAACAAACATTAAAGGAGATGCGTATTCAGCATGTGGTAAAACATTTCATGGAACAGTCATAATATTTGAAACAAATAAGTCTTTTTAATAAAAAAAAAAAAAAAAAAAAAAAAAAAAAAAAAACTTGTTAAAATAGAAATGTGACAATAATCCACATGTTCTCCTCATACTAACAAATACTGTTTTTGCGTGAATGTTTGATGTGATGGGGGTGGGAGGGTGCACACAATTTCACAGGGTTTAGGCATAAAAGGAAAAAAAAAAAAATCATTACAAGTTTGGATTGGGTTCTGAAACTCACGTTAAAAGCATGGGACAACTTACAGGGGTAAGAGAGGGCCCTCAACACGTAACAGAGTTTGAGGAATTTCCCTCAGGGCCTTCACTCCATCAAGGCTCTTCCAGGGTCTTTAAAAAGACCTCAGCTCAGGAAGTTCTTCTGACAGCTTTTTGTTTTAAAGTTTTATACACTATGTTCTTAATGTTTTTCTTGTTTTTAATGTTCTTTCAGTTTCTGAGTAGCACAAAAGAGGGCCACCACACAGTTATACTAAACAAAACAACACAATGGAGAAACAGGGTGTAACCAAAATAATTTCATATAATGTAAAAGGAATCCTGAATCCAGTTAAAAGATCCAAGATTCTAGGCAAAATGAAAAAAGACAAAGCAGGAATAATATTTTTACAAGAAACCCACCTAACAGACGTGGAACACAATAAACTCAGTAGACAAGGGTTTAAAATGATCTCTTCATCTTCATATAAGTCAGGGAGCAGAAGGGGAGTAGCGACATTGATATCAACCAAAATTACATTTGAAAAAAAATCAGAACACAAAGATAAAGAAGGGAGATACAGTTTGGTAACTGGGCGGCTAGAGGGAGAAGATATCGCCCTGCTGAATGTGTATGCACCTCCAGGGGCTAACTGGAAATTTTATAAAAATGTATTCGACCTAATGATAACTAAAGCTCAAGGTTTAGTGATATGTGGTGGGGACTTCAATCTTAGACTGAATCCATACTGGGATGCTTCTGGTAATTCTCCACATCAAAATAACACCCAAAACAGGAAGACTCGGATGCTACTAAAAGAATTGGGAATCTGTGACGTGTGGAGGGAACTCAACCCCAGTGTAAAAGACTATACATTTTACTCAACTCCACATTCATCTTACTCAAGGATCGACTATTTTTTTATGTTTAATAGAGACATTGGAAGAGTAAAAACATGTAAAATAGGACTGATGGATCTCTCTGACCACAGTCCGATCTACATGGACTTAAATATCCAAAAATACACAAATAATACATTTTCTTGGAGGTTAAATTCAAATGTCCTGAAAGGACCATTGAAAGATGAATTGGAATCAGATATTCTCAGATAGTTGGAAGAAAACGATAATGGAGAAGTATCCCCTTTAATACTGTGGGATGCATGCAAAGCTGTAATAAGAGGAAAGATTATTGCAAAACTGGCAACCCAAAAGAAACTAAGACAAGAAAAACTATCCACATTAGAGTCAGAACTTAGGAACCTAGAAAAAGAACACATAGGCAACACTCATTCTACTGACTCGCTCAAGATTAAGGAAATTAAAAACCAAATAAATGAGATCTACACAATAGAAATCCAGAAGAAACTTACATTTTTGAAACAAAAATACTATGAAGCAGGCAGTAAATCGGCAAAATTGCTAGCCTATAAATTGAGGAAACATCAAACAGAAAGAGCAATCTACAAAATCAGAGACCCAGTATCAAAGGAAATAAAATTCAGAATTCAGGATATTCTTAAAAGCTTCGAGAATTACTATAAGAACTTATACTCCCACAAAAAACATAAAAACGCATCCGAGGCATTCCTAAACACATTAAACCTTCCCCAACTTACGGAGTCACAAAATAAAACACTACTGACAGAAATACATCCTAAAGAATTGGAAAAAGCAATTATGAAACTTAAAGCTAACAAATCCCCAGGAGCTGATGACTATACAGCAGAGTGGTACAAAACCTTTAAACAGCAACTATCTCCTCTCCTCCTGAAAACAATTAATTATGTCCTCCACACAGGGGAAATCCCCCCCTCCTGGAGAGAAGGGGTCACTGCAGTTATACCTAAACCTGAAAAGGATAAACTAGAGTGCTCCAACTACAGACCAATCAGTGTACTAAATCAGGACTATAAGCTTTTTACCATTATCCTTGCCAAAAGGTTAGAAAATATACTGACAGACCTAATTCATTTAGACCAAACAGGTTTTATAAGACAAAGACAGACACAAGACAACATTCGACGCACTTTACACATAATTCATCATATAAAAAAATATAACTTAAATGCAGTCATATTGGGATTAGATGCTGAAAAAGCATTCGATTCAGTTGACTGGTCTTTTCTATATAGAATCTTATCCAGTTTCAATTTTCATAACAACTTCATTAGAACTATACAGGCATTATATAAAAAACCAACAGCTAAAATAAGGATTAACGGTAATTTATCATCATCTTTTGAACTGGAAAGAGGATGTCGTCAGGGCTGCCCCCTGTCTCCACTGCTCTTTGCAATCTTCATAGAACCTCTGAGCCAATGGATAAGACAAAATCAAAAAATTCAAGGTATTACACTTGGTCAGAAGGAACATAAAATAGCACTCTTTGCTGATGACATTTTAATATACCTAGGGCAGCCGGACACTTCTTTACCAGAACTAACCTCAGTTTTTTCAGAGTATGGAGATTTATCGGGGTACAAATTAAACATGCATAAAACCCAAATTTTAACATTCAACTATGACCCAAATCATTATTCACTAAGCAAACTCAAAACTAACTGGGAGTCGGAATCTATGAAATATCTGGGGGTCAATATCCCGAAACAACTCAACAAAATTATATCACTAAACTATGATCCACTGGTGACAAAAATAAAATCTGACCTAGCAAGATGGAATATGATACCATTCTTGGGTACTGCACAAAGAATTGAAGCAGTCAAAATGAATATACTTCCACGTCTTATATACCTTTTCCAAACAATACCGGTAGAACCTCCCAAAAAAACATGGCAGGAGCTGGACAGAAGGATCTCAAGATTCATATGGCAGGGCAAGAGACCTAGAATCAAATACAGAACCCTACAGCTAAACAAAGACAAAGGTGGGCTCGCGCTGCCAAATATCAGGGACTACTTTAAAGCCGCACAAATTAAAACTTTTGTAGAGATATGTAACCCAGTCTACACTGCACAATGGAAGGAGATCGAATGCCAAATAACAAGTGACATCCCCCTACAGGCGATAATAGGGAACAATGCCTTACCTAAGCTTTTGAATAACACTAACCCGTGGATAGAGACCCCGCTAAAAATTTGGTTTAAGATAGTCAGAGAGAATCAAACTAAAGAGCCCTATCGACTTCTGCAATGGATTGCCTATGATCAAGACTTTACTCCTAATAAAACAGACACCAGATTTAAAAAGTGGAAGAAGAAAGGGCTGATAAAATATTACGATTTTTTTAAAGGGCAAATCTTAAGAAGTTTTGAAGATTTGAAAAAACAAGGCCTAATAAATCAAGACCTTTACAGGTTCTTCCAGCTTAGACACCACATAAACAATATACTTAAAAAGGAGGATTTGGAAAGGGCCCAGTCAGGTGTTCTGAAGGTCGTCTTAATGGCATATAAAGGGATCCCAGGGATCAGATACATTTCTAAAATATACCAAGGTCTTCAAGACTTAAAAGGAGACAACACATCTTATATAAAAGAGAGATGGGAAAAAGAGGGGAATTTCACTTTACAACTGGAAATATGGGAAAAGCTAAATAAACAGCAATGGAAAAGTACCTCATCCCTGCAGTGGAGAGAATTTGGATGGAAAAACTTGGTAAGATTTTTCAGAACACCTGCACAAAACAAATTTACCCATAAGGGATTGAACTGTTGGCGCTTGTGTGGTGAAAAGACTGCAAATCATTTTCATGTGTTTTGGTCATGCCCAGTTATCCACCAATATTGGACCAATGTACAGACAATATTGGGGAAAATATTCAAAATAACAGTTCCCTTTTCTTTTGTAACTTTGTATTTGGGTTTACTACCGGACTCACTGGAAAGACGAGGAGAAAAATACTTATTCAATGTTTTAATATTGGCAAGCAAAAAAGCTCTAACTAAAAAATGGATGTTGAAGGACTGTCCTACACCTGAAGATTGGATTAACGTGATTCAAGACATTTACTCGATGGAAAAGTTGACATTCGCACTGAGACAGGACATGGATGGGTTCATGAACTTTTGGCAACCCTGGATCGCATATGTGTCTTCCATTAGATCTAATCTTTGACAAATACCATTTCAATAATGGTTCCGCTCTTTGTTCCAATGCTACTCAGATGCTCTTTTACCTTTATTTACTTACTTTTTCTTTTTGTTTGTTTTTTGCTGGTTTGTTTGTTTTTTTTTTCTCTTTAATTTCACTTTTTCTTTCACTTTAAAAAAAAAAAAGGGGTGTTGTAAGAATTAATCTTCCAGTGTTGTCAGATATCAGAAAATAAGGGAACATGTGATGAAAATGTAAACAATGCATTGCTGTAACGACCTGTATACCCTTTACAAAAACTTAAAAAAAAAAAAAAGGTAACAAATCCCGTTAAATGTCATTTACTTTTTGACACCACATCAGCGCTGTCTGAATCCCCACAATGGAAACCAAACCAATAAATCCTGGAGAGTGATTATGCACAGAGCAGGAAATTAAGAACAGTAAATTTCTCAATGAGATTTTATTTTTTCTTTTGAGCCTTCACATTTTTGGTGTATATATATATATATATAAAATCCCATAGATTGGAGAAAAAAAAAAAGTCATACACACCTTATTACCAAATACTGTACCTCTTACATACAGTATCTCATGAAAGTGAGTACACCCCTCACATTTTTGGAAATACTGTAGCGTTGACCCTGCGTTCCAATTTATAAAATCATTCTTTGCTGAGGAAAAATCATTTCACACCAAAAGTCTGGTCATGAACTGCTTTCTCACCCAAGCACCAGAGCTGTAACACAACCCATCGGCCATAAAGTGTAAGTTAATCCCTTCTCCACTCCCTTTCATCCATTTGCCAAAGGAATGCCCCAAACTGACAGTTATGGGTGATACTTTCCAGACTGGAAAGTCAAGATTCCTCGAGAAACTCAATCTTACATTGCCCTGTTGTGGACAACACAGGAATATTTTTCTCTCTGCAGTGGAATTTATGAATTGTGGACAAATGAATTAATTCATATGCTTTCTCTCAAGACATCCGCCACTGAAGACGTGGTTGGACTCTGGGATGGACAATTGTGGTTTGAAATGCTTTTATTGATATGGTTTAATAAGTGTTGCTTTATTTTCAGGAAGAAATTAATTTTTGCATACTTACCATCAAGTAATTAATCTCATGTACAATGTAGAGACCTTGTGTGTTCCTTTATCAAGTAGGATATGTTAGTCACTAAAGTTTAAAGAATTTATGCTTTAATCAGCAGCATATGTGTTTAGGAGAACTTCACTTATATCAAGTTTCTCTCCTCCCTCTGGGAGACCTACACAGCTCAGGAACTTGAAATGACCAATGGCCTTCCAGGCTTCACTGCACTTCCTTTTTTAGTCTGTGTGGGGCAACCCCCACAACAGACTGAGACAGACACAGCACTCGGCTAGAGCAAATAACAGAACAGTGAAATGTGTGTATTAATGTCTACAGGCAGCCCCGCTCCGTCTGGCTTGTTCCGGCTCAGTATTGTGATGTTAATGTCCCATTCATGCATTGTGTTCATGCTTCCTGTTCTCACTGTGTCTCTCATATGCAAATGCCCATACCAACTGCTGTGAATGCTCTTTCATGTATTGTTGTAACTGGGTATAAATACCGCACATAGTCTGTAACTCATTCTCTCACTCTTCAACCACTGCTGCTGACACACACATCCTGTGTCTCTTTGCTGGAGAGCCTCTCCGGGCTCGCTCATGGAGCGAGCCCCGTGGAGGCGGTATGATTTAATAAACCTGCTTAAAACCTCACATCGCTGCCTTTATTTTATCTGCCGCCACACTGGTGACCCGACGCTGAAAAAAAACACGCTGCCGGCGAACGCAGCACCCGGCGGTGATGCTCCGACGATAAGCGAACGCAGCAGCTGCCTTCTGCTTCAGTGAACTCTCAGGACATCACCCACGACCGGGAAAGCTGCAGCAAACTCCTTGGTGGAATCTGCACGCCTAGATCGGCACATCCACGCTGGACCGGCCGCGCTCACAGCTCCCCCACACGAGAGCGCATGCACCTCGTCCCCTCTCCACGACGGCGACCTCCATGGCCGACGGAGAATGCAGCGCGTGGACCTGAACGCACCATGGCCGAGCGAGTGACAAAGATCGTCTCCTCCCTCTCACCACTCCAACGCATCTGCACGAGCGCGAGGGACAAAGATCGTCTACTTCCTTTCACCGCTCCAACACATTGAACAGGGATGATTAAGCTCCCTGACCCTGTCTCCTCTCCAGCTGGCCCAACAACGCACGGAGCCCCGGCACACACACGGGGAGTTACGCGGACGGCGCACCACGCACGGGATGCATACGGCGCTGCAGACCCCCATCCTCCTTCGCCGCTGCACACAGGCCTTCAGGGCTGCTCCCACACCTGAAGCACGCACGCAGCATGCACGAAGGATTTGCTAATGGTCTCAGCCACGGCACACAACGGGAATTCAGCGGTTTGCGGTTCCTGAGAGCTTTAAGGTTGTGCCCGCACCTTAAGTCAACACGCCAGTCCCTCTGCTCTTATTACAGCCGCCATGCAGCCTCGTCTTTTCTTCACGGCCACTATTAATCCTTGCAGGACTTAATCGCGGGAGGAGCCAGTGACTAATTTTTCTTCTTGTGATCTCCGCACGTTCAACGGGACAGCCCCTCGACATCGCGGAACAACAAGCAATTTTTGCACGGCTCAGACGATTTCACCGTCTCCTGCCAGCACTTACTGCCCCCCACCCCCCTCCACCTCCGCCTGCACAGAGCTTTCCCTGCTCGCTGCCAAAGCTGCACTATCGAGGCCTCGGCCCCCTGCCGAGCCCGCTGGGGGGGAGCGTGTGGGGCAACCCCCACAACAGACTGAGACAGACACAGCGCTCGGCTAGAGCAAATAACAGAACAGTGAAATGTGTGTATTAATGTCTACAGGCAGCCCCGCTCCGTCTGGCTTGTTCCGGCTCAGTATTGTGATGTTAATGTCCCATTCATGCATTGTGTTCATGCTTCCTGTTCTCACTGTGTCTCTCATATGCAAATGCCCATACCAACTGCTGTGAATGCTCTTTCATGTATTGTTGTAACTGGGTATAAATACCGCACATAGTCTGTAACTCATTCTCTCACTCTTCAACCACTGCTGCTGACACACACATCCTGTGTCCCTTTGCTGGAGAGCCTCTCCGGGCTCGCTCATGGAGCGAGCCCCGTGAAGGCGGTATGATTTAATAAACCTGCTTAAAACCTCACATCGCTGCCTTTATTTTATCTGCTGCCACAGTCTGGTTTATGACTTCAGCTGAAAAGAAACTCAATGTCACTGGTCCAGCTCAGTTTCATGAAATTCAATGAGATCCCGCCACACCTGAGAAAAAAAAAACAAAAAAACTTTTTTCCTTTGTCTCAGTTGTGGTGATGTTCAGTCTACAGAAGGAGCAGAATTTTCTGCTCTCCCATTTTTTTTTCCCTTTCCTTTAAGTAGGCCCAGAGTCTCCCACGCTCTGTGAAAATTCTTTTACTTTTCTTTAAAGTTTGTTTTCTTACCTTAATCCTTTTCTTTAAATTACCGTGTTAAGATTTTGTTTGATTTTTACTAAGCTTAAACCAACTTATTCAAACCACAGAACATCGGAAGAAATGGATTTGTGGTGTTTTTTTTAAATTTGACTTTCTGATTGGACTTTGAACAATAAACAAATATTATCAGGAATTTGGCAACCTGGCCAAATTCCTTTTTCAGTGCATAGAGAAGACCTCGCCCAGCTTGCTGAAGAATGAGCCTGTTGTGATCTTGGGAGTAGGCCATAACCGTGGTAAAGAACCTGCCTGCCAGTCTTCCAATAGGATCCATGCCAATCCAGATGGAACAAGATTCAAATGGACCGCCTGCTACCCACCGAGACGCAATGACTCTGCTTGGCTGATGGTCTGTTGTTCAATTTAAACTTAATTCTTCAGAATATTCCTGGTTTAAATTTTTAAACCTAAGATTTGCAAACTCCTTTCAGAGCGTCAAATGCATTTTGTCTTTTCATTAGTCTGTGTTCCTTTTCAGAGTTGCACCAATTTTTCTTTTTATAAATAGTTCATTCATCATTTTCTTCATAAGACTGCATCCACTTTTTTGAACCAATGCTATTTTATGGTTTTCCAATTTCCAGTATATTGCCAAGTTAAACTATGGTTTATTTGGTTCCACAAATGTTGGATTCACATGTGATGCTCAGTAATTCAATAACAGTCTATGATGCTCATGATAGATATTGAATTCTCTGTCTCAAGTCATCCCAATATGTTAACCTATTCTGACATTTCTTATTAAACTACTGAAAGACATATGGGAGTTATTGTTTGATTTCATGTCCATCTTCTTGATTATAAGCAGAAAAGAACTCACAGGTTTTTTTTTTTTTTTCTGAGACTGATTCATCATTGGTAAAAATAAACAATTGTTAATAAAACTGTCCATTATTTGGACTGGTGCCCCAAACAAGCTTATGTGTGGGTAATGAAAGGAAAGCTTCATTCCTACTCACATTCATATTTACATTAACACTTGTACCGACAATGAAACACCTATAAAATCCATTACAGTATTTATTATATCTTTTCATGGGACAACACTGAAGATATGACACTTTGATACAATGTAGTCAGTGTACAGCTTGTATAACAGTGTAAATTTGCTGTCCTCTCAAAATAACTCAACACACAGCCATTAATGTCTAAACCGTTGGCAAAAAAAGTGAGTACACCCCTAAATGAAAATGTCCAAATTGTGCCCAATTAGCCATTTTCCCTGCCTGGTGTCATGTGACTCATTAGTGTTATAAGGTCTCAGGTGTGAATGGGGAGCAGGTGTGTTAAATTTGGTGTTATCACTCTCACACTGGTCACTGGAAGTTCAACATGGCACCTCATGCCAAAGAATGCTGAGGATCTGAAAAAAAAAGAAAAGAATTGTTGCTCTACATAAAGATGGCCTAGGCTATTAGAAGATTGCCAACACCCTGAAACTGAGCTGCAGCATGGTGGCCAAGACCATGCAGCAGTTTAACAGGACAGGTTCCACTCACAACAGGCCTTGCCACAGTCGACCAAAGAAGATGAGTGTATGTGCTCAGCGTCATATCCAGAGGTTGTCTTTTGAAAACAGATGTATGAGTGCTGCCAGCATTGCTGCAGAGGTTGAAGGGGCGGGGTGGGGGTCAGCCTGTCAGTGCTCAGACCATACACCACACACTGCACCAAATTGGTCTACATGGCCATCGTCCCAGAAGGAAACCCCTTTTAAAGATGATGCACAAAAAAAGCCCGCAAACAGTTTGCGGAAGACAAGCAGACTAAGGACACCGATTACTGGAACCATGTCCTGTGATCTGATGAGACAAAGATAAACTTATTTGATTCAGATGGTGTCAAGCGTGTGTGGCGGCAAACCAGGTGAGGAGTACAAAGACAAGCGTGTCTTGTCTACAGTCAAGCATGATGGTGGGAGTGTCATGGTTTGGGGCTGCATGAGTGCTGCCAGCACTGGGGAGCTACAGTTCACTGAGGGAACCATGAATGCCAACCTGTACTGTGACATACTGAAATAGAGCATGAGCCCCTCCCTTTGAAAACTGGGCCGCAGGCCAGTATTCCAACATGATAACACCAAACACACCTCCAAGACAACCACTGCCTTGCTAAAGAAACTGAGGGTAAAGGTGATGGACTGGCCAAGCATGTTTCCAGACCTAAACCCTATTGAGCACCTGTGGGGCATCCTCAAACAGGTGGAGGAGCGCAAGGTCTCTAACATCCACCAGCTCCATGATGTCATCATGGAGGAGTGTACGAGGATTCCAGTGGCAACCTGTGAAGCTCTAGTGAACTCCATGCCCAAGAGAGTTAAGACAGTGCAGGGAAATAATGGTGGCCACACAAAATATTGACACTTTGGGCACAATTTGGACATTTTAATTTAGGGGTGTACTCACTTTTGTTGCCAGCGGTTTAGACATTAATGGCTGTGTGTTGAGTTATTTTGAGGGGACAGCAAATTTACACTGTTATACAAGCTGTACACTGACTACATTGTATCAAAGTGTCATATCTTCAGTGTTGTCCCATTAAAAGATATAATAAAATATTTACAAAAATGTGAGGGGTGTACTCACTTTTGTGAGGTACTATACACATACAGTATATACATATATTATATATAAATACACACACAATTATATATACACATACTTTTTAAAAATTCCCCCTTCTCTCCATTTCCCTTTCGTTCGTACATGTCTGAAGTGAGTTTCGATCTAAAAACATGTTTTTACCAGCACTTCAGTCAATGTTTACCAAAGGAGCTTAACTTAGGCCGACTTAGGCGAACTTTGCATAACTTAGCCCAGCACTCAGGAACTTTTCCAAACTGAACACAACTTTCACCAATGTTTATTTCCAAATGCTGGTAATTTTTCAGTATGCCAAAAATTTTCAAGAAATACAACTTTCGCCAGCGTTTGCCAACAAACACCAACCACCATTAACTTTTATCAACTTTTGCCAGCAGAGCCAGTCATTTGCCAAAACATCAAAAGAAGTTGGTCCAGACGTTATAGTGTGAATCCACCCAAAAAACAGGTCCAGAATGGCAGGAAGCCTCCACAAACGCTGATCTTTATATGAGGTCACCTGACGCTGATGTCAGCTGACCTGCACCAAGTATTCGTTTGTTTAAGTCAATCTAAGTTGGCAACAGCTGCACATACACTAGCCTAAGTTGGCAAAAGTTTGCCAACGCTGAATGCAAAGCTGGCAAATGCTAGCAAAAGTTCGTAAAAGTTTGTAAAGTGTGCGATGGATTAAAAAAAAAAAAAAAAAAAAAAAACCAAAAAACTACAAATTTGTTGAGCCCACCGAGGATGGTGACTTCATGCTTGCTCTCGATGAGAGCAAAAACCCACAAAATAAAATCGGAGTCCTATTCCATTATTCCTAGCTGCAGTATTCGGGCGACCGGGCCTGCTTTGAACACTAATTTTTTCAAAGTAAACGAAAAAATTAAACAAAAAATAAAACTGCTCACCAATGTAATTTCATCGATGTTTGGACCGATATCTGATTTTTCAGAATGTCTGTAAAAGGGATAAGGGAAAAGGACCTGTACTTACGTATATAGCGCTTTTCTAGTCTCAAAGACCACTCAAAGCGCTTCACTAGTACTAACCCTCTATTCTAAGGGCCTATAGGAGACAGATATCTAGGGACAATTTTTTAGAACAACCAATTAAGCTAACATGCATGCCTTTGGATTGTGGGAGGAGACCGAAGCCTCCGGAGAAAACCCACGCAGCACAGGGAAGAACATGCAAACTCCACACAGAAAGGTTCCTACCCCTGCCAGCCTGGGGATTCGAACCTGGAACCTTCTAGCTGTTAGGCAACAGTACTAACCACTGCACCACCGTGCTGCTAAGTCAGTCCAAATGCTATAGTGTGAATCCAGCTTAAACCCTGAATATATGACCAAGAGAAAGTTGATCCTTTCTAGGAGACATGGAAGGCTTGGTCTACCTTGAGAGCCAACAGGCTGCGGTTGATTTCAGCAGTCTCAACTAAAGTGTTACGGTCGTTCCTGCTGACGTCTGTGCCACGCTCGTTACCAGCCAGGTCGACCAGTGAAAATTTGCCATGCAGGGTGGTAGCGCGGTCATTGCGCCGTAGTACAACCTGAAGGATCGCATGGGAGCGGGAGGAATTGGCATTGGCGAACGTCTGGCCTGATGTTCTAGAAATCCAACAAACAGACAAAAGTAACAATGCTTTCTACAGTTTAGCAATAACTACATAAGTATTTCAGGGTTTTATAATCCATGTTAAATGTCCCATATTGTGCAAAATGGCATTTTTGTGAATTTTAACCTTATAGAGTATAGACATGGGTCATATGTAAATGTCAGTATCACAGTGTTTACTTAAAGACAAACTGCCTTTATTTAGTTAAACTCTTCAAGTCAACATTTCACTTTCTGGACTTTGACGTCACAAACCAACAAAAACCCCTGCCTTCAGCTCACTGAGTTAAGAAAACAAGCACTCTGTCGCCTTACTTTTTATTGCCACACTCAAAAAACTAATCAAATCAGATTAGGGGCTCATTAATATTAATATAAGATAAGCCTTTATTTGTCCCACAATGGGGAAATTTCAGGATTGCAGCAGCAAAGGGACAGCAGCACTCAGAGCAATAGTAAATAAGATAATAAGATAAGAACTGGTTAGCCAAAGCAGTAAATAAATATACATATGTATACATATGTATACTTAGATTATATACATATGTATACTTAAGATTATCAAATCTGACAGCTGTAGGTAGGAAGGACCTACGGACCCTCTCCCTCAAGCACTTAGGATAGCACAGCCTACCGCTAATGAGCTTCTCAGTGTGTTCAGCGTGTCCTACATGAGGTGGGACTCAGACTCCAGCAGAGATATTTTGATTTTTTTTTGATTTTGTATACTTTATTGATCCCCAGAGGGGAAATTGAGGGCATCCACCTGGATGGATGAAGCAGCCACGGTACGGCGCTATCCCTTTACCATTCACACATAGGGCCACTTTAGAGTCTCCAATTAACCTAACCTGCATGTTTTTGGCCTGTGGGAGGAAACCGAAGAAATCCTGGAGTAAACCCACGCAGATACGAGGAGAACGTGCAAACTCCACACAGATTACTGTTGGTCAGGGGCTGGGATCGAACCAGGGATCCCATGGCCAAGGGTGAGTTACTGTGCTGCCGCAGTGCTAACCACTTCGCCACCGCACCACCATATGCACGTTAAAAAAACATTTTTACACACAGCTTTTTTGATGAACTGTAAAAAAGAACTGGCTTTCAGTCTTAAAGGCCCCATTCACTCAATAATGGTGTTTTTGTAGGTTTTAACCTTTTGAAATGTCTGGTCATGTGATTATCCCAAACATCACTCACTCCTGTTTAAAAACAGGTTTTATATCAATTCTGTCTGTAAGGGGCCAGTCTAACTCTTCTGTGTTTGCTCGTGTACATCACGAAAAGGAAAACCAAGCCTCAATACCCATCCACTGCTCTATCATTGGCCAGACTAAATGATCCAATCAAGCCCCAAACAACTCCACAACTAGGAGCTGTCTGCAAACATGCTGAGGAGACACTACACACTCCAGCAGTTTAAGGCAACAACGGGATCTTTATAAAAACTTCAAAAGGATGCATCCCTAAGAACAAAGTGGCTAAAATTTATTTTTACAGAAGTTCCAGAGAATTTTAGCTGTAATGAATGAATGAGAGTGCATCAGACAATTTGCCACTATTTTTCTTTATTGACTGCAGAGAGGATTATAGGGCATAGCTGTGTGAGCACCAGCAAGGATCCACACCCGGCCTAGCTGATGGTCAGTTCACACGCTGAATACGAAAAATTTGGGCCGCTGGTCCTGTGCCTTCCCCATTTCGCTGCGACTGTGCTAACTTGATGCACGCACTGTGTGGCCGCATATAATATTTAGTCGATTTGATCGTTTCTCTCCACAGTCACGGTGGCATTAGATTTTAAATGTTTAGGCATTATATAGCATGGATGCACAAGCACAACAGGAATAGAACCAGTAGTACTCCGTCTCCCGGTGACTGGCTGTGTAGGTTTGCATCCCCGTGACCGGCTCTGTACCGCTCCGCTGTGCTTGTATGTCCTCCCTATGCTTGTGCTGCATGACTACATAAGCTGAATAATCATTGACCATGTTTACATGGTCACGAGTACACTGATTACTGGAGTAAACTGATAAAGGTAATAAACAGCTTATGATGTTTACATGCACTGAGTAAATGGTTTACTGGGCAAATAAACTAGGTTTGTTAATCTGTTTCCTCAAACCGTTAACGAGCCTTTGACCCTGTTTACATGGTCACGAGTAAACCGATTACTGGAGTAAACTGATAAAGGTAATCGGATTACTCTGTTTACATGACAATTTGAATAATCAGGTAACTCCAGAAAGCTGATTGTAATCGGTTTACTCGTGACCATGTAAACAGGGTCATTGAGACCTTCCACAATCATGGTAACATCTATCTATAAATGCAGCATCTGTGTGTGTGTGTGTGAGAGTGAGTGTGTTCCTCAGATCTCTCTCAAACCATCCGTAAGACTGACCTCAGATTTTATAAGTGCTTTGCATCCCCGAGTATGGAGTTGCTCAGTGAAAATGTGCAATTTTTATCAATAAAAGTTTAGCCAACGCTTTCTTCATGCCCCGGCTTCTAGAAGTGTGGGTGGGGCTTCGGATCGACTCTTTGGATAATATGGCATCACGACCAGTCACCACAGCGCTCCACAAACAAAACAAGGAAGTGAAAAGCAACAAATTTGACCAGAAAAAGAGAATACTGACAAATTAATGCTTAAAAAAACTACAATGTTGCCATGATTGCATAGCTCTAAAGGATAATTTGGCATATCGATTGCTGAAATGCAAAACCTCCTATCTGCAGGATTTTCTGATTTGCGGATTTCACTTTGGATGATGAGGACAAGGAAGGCTGCTCATGTCTGTCTGCAAAACAGTCCCGCCCTTTATTGTGACAGAAAATTATTCTGATGAAAAAAAAATAGCATAGCATTCTGCAAGAAAACAAAAACATTTATTTTTTTAGTTCTCAAAAAAGTGCATTTTTCAGATTGGAGGTTTTGCGTTTCGGCCATTGATATGTGGAGAACGTAAGGTGCACGGGTGCATGGGGGATGGGGGGGGCGAGAGCAGCCGGACCATCTTGTTGCAGTCCTTCCCAGGGAGCCAAGCCCAGCCCGCCTGATTAACGGGACGGCGTCTCGGCTGCTGCTTCACCCATGACACCGCTGTCCTTTGCGACACCGCGGGTTCAACATGGTGCTCCTCCCAGTGCACGGCTATCTAAAAATTAAAAGTTAATAATACCACCATGATTGTGGAGCGGAACGGCCAGATCAACTGCATATCATATGCACGCTTTGACTAAACAACGACTGTGACAAAAGCTGCCCAAATAACAAAATAAATCTTTTTTATTTTTAATTTACTCACAAATGGGCAACACTGATGCAACAGTTGCAGCCAAATGAGCCATTCTTCTGAGTATAATAATGTTGGGCGTTTTTGTACTTATAATATTGCTAAAATATAAAAGGATGCACTACAATGGATCTCAAATATTTGTAAACGTGTCCTGTTACAGTACTGCATGAGTTTATTGATGACAAGACTATAAACTACACATATCAACTAAAACAATTATAATGATGACTGAACAACTCCCATTCCCCAAAGTGCAAGATACAACACTTATGAATATCAGTCATAAAAGACACAAATAAGTCTGACAAACAAATAAACAAGGGTTCTTAAACAGTCGCCAATATTGGATGTCCCATTCATTTTCAATAATTCTGTAATTAATATCCACACAATCAAATAAATCTTAGTGTTCAGTCCCTTTTATATTTGTCAAAGTCTAACGTGTGATTGCCTACATATAGGCTACACCTCTTTATTCTACTTTCAAACACAGCCTACATTTGGGTCTGTAAAGCCTAATTGGCCTACCTGTTTTCAGACAAGAATACTTTCTATGGGCATGCACTAGTTAGATTTTAATTTTATAGGCATTAACTTTTCATTATGTTCATTATCTGGTCAAATTTGGTGCTTCTCATTTCCTCGTTTTATTTAGAGAGCTAGAGTTGGGCCCTGCTGTAGGTTACGCCTCTTCACTTGTGACTGGCTTTGCCACACGTGTCAATTGCAAAGCTTTCACCCAATCAGATTAGGGGCTCATGAGCACCACTGAGGAGGCCTCAAACAGCGTTTTTTGGGAGAGAGCAGTGGCTTTCTCGATCTCATGTAAAATGACACAAATCATTTTTTTTTTTAAAATCAAAATACAGATATCCTCTTGATGTCAGAATTTGAAATTAATCCAGAAAGGCAATAAATAAGACCTTTAAAGTACATGTATGCATTCTTGGAGATGTCAAAACTTAAATAATCCCTGTAAAATACACAATATGGGACATTTAAGAGAAAGCAGTGATAAACAGATGAAATAAATCTATTTTTTTAATCTCAAATAATACTACATATTCCGTTAAGTACCTGCAAGCACTGCCCGCCTTTACCATCTTGATGACCTCGTCTGCTGTGGACACACAGACCTCCTCCAGGCCCACCACCTGAACCTGCTGTCTGTCATCCTCCAGAACACGAAGCTTGGTCTTCTTATTCAGCAGATCATACACCTATAATCATGTTCATTTTACTACTGGAATATCTGGAGAAGCACATTTTCATGCATGCATTATTATTAAGCATGTTCACAGAATAATTTCCCCCTTACCTTCCCATTGTAAATTTCAAAGAAGCTGACGTAGGCTGAGAGATCAAGATGAGCATACTTCCTCTGGTTAAGACAGGTGAAGACATCCTGTGCTGGAAGTAAGAGTCAAATTTAAGTTTCGATGAAACAGAATATAATCAAAACTAAATGTCTCGTAGTTGAAAAAGTTACAATTACTCCTTTTCTGAATTTATTTGCATACATGCAAAACAAGAAAACTGATTTTTTTCCTCACTTTTTTTGAGTAGGTAAGGCCCAAAACAAACATGAAAACCATCCTATAGAATTGTGGTACCTGCCAGAGCGTAGAGTCCTTTAGCACTGTCTTGCTGCTTCCCTGTGAAGTCTCCTCCCATCGTCTACAAAATGAATAACTGGCCATAAAAATAGTTCTACAAAAGGAAATTGCTGATGTAAACACCAGTCGGTCTACTAAAGACAGATTCTTACATGCGTTTTCCCGCTTCCAGTTTGTCCATAAGCAAAACAAGTGGCCATCCCACCCTCAAAAATGGACTGCACCAAAGGTTTAGCCGTGAATCTAAAGACGAAAAAGTCAAACTGAATGCATTCAAGGATTTGTTTTCAACATTCAACTTCCCACTTATGCAGATAAATTAGTTTTAGACATCATTTACCATGAGAGGGGTGGGGGATAAAACAACTCAAGAGTGAAATATGTCAGTTTTTCCTTAATAAAACCACAAGTTAATTACTTGTAGACCAGTTCGTTGCTGGAAGTCTCGTCAAAGGAGAAGTCAAAATGGAAATCCTGATTCTCCAAGTACTTGGTCTGGTCGACCTTCTGTTTTGGCTCGTGGACCAGTAGAACACCTTTCCCCAGTACAGTCACAATGTCAATCTCCTTCTTCATAATCTCTGAAATGACAATAATTGTTGTTTTTAATGCAACAGCTCTTTCCATAATCTACACCTCTGTATCACACGTCAGTGTAAATGGATGTATACGCCATTTCCATCCTACCCTGCTTATTAAGAGGTCGCTTGCGAACACACACACAGATCCTGTGGGGCTCAATCTGTAAAGAAGAGCAAAAGTATTTAGAAAACTGCAAACAGCATCCATGGCACAAAGTTCCTTAACCTCTTGCACTCCGTTGTTCCGCGGGCGGGCAAGTCTCTGTGTCCTAGGGCGCACAAGAGCGCACTCGTGCGCACTCGGACGCATGACGCATGATAGAGATACTGATGGTGGTGATGTAGGTGGTGTGGCCTCCAAGCGCCACTGAAAAAAAAAAGCTGCAGACACAGCCGCGAACAGATTAGCTTCATCTGATTGACCTCTCATTCGACTAATAAGAGCCTTGAATTGGGTTTCTGAAACCTTGAAGAACCAATGAATGAAAACCTAGGAAGGAGGACCCGCCTACTGTGAATGCAGGAGCCAATTGAAGCACAGAAGTTCGGGCTGGGTGAAGAGAGATTTACTGTTGCAGCAGATGAAAAAAAAAGGACGCTGGACGAACCTGCTACAGACCCAGCAGCATGGAGACCACCCACAAGTGGGACCTGCACTCATTCCAGCAGAATAGACGTTTAGGATTCTCTTCCGTCATCATAGACCGACGACAAAGGTCGTAAATCATTCACCAAAACCGCAATATTGGAATTATGTTTTGACCGGGATCCACGAGCGGACCAGCGTCGCGTTCGTCTGACAAGGGGGAAGAGAAGTTCGCCAGGACTCTGCTGCTGTGAAGAGGTAAGGTGTTATAAGCTAAGTTATTATTTATCCCTGAAAATTGTAATCCAAAAATGACTTTTGACCCATCGGTAAATTACAACTGTACGGCGCACGAAGTCCGAAGTGCGTGCGCCGCGATAAACGGTTCATTTGCCCCGTGTTCGGACCGTGAACGCCCCCCCCGCAGAAGAGGAGCTGGGGGGGGGGGGGGCGCGTTCACGGTCCGAACGCCCCCGGTCCGCGGGGGGAAGCCGCGGTCGCCACATAGCCATATGAGTCTAGCGATGGCCGTCCTCTGTAGCGAGGGGGGGACAACCCCCCCCCCACACACACACACAGTAGCGAGGGGGGGGAAGCCGCTGTGACAGCGTTGCTGTGGAAACATGCAACGAGTGTAATCCGTCATGTAGCGAGGGCCGAACTTCGTCCTTTGTAGTGGGGGGGGGCAACCCCCCCCCACACACACACGCACACAGACACAGCCCTGAATGTGACCTTTCATTTGAGCCCAAAATGAAAATTCTACATTGAATTATTCAAAAGTTACAGACGTTTTTCCAAACTGTGCCATTTGGCACAATTTGGCACAGTTCCAAAACGCCTGGGAACAAAGCTGTGTAAAATATTTATTTTTTGTGGTATTGTTACAAAATTTGGACCTCAGCTGGATAACACTTGGTTCTACATTTCTGTTGCATTTTCCAGCCGGATCGGACAGCTGTGTGTTATTTGCAAGCATTTGTATCCAAAAAAACACAGTGGCCAAATTTATTTTCTTCAAGTTCAGTATGTTTAGATGACTGTAACTCAGTGGCCAGAGCACGTAGAGAGATCATGTTTTTTTTGCCAAAAAATTCAAAGTGTTTTCTTTTAAATGAGACCAACCCCATGAAGATGCTGCAAAGGGTTGAAGAACAGCTTTCGATTTACTTTGGGCACGTTATTTTTTGGCGTTTTTAGGAAAATTGCCCGGAGTGCAAGGGGTTAAAAGTAAACTCACCGGGTCAGTAGTTGACAAGGGTTGATAAGGGTCCAGTGTCTCTTTGAAGTCTTTGATCATTTCATAGAACCTCTGGTTTGGGCGTGGAGCTTCGAGAAACTGCAAAAAGAGGAACACATTTTTTTTTTTTAACGTGAGAGAAAAAAATGTATTTATCCATGTTGCCATGAAGATCACCTTTCCCCTTTTAAGCTGCATGTCAGAAGGTTTTGGGACAAAGGACAGCCTTTTATTGCTTTTGACTGATTCCTGGGTGGCAACAGATTCTCTTCGGCCTGAAGTGCAAAGAAATTCACAATTTCTTTGTCAGTTAAAGAAACCAACCACTGGAAATCATTCTGACATAAAATTGGTCACCGACCTTTGACGGTAGGTGGAGGAGGCATCACGTCAGGTTCATCATTTTCCTTTATGGCTTCCCAACCAAAAGGCTGCAGTGGGGCTGGTTTGGCATCAGTCTTTCTATGCCGTTTATTTGCAATAGCTACATAAAGGGAAATTAAATTATATTAATTCTGTTAAACCAAGCCCTCATATTTATTACCCCTCGTAATATTTGTATGTACCATACAAAGGTATAAAATAAATAGGCAGGACTGAGTTGCAATGCACAAAGAAGAGTCCATTGTCAAATCACTCCAAACCAATAAGCAAAAATTTTATAGCTTTTCATTTCCAACCAGAGGTGGTGATGACTGAAGAGGGCACATCTGGGTGTATGGTCTCTGGGTTTTCTGCAGCAGCTGTAGCGCTTGGGACAGGAGCAGGAGGCTGGATCATGCAGGTTTGCCGGGGATGAGACCGAGAGGCAGCTGAGGAGAGGGAGAGAGAAAGGAGGAAAAAGTCAAAGACAAATCGATTCAAGAGTGCAGCAACTTAAAGTGAACATTTCATATTGTTAATGTACTTTTCATGGTAGATGTAACTCAGATCTTGGCAACTTCATTTCATCAACTAAAACTATTTTATCAACTAAAACGAGAAATTAAACTAAAATTACCATTTTTGCATATTACTTTTGACACCTAATTTGTTGATTTAGTCTCGTTTAATCTTAGTTTTATTTTCGTCTGTTCATTATCAATGGTTTTAAGTCTAGCTTTAGTCAACAACTTTGTTGACTGAATAGTTTTAGTTGACAAAATTAACAATTCTTGGTAAACAAGCTAGTGTTATTCTAAAAATTTCAGAATAATTTAGTTTGCCTTTATAGGACCCCCCAAAAAACGAAAGATTCCATGCAGCAGAAATGAAAAGCATAGGAGCAGAAGAGCAAAGGTGATGTGCTGGATGAAAAATCATCCCTTTCAAATCAATTACAGTGCACTGTATCACAAAGATGTTGAAATTAATATACATCCCCCTAGTTTACTAGTGGTGATAACTGTCTTTTGTTTCATTTTTCTTCCCAGATACATTTCCCCATTGTGGGACTAATAAAGGCTGATCTTATCTTGCATTTAAAACTGTATAGTGAAGTGATACGTGACCATAATTTTACCCAACACCAAAACACATAAATTTGCAACCAGCATGTCCATAAAAGAAGAAAGTCTGCTTTTAAGAAACTGCTTTTAATTGCAGACCTTTAGCCTGTAAAGTGTATACTGTTAATGTAGGTGCTTATATCAAAACAAGAACACAGGGTCCAACAATTGTCTCTATAGAATCGGCAATTCTGAAAATGAGTTGCTTGTTCAAACTGGCCAGTCTAACAGACCCAGAAGAAGAGCAGTTAAGGCAACATTAGCATAATGGGAGGGTAAGCCTTAAAGAACCTAAAATGGCTTATTTCAGACAGTGGGCAAACCGAGGGGCCCACATCAACTGTTCAGTAAAGGATTACTTGAACAGCAAAACAACTAAATGTTGGTTGCAAATCTAAGAAGAAACTTCATGGAATTAACACAACAGGTCTACTTTCAAGTAAGGAGTGAGTGGAAAATAAAACTTATTTGTTGTAGAAGGCATAATGCACATCTTGCTGACCTGACTCTTCAGTCTTTGTAGCTGCTGGAGTTGAGTCATTCAAAAAGATCAAGCATTAGCTGACAAAGCTTAGCATGATAATTTGGCAAATAAATAGTCAATTTTATGTACATACACTTCCACAGGTTGGGGATTCTGGAGGACCGCAGGCGAGTCTCACGTGTCTAAAACAGAAAAAAAAAACTTGCTCAGTCATTTAGCAAGTCTCACTGTGCACACATGTGATTAACTCAAATCATTTTAGAGCTTTAGAAAAATGTTTCAGAGGCCAAAGGATGAGTTAAAGCAACATTTCAGATTACCATTGTTACCCCCACCAAGGAGGTAATGTTTTCACCTTTGTTTGTATTGTCTATTAACAGGATTACAGAACAACTACTAAATGGATTTTAATGAAACTTTCAGCAGAAGTGGCCCTTGTGCTATGGGTGAACCCATTAAAGTTTGGAGGTGATTTGGGCCAGGATGCAGATTCTGGATCACTTTTCATAATAATACTGTATTAGTTGTATATGTTGCTTTACATGTCAAGCGACATTTCAAAGCACTTTACAGTTAGTCCATTATTCATTCACTCCAGACAGACACTGATAGTGGTAAGCTACCTCTATAGCCACAGCTGCCCTGGGGCAGACTAACAGAAACGTGGCTGTCAATCCGCACCAACGGCATCGCTGATCACCACCAAACATTTATACACAATCACACACAAGTGTCATGGACACTGGAGGCAAGGTGAGTAAAGAGTCTTGCCCAGGGACACAACAGCAGGATGGCTAGGGAGAGTGGGATTCAAACCACTAACTCTCTGGTTGTTGGACGACCCGCTCCATCTCCTGAGCCACTGCAGCTCCACTTTAACGTTGCAAAATGCACTCTT
This sequence comes from Pholidichthys leucotaenia, assembly GCA_020510985.1. Lineage (NCBI taxonomy): Eukaryota > Metazoa > Chordata > Actinopteri > Cichliformes > Pholidichthyidae > Pholidichthys > Pholidichthys leucotaenia. The sequence continues at coordinate 271,974,098 of CM035846.1, read as the reverse complement.
TGCCCTCGAGCTTATACTGAAATGAGCTGCCTTTGTGTTCTTCCTCCTCATTTTGTTTGATTCTGGTCATTCAGATCAGTTTAGTGATGAATCACTGCCATCAAGAGTGTGGGCATATCAGTGGCCAAGATTTTGTCTACATTTCAATTTCATTGGTGAATACTGTTGTTAAATAAAAGTTCAATGCTTGTTGAGATGTAAATGGATCATTATCATGCATCAGGGATACAAAAATGTCTTCATGATGTCAACAGTAATATTTATTGTGTTAATTTTGGGGCAATTCATTTTAAAGCTACTAAAATCAATTCAGTAACAATATCAGTTCATCAGGGAAAATAAATCAATGGTGTTTTTAGCAAAACCAGACAATGAAAGAACATCAACAAGATTATGCAGTTTTAAAAGAAAAACAGATCCTGTTGTTCATGGACAAATTATTTTATGGTTCAGTATACATATAAGGCATAATACTTACATTTTCTGGGGCAAGTGGGGGTGAGTCAGGAAATGTACGGGTGGCGGAGTTAACATGATCCAGAAGTTCTGGATTAAGTGTACATAGCTCACTGATGTCCACCTAAGCCACACACATCCAAACAAAACAAGAATTTAATGGTAGCTTGTTTCAAATACATATAAAGGATTTTTAAACAACTGTCATAATGAGAACTTTAAATACAGCCACCATTACAGAAATCACATTAGCTTATCCAAAGACTGACCTCCTTCCCTCTGCACAGTTTCCGCTCATTCCACTCTACCATAACTGTAGACTTGACAGTATTAACAGATGTCACAGTGGCTGAATGCATTCGACCTGGTTTACATAAAAGACAAGTCAGAGCCACTTGACAAGAGTGTTCTGAAGGTTAAAACAGGCAAAGATGGAGGTATTCCTGGTAGATTTATTATTAAACAACTGATGTAGAAGGATCACAGCTCATCTGAGCATTTTGACCCAGGTGGTGTGCATGTCTGTTATCCTAGCACCCGGCATCAATCACCACCTGTCTTTGTCAGTTGACTTTTTATTTAACATTCATTTACTTTAGTTCAGTAAAGATTGTGTGTGGCTTGCTCCAGTCACTTGCTGGGTGTGACTGAAATCTCATGGAAATTCTACTCACCATCACTGCGACTAATCTGCACAGAAAGTCCAACAAGGAAGCTTGGCAAGTACGAGTTCATTTTGGCTACTTCCACGATGTCTACAAGGAAAAACACATCAAGGTGTACAAGCTTGTACTAATCTTTAAACCAAAAACATTTTACATGTCTCACCCTATACATAGTGAATCTCAGTTTCCCCCTTATAAGCAAACCCTCATGATCCCAAAGTGCAGAACAACAGAACACAGAAACGCTGGCGTATCCCCGAAAATAGAACATTATGGAAATTATTTTTGATATTTCAGTGAAAAAGTTAATTTTTTTTATATTTATGCTTTGTGTATAAAATACATCTCCAAAGTGAATCACTGGATGCATTTTGTTTTCCATTTTGATGATGATGACTGCTCTTTGAAAAACAAATCATGATATTCTATTTTTTTTTGATTCAGCAGTAGTTTTGTTCTTGCAGCCATCACTCAGATGAACAAAGCATAGACTGGAGGTCCTTCGTGATTGTAGTGGGGATTATTTGGAGCAGGGATGCACAGTATATTGAAATTTTATTATCGTCACAATATGCACATCATAAGAGCTTGAAGAGCAATACTAGCATGTGCTTCCTGCTCTGCCATTCTGGAATGACATTTACACAGCTTCCATGCTATTCTGAACTGCCACTATGTTGGGGGTGGGTGTTTGCAATCAAGTCTTCTGAAGTTCTTAATCTGTCTATCAACCACTATCATGGTCAAACAGGATATTTTTACATCTTATGAATGCAGCTTTATCTGTTACCTGACAAAGCAAGGTTATGACATTTGTAGATTGATAGTTTTCACTTAATTTGAACACCTTAAATGAAATATATTCTGTCAGTCAGCTACCATGCAGACGGTAGTTTACACTGTTACATTTGCCATTTTCCAGGTCACATGGCTAGAAACACCGTTTACTGACTAGTGTGTTACTGAGTTTTAGTTTCTTCAAACTAACACACACACACACACACAGAATGTATCAATAGGGCTGTCTACGCTTACGTCATTGATCTCATGAATGCGCAGAACGACGCACGGAGGTATCAAAAAAATGACTATTTCAATGTATTTCTATGGCAACATTAGCTAAATTTAAACACAGAAAATGTCGAATTGGTGTGCAACTAGCTCATGTCGCCATCACCATCTTTTGATGGCAATCAGAATACAAATTTTTTAGATTCATATCAGCCACCAGAGTTTAGCAAAGGAGGATTTTGTGGGCTGCCTTTTCATATAAATTGGCTGAGGGATGACATGACCCACATCTCCATCTGGCCACAAATAGAGATTGGTAAATCGACATACCTGCAACAGGAGCAAACTATGACTCTTATCATTAGAAGTAACTTGACTACACTTAAAGTCAATGCAAACATGCCAAAAGCACCTGAATTTGCATCAGAGGGACTTAATAGCTAAAATAGCATTAACATGGAAACGCAGTAAGAATATTAATTCCAATTTGAGCCGTTTATCAGCCTCAGAGTAAACATATTAACACTGCAATTAAACTAGTTTAAAAACTAGAAAAGCACTCGGAGAGCGCAGACCTCCGCCAAGCGCCACAGTTCCCCCCATACAGTGTTTGTGTGTACGTTGTCATATTCCTTGACCATGAAAACATCTGAGTAGCAATTGGATTCACAATGATAGGATTAGTGGTTCAGTAGTAAAAGCATTACCTCCTTGGCAGAGGTAATAAACTGAATTGTTGGTGTTGTGTCCATGTCCTGCATCTGCAAACTCCCAGGCTGGGGGCGTTGCAATTGAATGAATGAATGAATTAATCTTTATTTCGAATAGATTAAGAGTACAGGTTAAAAGAAATTGAATAATATAACAAAGGGGGTAATAAAATCCAACAAGGTCAAATTAGACAATAACTCCTCTGATTATACAATTAAACATAAGTTATCCGAAATATGTGATGGCTGAATCTGCAGCTTATATTGGCCACCCATGTTCCATCCAAGAATTCAAAAGAAAAAAACAAATGAAGTCATGACACAACTGCGTACAACCCACAGGCCAATGGGGTATGCGAGCGTTTTAGATCACTGAAAGCAGCACTGAGGGCTTCACTGACGGATGCCAATTAGGTAGACGGGTTGGCGTGGGTTTTATTCAAAATTCAAACGTTTATTTCAAACTCAGGGTTCATATTAAATGCAGAACTAAAAGGAGTAGAAAATAAATAAATAAATAAATAAAAGTATATACAGATCAGCAGACAGTCGGCGGTCTTGTAACAACAATAACATACAATATTGGACTCAGTATAAAATGGAACGCCACCACTTCCAAATGCTGGAGTGAAGTGTGAGTGACGAGTTGACAATTGCTGATATAAGATGATTGTTACATGGCAGCAACCTTCTCATCAAACTGTAAACATTGTTACGTATCAACTCGCCAAAAGACGGAATGTTCACAGACACAAACATCTTGCTTGCACTCGACCTTCGTGGTACATCTAATCTTTATCTTTATTGGGGTTGCCCTCCGCGGCCAAAGATGATTTGGAAACTTCCCCGGCAGGGAGCTTCTTTTTGCGGAGCTACTATGGCTGACCGGGGAATTTCTGCCAAATAATCCAGTGGCGGACAGCTGGCCGTCTGAGCTTTTGCAGCGTTGCGCAAACACAGGCACACAGCACGCTGCCGAGCAGCTCGTTTTTGCGCAGCGCCTATGGCTGCCCGGGGAATTTCTGCCAAATAATCCGGCGGCGGACAGCTGGCCGTCTCAGCTTTTGCAGCGTCGCGCAAACACAGGCACGGTGGCGGGCCCAGCCCACCAGTGTTTTCCGCGTGCTTTTGTGCCTAAAACGTTGAAGAACGCGGAGTTTATGCTGGTCAGACACGATGACCAGTGCCCTCCATTGCGCCTGCGCACATGTTGAAAATAGCCGTATGTCACAGTGTTAAAGAATGCTTTAAAAAATTCCTGTATCCAGACGGTGATCCGGATCATCCCCAAAATTTAATCAGTTCTTCCTTGTACCATTTCCAACAACGCCTGAAAGTTTCATGGAAATCCGTCCAAGACTTTTTGAGTTATCTTGCTAACCAACAGACAAACAGACAAACACACAGACAAACCCCGGCAAAAACATTACCTCCTCCTGGCCTTTTCGGCCTGGCGGAGGTAATAAGACTGACACTCACCTGCTGACAAATGGATCGAAGCTCTGTAGAGTTGAAACGAAGTGTCGGGATTAATAGGGCAAACGAGTTTAATTTTTTTTTAAGGAGCGTAAACAAACCGCGTCTTCCACATGGGAGACAGGAGGCCGTTTTTCCTGTGAGCTCCGGTGGATAAATTTTGCAAACCTAAACATGACAGCTTTTTGGGGAGTTCCACAGCAGGTACAATTTATTTTCTATTATTGGAGTGTTCCGCCAATGTAAAGCCAAACTGGCACATTTATTCGTTGTTACAAATATCAATAAATATTGTTTCTGGACACTCTGTTGAATCATTCTTCCACATACTGGCTGGTAGACGGTAGGGACACTTTTTGAGGTCACAAATTTAAAGTTTTTGATCATATCTGATCCGATCTTGCGGTGAAAGCTCGTCATAATATTGATATGCCTTATTTTTTCCATGGTAAACTGCTGGTTTTTGTTACCTCCACGCTTTGCTCGTACACATTAAGTACCCAGATATGTAGACAGCCCTATACTTGATTTATTACCTCCGCCAAGGAGGATGGAGGTAATGTTTTTGGTAGCGCTGGTTTGTCTGTTACCAAGATAACTCAAACTTATGAACAGATTGATGAAATTTTCAGGAAAGGTGTGTAATGGCACGGGAAACAGAGGATTAGATTTTGGTGGTGATCCAGATGACGATGTAGATGCAGGAATTTTTTGAATATTATTTTATATATTAATCTGGCACTTTTCATGTACTTAGTGATGTTATGCTCGACACCGCCCACTCGGCACTGATTCGAGCAATATAACATGGAAGTGTCGTGAGCGGAGTATCGAGCACTGTCAACATGGCCACAGTCACGTGACCGTAGTGAACGAGGCCTCGTTGTCACATCACGTGATTTGAGACCTGGCGATAAATTTAAGAGGGCTCGGCATTGCATACGTCAATAGTGAAGGATTTAAAAGGGGTCTGAGCCACCACTCAAACTGAGGGTTTTTTGAGAGGAGGAGATTTGTTATCATCATTGCATTCACTATTTGAGTAGAAGTCGGGGACAGTATTACACAAGTTAGAATTAGGTTTAGGTTTAGTAACATTAAAACAACACATTACATGTACTAAATATTACACATAGATGCATTAGTGATGGTGAAACTAAGGCCTTATAAAACAATGAACAACTTTGAGACAGTAGCTTCATGATCGACACAGTGTTATGAAACATTTAATAAGAGTGCCATCTGCTGACTGAGTGTCAGAACTGCATCTGAGTAGAAAACCTGAAAAAAATCTCAATACTTTTTTTGAGCATTTGTCCATCCGAGGTCTATTCAAAATATGGTGGCAGGAACAAACAATACAAAACAAAACACCGACAGCAACAACAACAACAAAAAAAACTAATTCCAATAGAACCCTCTCAATTTTCCCGCGAGCCCTCAAGTCACGTGATGTGACCGACATAACGAGGCCTTGCTTGCTACGGTCACATAACTGTGGGCATGCTGAAACAGCGCACAATGCATTGCTCATGATGCAAAAAAAATTGCAAGAGACATTGGACAGCTCTTATTACTATAAAAAAAAAAGACCACCAGAGAATTGTCATGCTCTCTCTTTTAATATACCCCTTTTTTTCTTGTTAATTGGAATGTGAAGTTTGTGAAAGTTCTGATTTTGTCACCTTTATCCTCATCGAGAGTTTGTATGTTGTTCTATTAAAAAAAAAAACAACAAACTGCTCATGACACTTCCGCCTTATATTGCGCGAATCAGTGTCAAGCGTAACATCACTGCCCCTATGGAATGGGACACCCCTTCATGGCTGCACATGGCCAAAGTGGCTGTAGAGTGTAGCTGTCAGAAGGCCACTGCTGAAACTGACCAGCCATTGGTCTGGGGGTGGGGGGGATGTCGGTCGGTCGGTCTCTCTCTCTTATATATATATATATACTGTATATCAGAAGTTTTGTTCACTGAAAACTGTCCTTCCACAGAATTTTTCCAGCAATGACTACAAATTCTGAAAAATGTCTATCATTTGACAGATTATATGGAGGGTGATCTAATTAAAGACAATTAAAATGATAAATGTGGCCACACCATAGGGCCACGCGCCTCGGCAACCCGGAAGCCAAACACTGCAGAAAAACTATTAGGAGGCGTGTCCACCAAATTTATTTTTTCTGCTGCGGGCAATTATTTTCTATGTACCATAGTCCAGCATTTACAGCGCTGAGCACCCTCAACACTGAAACTCTTTGAGCAATGGTCGCTTTTTGTCGCAGTGCTCAGGGCCGAAAAAAGTCAAATTTGTCAGACTTCTGTACAGCTATGCTCGTCAATGTCAGACCTTTCTAAGCAGCCAATCAAAATTAAGGAAGGGCGGGACATGGGACGCTGGTACAGGAAAATGAGAACGGGAGGTGACAGACGGTGGAGAGGCTGAACTTTGCTGCATCAAACAACCTGGTACTCTTTGAGCTGACACTAAAAGATATCAAGATCAAAATTTGAAAGCAAATCCATGGATGAACATGCCCGCATCTGTCGGCGTGCCAGGTGAGCGTTCGTCATATGTATTTGTAATATGAGTACTACTGCATGTGAATTTGTAGTTGATAACTGCAAAAAAATTGTATGATACCGCACTGTTGTGTAATATTGCTCAATAATTATGAACCTTGTCAGTAAACTGTAATGGAGAATAGAGGAGGGGGGTGGGGGGAAACGAAGAGACCTGAAAAATTCAGTAATCCATGATGTTGATTTAAGGTGGAATTGCCCAGCCCCAGTGTATGGTCAACACAATTATGACAGTCTTGTTATTATTATTATTATAATGTAGTCACCAAAGATCATATAAAAATGGTACTTTCTGCCTTCTAGCTTGGTGCTCAGCATAATAGAATGGGGAAAGGAAAGTTAACGCACAGAGCTACCAGAGGACTGACCCCCCACTCACAGTAGCTGTGTGGCCTAGGGTCAGAGAAACGGAGATAGGCGCCGCCCCATACACCACATGGTGTCCCACATGCTGTGGAAGGGATTAACTCATTTCTGTCTGTTAATAATAATAACGGATTGCATTTATATAGCTCCTTTCATTCAAATTTTCCGGAAAGGTGTGCAATGGCACAGTGAACAGATGATTAGATTTTGGTGATCTCAAAATGCATACCTCCACCAAGGCTCTTATCTTCTCAGAGTGTTAGCAACAATACTCCAAAACTACTGGATGGATTTGGATGAAATTTTCACCAGAGGTGGTTCTTGGTCCAAAGATAAACTCATTAGATGTTGGAGGTGATCCGTGAGTGCATACCTCCGCCAAGGCCCTATCTCGCAAAATACAGATGGATGGCAATATGGATGAACAAAGGGAGGGAAGGACGGAGCCTTGGCGGAGGTATGCATTCTGAGTGTCCTCTAGTTCCAACATGTTATTCTTTATTGTTCAGAATATCAGCTGCGGTTATACCACTACTGTACTAGCACATTTTTTTAAATGACCAAGGCACTTCAACACAAAAATTTGTTTTGTAAAAAAAAAAAAAAAAAAAAAAAAAACTGAGCAAAATTACACAACACTGACCACTTGGTCATTTTTTTTTTGTTTTTTTTTTTGGGGGGGGGGGTGCTATTGGATTCAAGCATTAATAGGAAGTGCAGAGGTCCTTGCTTTGAATGACTTCAACACATCTGTGCCCACCGGACATCACTATTTTCTCACACTGCTCTGGTTTGGGGGACAGGATTATATGAAGACTCAATCGGTTCAACACTGCAGCTGGAATTACTCGCCAGTTCACTGCTGAACAGGGCAAGGATCTGTCTCACCATACACTGTTCACACTGTCCATCATTTAAGACAATTTGGACTCAAAGCTCACTCTGCAGTGACCAAACCGCTCATAAGCAGAAAGAATAAAAAGGCTAGACTTGCCTTTGCTGAGGAGCATGTTGTGTGGACAGAGGAGAACTGGTCCAGAGTGCACTTCATTGATGAGAATAAGTTCAACTTATTTAGATCTGATGGGAAACAATATATTTGGCATCAAACTGGGGAAAGACTGAACCCACAGTGTGTAGATAAGCCAGTGTTTTCTGCAGCAGGACTTGGGCCTCTTGTACAGCTACATGGCAGGGTGAATGCAAATGTTTATGTCAGGGGTGTCCAATCATGTGCCATGGAGGGCCAAGACCCTGCAGGTTTTCTCTTCTACCCAGTCTCTTCAGTAGGTCCATCCATCCATCTTCTTCCGCTTAATCCTTTTCGGGCCGCGGGGGGGGTGGGGGGGACTGGAGCCTATTCCAGCATCTTTGGGCGAGAGGCAGAGTACACCCTGGACAGATCGCCAGTCCATCGCAGGGCCAACACAGAGAGACAGACAACCATTCACTGTCACAGTCATACGTAGGTGTTTTCACTTATCAGCAATCAGTGGGAAGAAGTTCAGTGAAAACTGCTGTTTAAGATACTGGTTGGAGGTAAAGCCTGCAGAGTCTTGGCCCTCCATGGCACATGACTGGACACCCCTGGCTTATGTGAACCTCCTTCGGCAACATGTAATTCCTTCACTGCAACTGTCTCCCAATCAGCCCACAATTTTAATGCAAGACAGTGCCCCCTGTCACACTGCAAAATGGGTTTAACAGTTCCTTGAACTTAACAATATTGAAACTAATGAAATGGCCAGCTCAGAGTCTAGATCTAAACCCCATAGAGAATCTCTGGAAAATCCTTAATGACAAAGTAATAGCTAAGAAACCCACTACAGTTACTGAACTGTGGAAGAGACTGCAAGAAGAATGAACCAAGATCAAACCAGAGCAGTGTGAGAAACTAGCGATGTCCTCTGGGCACAGATGTGCTAAAGTCATTCAAAGCAAGGGCCTCTACACTTCCTCTTAATTTTTTTTAATCCTATAGCCCCAAAAAACTTTTAAATCTTCTCTTCTGACAGTGGTCACTGTTCTCTCATTTTGTTCACTTTTTTTTTAACAAAATAAATGTTTGTGTTGAAATGCAAAAAAAAAAACCATGTTAGTACAGCAGTGGTATAGCCACAGCCACATCTTCTGTAAAATTCTGAACAACATGTTAGAATAAATCAAGTATGAATACATTGTTCTCTAATTTTGATCATATATGCAATCAAAATTAGAGAACAATGTATTAACAATATCATTAATAATAATAATATATGTGTGTGTGTGTGTGTGTGTGTGTGCGCGCGCGCGCACACACACACTACTCAAAAAGAGAGGGATATTTGGCTTTCGAGGTGAAATTTATGGAAGATGTAAAAAGTTCACGCTACAGTGATATAACATCATGAAAGTAGAGCATTTAAGTAGAAGCATGCAATGGTGATTTCCTCATCTCAATTTATTGCAGCAAAAGCCAACAACAGTGGTGGGTATACCACAACAAAAAATGTCAATGTCTCAATAACTTGTCATGTGCTCTTAAGCATCAATTACAGCTTGACAACAATGTCTCATGCTGTTTGCAAGTCAACTTATTGTCTGCTGAGGCATGGCATTCCACTCTTCTTGAAGGGCGGCCCTCAGGTCATCGAGGTTGTGGGATGCAGGGTTACGAGCCTCTACACGGTGACTTAGCTGATCCTATAGGTTTTCTATGGGATTCAGGTCTGGAGAAAGTGCAGGACACTCCATTTGAGGTACCCCAGCCTCCAGCAGCCGTTCCCTAATGATGCTACCTCGATGAACTGGAGCATCGTTGTCCATGAAGACGAAATTAGGCCTGTGTTGTTCATGTAGGGGCACAATGACTGGATTAAGGCTGCATGTCCACCAAACGCGTTTTTTGTCGCCCAACCGCCCTGAACGTTTTTATTTCAGCGTTTGTGCGCGGCACTCTGGGGAAAAAAAAGCCTGTGCCCTGTATCCCAGCAACAGCTTGTCATTCTCAGCTTAGCACTTCCGCTTTTCCTATGGTCAGACGTTCAACTGATTTTTTTAATAGCAGTCTCTAAATAACAATGGACAAGAAACGTTTTCTAGCAGCTCTGGATGCAAAATATGATGATACGGAAAGTAGGAGTCTGAGTACAGACTAGTACCGGGCTCCTACGTCCCGCCCATGCAGCAGTTTTGATTGGCTGCTTAAGGTCTGACATTGATGAGCTCAGCTGCAGTCTGAAAAGTTGAACTTTTTTCAGCTCTGAGCGCTGTGACAAAAAACAGCCGCCGCTGAGAGTGTTTCAATGCCGAAGGCGCTCAGCGCTGTAAACGCTGGACTACATAGAGAATGAATTGAAAATAGTCAGCCAGAGCAGAAAAAAACATGTTTTGTGGACACGCAGCCTAATGATGTTATTCAGGTAGTATCGGCTTGTCACTGTACCATTCACAAGGTGTAGCGCAGTTCTGTATTGACTAGACACACCTGACCAGACTGTAACACCACCACCACCAAAGGCTCGTCTGGTGACAACAGTGGCTGATGCATAGCGCTCTCCTTGACATCTCCAACATCATTGGCCACCGTCATTTCTGCTCAACATGAATCGACTTTCATTAGAGAACAGCAATGAGGCCCAGTGGTCCCTTGTCCAGTGTAAATGCTGCCTGGCCCATGCAAAACGATGAAGCCTTTGCCTGATGGTGTGGCCAAGTACCCTTGCAGGTCATCTAGCACACAGACCACACTGAGGTAAAGGTTTCGAGTGGTCTGACGTGACACTTGGGTTCCTCTCACCTCCCTTAAATGCGCTTCGAGTTAAGTAGCATTCATTATCCGGTTCATTAGGGCACTGTTCACAATGAAGTGGTCATCAGCATGGGATGTGGCCAAAGGACGTCCACTTCTACGCCTGTCTGTGACTCCTCCAGTCTCTCTATGGCTGTGTCTCAATTCAGGTTCTGCGTCCTCCAAGTGCGCATTTCTAGGCCAGATACGTCACTGTGCTGCATCCAAGGCTGTCCCATTCCGTGGGCTCCTTCACATGTGGCCGACAAATGCAGCCTTCAAAACCCCGAAAACTAAAGATACATGACAGTATCCTTGTGGCCTTAACATATCCCAGCATTCAGCATGTGGCTCAGCCTGGCTTTTTTTCTCGGCTCAGGCAGAAGCAGAACGAAGCCAGAAACAGTTCAAAGTAAGTTTTTTGCTTGAATTATGCAGTGGTTTGAATGTAAAAACAACAATAACTAGAAAAGCACTCGGAGAGCGCAGACCTTCGCCAAGCGCCACAGTTCCCCCCCATACAGTGTTTGTGTATACGTTTTCAGATTCCTTGACCATGAAAACATATGACTAGCAACTGGATTCACAATGATAGGATTAGTGGTTCAGTAGTAAAAGCATTACCTCCTTGGCGGAGGTAATAAACTGAAGTGTTGCTGTTGTGTCCATCTCCTCCATTTCCAAACTCCCAGGCTGCGGGCGTTGCAATTCATTGCACAACCGCATACAACCCACAGGCCAATGGGTTATGCGAGTGTCTTCATAGATCACTGAAAGCAGCACTCAGGGCTTCACTGACGGATGCAAATTGGGTAGACAGGTTGCCGTGGGTTTTATATTGGGGTTGCGCTCCGCGGCAAAAGAAGATTTGGAAGCTTCCCCGGCAGAGAGCTTGTTTTTGCGCAGCCCCTATGGCTGCCCGGGGAATTTCTGCCAAATAATCCCGCGCCGGACAGCTGCCCGTTTCAGCTTTTGCAGCGTAGCGCAAACACAGGCACGCTGCCGGGCCCGGCCCACCACTTTTTTCCACGTGTTTTTGTGCCTAAAACTTTGAAGAATGCGGAGTTCGTGTTCGTCAGACACGACGACCAGCGCCCTCCATTGCGCCTGCACACATGTTGAAAATGGCCGTATCTCACAATGTTAAAGAATCCTTTAAAAAATTCCTGTATCCAGACGGTGATCCAGATCATCCCCAAAATTTAATCAGTTCTTCCTTGTATCATTTCCAACAATGCCTGAAAGTTTCATCGAAATCCGTCCAAAACTTGGACATATTACATATTAACTATGTATTAATATAAAAATACAGTATGACATGGTTGAAATAACTTGCTTTAAGATAACTTTTAAAGTCCTGTAGAGACACCGGGAAGTTGATGTTATTTTTTTGCTTATGTAGTGTTGTTAAAAAAAAAAAAAAACACCTAGGGGTGGACGAGATTCGCCCTGAGTACCTCAAGGCCCTGGATGTTGTTGGGCTGTCATGGTTGACACGCCTCTGCAACATTGCGTGGAGGTCGGGGGCAGTGCCTTTGGCATGGCAAACCGGGGTGGTGGTTCCTCTCTTCAAAAAAGGGGACCGGAGGGTGTGCTCCAACTTTAGAGGGATCACACTCCTCAGCCTCCCTGGGAAGGTCTATGCCAAGGTACTGGAGAGGAGAGTCCGGCCGTTGGTCAAACCTCGGATTCAGGAGGAGCAATGTGGTTTTCGTCCTGGCCGTGGCACATCGGACCAGCTCTTTACCCTCTCGAGAATTCTCGAGGGTTTGTGGGAGTTTGCCCAACCAGTTTACATGTGTTTTGTGGACTTGGAGAAAGCATTTGACCGCGTCCCTCGTGGTTTTTTGTGGGGGGTGCTTCGGGAGTATGGGGTATCGGGCTTGTTGTTACGAGCTATTCGGTCTCTGTACGACCGTTGTGAGAGTTTGGTTCGTATTGCCAACACTCGGTCGGAGTCATTCCCGGTGAGAGTTGGACTCCACCAGGGCTGCCCTTTGTCACCGATCCTGTTCATAATTTTTATGGACAGGATTTCTAGGTGCAGCCAGGGAATGGAGGGTGTCATGCTTGGTGACCACAGGATCTCATCTCTGTTGTTTGCAGATGATGTTGTCCTGCTGGCTTCATCCAGCAATGACCTACAGCTCTTGCTGGGACGGTTTGCCGCTGAGTGTGAAGCGGCTGGGATGAAAATCAGCACCTCCAAGCCCGAGTCCATGGTCCTCAGCCGGAAAAAGGTGGATTGTCCTCTCTGGGTTGGGGACAGGCTCCTGCCCCAAGTGGAGGAGTTTAAGTATCTTGGGGTCTTGTTCACGAGTGAGGGGAGAATGGAGCGAGAGATTGACAGACGGATTGGAGCAGCATCTGCAGTGATGCGGACGTTGCACCGGTCTGTTGTGGTGAAGAGGGAGCTTCATCAAAGACTAGACCATCTCATTTAACAGTCATAAATCAGCCTTTAGATGCAGCCTACCCGACCTTTGAGCGCTCTGGCCTCCAGGGCCACGGTCTGAGGCTGCAACACCTGAATTGAGACACAACCTATATCTCTGTTGCAACCTGCTGATGACACTCTAGCTATTTTTCGATCCACAGTGTACTTCAAACTATATTCCCTACTCCCTGCTCCGTTCTCAGGGAATATCATTCAGTTAACTGCCTTCACAAAATTTTTCCATTTGAAATACCCTGCAGTATTTCCTCTGGCTTAAAGGGGGGAGGGGCGGGGGTAAACATACCGGAATATGTTAATTTTATACCATTTATTTCTTTTTAAAATTTTACACAGTAACATTGCATATGGAACTTACCATTTGAAGTATTGTACAACCGAGGCTTGAATATTGGGCCAGACATCCTGTGTTTAGACTTTTTAGTGATGTTATCCTTCTCTCCTTCCTCTGCCTGAACACTTTCCTCTCCTTGGCTCCTCTCTTCTGTCTCATCTTGCCCTCTCTGAGCTCTGTCTCATTCAGGTTCTCTGTCTATGGTGGTATACAAACAGGTTAGAAAATATCAAGTGTCATGTTTTGTTCTGCAGGATGTTTTTGTCATGGTTTACATAAATGACAAAAATATGTGTACTTTTTGTATCTTTATTCTAGGGTTTCTTTTTTTCCCATTGAGAGAGTAGGGAAGGGAAAGAAACATTCATAATAGTAATGTACTCAAGCATAGTTAAATTATATGATCAGAGGTGGGTATAGTAACCAGAAATTCTACTCGTGTAAAAGCAGTGCTTTGAAATTAATAATTAAAAGCAGACAATCAAAAATTTCTACTTGAGTTAAGGGTACAAAGAGCACCCACTTAAAAACTTGAGTAATGACTTCAGTCTTGAAGGTTTGAAGTTTTTCTCAAAAATTTATAACAATTTTCTTATAGTTTTCTACTTTTCTCAGTAAATCCATTTAAAGTTGAAACCATGTTTCTCAAATTTGTAATTTCCTCTTGTAAAATTGACTTTTCTTGTACATTTGAAACTTTATTATAAATTTGTGGATTATTTTATTACTAATTTTTGTCTGTTTTTTAAAATAAAATTACTATTTTTTAGATCAATTTGAAACAGACTGTGGTAGTTTTTTTTTTTTTTTTTACTTATAACAATTTACATTTTTGACCATAATTTTGCAGTCAGAACAGAACAATAATTTAAATCTGATTACAAAGAAAAAACATAAATAAAATTGTATTTAATGAAATAAATTAACTTAAATGACCAAGAATGCCGTTACAGTGATCCCTCGCTACTTCGCGCTTCACCTTTCGCGCCCTCAGTGCATCGCGGATTTTTCAAAAATATTCATCAAAAATTCAAAATTGAGAAATAATGGGCGGGCGCTAGCAGAAGGCAGGGACACTACATTAGACCATCAGGTGTCAACACGGAGAGCTGCACAACTCTCTGTTCGCTGTTCTCGTGTTTGCTCGGCTCGGAAATCTCGCAAGCTGATTGGCCGAGACGTTTCACCCACCTCCTCTCCCTGCCAAGCACCCATGAAGGGAAGGAAGACCGCATTCATTGCTTTTTATCGCTCGTGTTACTTAGTCTCGCCGCGTGGAACTTTTTGCTGTTCTCTTGTGCCATTTTGTGCGAAATAGTCTTCCCATCGATCCACTACGCCACCTCCTGCAGCTTCAGCTCTATCGGAAGCTGCCCTCGATGATCCTGAGCCTCCAGCACCTCACGATGAGGCGTCACCTGAGGAGCAGTAAAGCTCTCATTAACCTGTGCAGTAAATCATTTTCATCTTGAGTTACGTATCTTGTTATAAGAATAAAAGAGTTCTAAAAACATATTTATGTACACTTTGTTTACATCTACGTATGTATGTACACGTACACACACACACACGTATCATATGAGAGAGAGAGAGTGAGAGAATGAACATACGTATTACTTATGGATGGCGTCATTAGGGGTGACGCTACTTTGCGGTTTTTCACTTTTCGCGGTCGGTTCTGGAACCCATTAACCGCGATAAGTGAGGGATCACTGTATTTCTGTTAAAATATTTCTTTATATTTATAGTTGTTTTGTTTTTTTGTTTGTTTTTTAGAAATCTCCTCACCACCCAGACAACAGGAAAAACCTCTCTTATTTTGAAATCCAATGTTGGCACATTTAGTTTGTCTGAAGGCTGCTGACAGATTAAAGTCATTGACTTTGTGAATTTCAGTCATCTTTACCTGCCAGGTACATAATAGGGAACTATAGCAGACTCTAAAGACATAATTCACCACAATACGTATTCATGTACAGAATGATCTGCTTAGGCAGTTATAGTTGTGCTCTCAGGCTTTCTCATCAGGCACCTCTCTAGGCAGCCGCTGAAGGACCTCAGTTTAGCGTGAAAAGAGAGCTAGCGTGTTTAGCTGTTGCTTTTTGTCATTGCCACTGGAGTATAAAAATGGCACGCCTGCTTGTGCAAGAAAAGAGAAATTGCCAGTCTCTTCATTCCTGCAAATTCCTACAGAACATAACTTAATATTGTAGTGGCTGGTGAAATATATCCTCAGCAATTCATCAGTCCCCCTTGCCTTTCCCTTCATATGAAGCCGGCTGCATATGAATTCTAACCACATCTCTTAGCTAAGCGACTCTTCCATTATTGCTCCAGTTTCCAGCGGGTTAAAACCATGATAAACGCCTCCAGTGCTTACATACCCCTTATGATTTTTTTGCCGCGTTTAAAGTACTTTAACAAACTTGTGTCTGTCGGAAAGTCGCGTTTAGTGAGACACTGCCTGCTGACTGACTGGAAAACTCACGTGAGCGGGGTGCTTCTAAACTCCACGCGGATGACGGCCACACACGTTGTTTGTGTGCACGCTTGCAGAAAGTCATTGCTTCATATATTTTTCTTAATAAATTCATATCTCCTTGGCGAGGTGGTAAAATTTCTGGTGAGGTGGCCCGCCACCGAGAAATGTTACCAGAGGAAACCCTGCCCTGTAAGTGTTGGCTCCTCCGCCGTGAGTTACCATGGTAACCATGGACACATACTGATACTATGGTGGATAATTTATATTTCTTAAATAAAATATTAACACAAATATATTTTTATTACTATCAGTTGATATAAAGAATAACCAACATCAGTTTAGCTTGTTAATAACGTTAGCAACAATAGTTTGTATTACTCGTATTTGAGGCGCAATGGCTTATGGGTAATCTTCTCATCACCCTCCGGTGAAGCGATGTACCGTTGTTCACTTCTTCCCTGCACAGTTGTCAGTTCCCTTTGAACTGAATTCGTTCGCTCCCATCGGTTTGGAATCTCAGTTAATATTGTAGATACCCTGTGCAGTCCACTTCGGAGTATACTATTGGGCGATCGGAAAGCAGCTTCTGTGACATTCTAAGCTCAGTGGCCACTCCCCTCTGCTCACTCCTTCCCCATAGAGTGTACTATATAGTGAATCAGCCATCTTGTAGTACTGTTTGAAATCCATCCATCTTCTTCCGCTTAATCCTTTTTCGGGTCACGGGGGGCTGCAGCCTATCACAGCATCTCTGGGCGAGAGGCAGGGTACACCCTGGACAGATCGCCAGTCCATCGCAGGGCCAACACAGAGAGACAGACAACCATTCACTCTCACAGTCATACCTAAGGACAATTTAGAATCCCCAGTTTGATGCCAATTAACCTAACTTGCATGTTTTTGGCATGTGGGAGGAAACCGGAGAAATCCCAGAGTAAACCCACGCAGACACGGGGAGAACATGCAAACTCCACACAGATCACTGTTGGTCGGGGGCTGGGATCGGACCCAGGATCCCCCGGCCAAGGGTGAGTTGCTGTGCTGCCGCAGTGCTAACCACTCCGCCACCGCGCTGCCCCTGTTCGAAATCTTGACTGAAAATTTAATTCACTATATAGTACACTCAAAATATCCAACAATGCATTTTGAAAAGTAGTGTACAACGGATGGTCACTACATTAGCCAATATATCCCATAATGCAATGAGCAGCCAACAAAGCAGTGAGAGGAGCACTTCATATCACAACATAAACTACCTTAAGGTATTTATATTTATTAGTTCAGCAAAAACGATTTAACACATATTTACTACAAATTCCATGCAGGTATTCATCTTTTTTACCACCATTAGTTGGTTATGTTTTACCGTCTCACATTAACCGTGCCGCAAAAACAAGCCAGTAGTGTCCGAAAGCTGTTAATTTTATTGTTATATTGAGTTTACTATATAGTCCACTATATCGAAATTCACTATATAGCGAGTAGGGAGGGAGTGAGTGAACATTCCGATCACAGCCCCAGTTTGAAGTTTTGCAATAGCCAGGCACTGTTGATCTATTGTTAGGTGTCGTCTTGGTCCCATGGTGTCAAAATGTGAACAGCATGATGAAGAGGACTGTTTAAATACCAATTCTAATTGAACCAGAAAATTTATTGGTCACTTCATGGATCACACACCTGTTGTGAATTTTGCCATTAAGCACCTTGTTTGAGAACAGCAAGTTACACAGAAAGTACTGAAACACTGAACAGCTGGACATGTGCATTCGAAAGGTTAGAGAAGGTCTAGTTAAGTCCACCTGTAAAGGTTATAGTGCATTTTAGGTGCGTCCTGAAATTTCACCCGAAAGCCAAATATCCCTAACTTTTTGTGAGTTGTGTGTATAATACACACACCCACGCAGCAGCAGTGGAGAAGAAAATCTTTTAAAAGCAGAAACAGAGCCAAAACCTTTTCCAAGTACCGTAAGTGTAAAAAATATATATATGTAAGATGGCAACTAAGCTGACCCGGAGAAGGTTTTGACTGTTTCTGCTTTCAAGACTTTTGGATCCGGGGGGCAGCGCAGTGGCGGAGTGATTAGCACTGTGGCAGCACAGCAACTCACTCTTGGCCGGAGGATCCTGGGATCGATCCCAGCCCCCGACCAACAGTGATCTGTGTGGAGTTTGCATGTTCTCCCCGTGTCTGCGTGGGATTCCTCCGGTTTCCTCCCACATGCCAAAAACATGCATGTTAGGTTAATTGGCATCAAAACTGGGGATGCTAAATTGTCCTTCGGTATGACTGTGAGAGTGAATGGTTGTCTGTCTCTCTGTGTTGGCCCTGCGATGGACTGGCGATCTGTCCAGGGTGTACCCTGCCTCTCGCCCAAAGACGGATAGGCTTCAGCCCCCCCCCCCCCCCAAAAGGATTAAGCGGAAGAAGATAAATGAATGAATGGATCCAGGGGTCCACTTGGGGTGCTCACTTGGTCAGAGGTCCACTTAGATAGATAGATTTGTTTATTTGACAGGGACAGTGCAATAAACATAGACAATTAATCAATGACAATCAATCTGATGTGTTGCACAGAGTGTATAGCTATTAGCTAATTTGCAACTCTTGTCCCTGGATGGGCTTTAGAAAGGAGAAACAAGTAAAAAAAAAAAAAAAGAATACACAATAACCACATACATCAATGCAAAAAACATAAATACATTATAAATACACAATTATAAATATTATAAATACACAAATATAACAACCTGACACACATTTGCCTATTTCAGGCAAATGTGGCCAATACTTGACCTGTATTCGTTTGCAGTGAAGATAAACATGTCAACCAACATATTTTTGACCCATCTAAGCTAAATTTATTTATTTTAATACTATTTAAAGAGATAATAATTTCGATAAAGAAGTACGATTTGATGAAGTCGGCATAGTTACTAGTGAGGTCTTATGAATAAAAAAAAAAAAAAAAAAAAAAAGCACAAGCGCGTCACTTAGCAAACGTGGATAATGCCCCCCCCCCAGTTCGACGAATGCTATTAAATAATAGCAGAGCATATTACAAAGTATTTCACCTAAACCAGTTAATTGAAAACAAACGTTTGAACTGGTACACCGTAAAGAATAACTTGAATTTAGATTAACGTTAGCGTATTAACGAGCTAACTCGCTGCGTGCTGTTGTCGCCGCGAATCTACGTTTAACTTTCCTGATGAAATATCTAACGTAAACCCAAAACTTACTTCTGTTTGTATTTTATCACTTTCCCTTCAAATGAAATCAACTTACCTACAAACGTCCAGAACTCACCGCCCGCAATTCAAATTCTTCTTCTGCGTCTTCTTCTTCTTCTATTGTTGTTTTTTTTTTTGGCGGTTGGGAAACAGCTTATAGGTGTATTACCGCCACCTTCTGGAATGGAGTGTGATTCAGAATGGCATTACCCTAGACCTGTTGTCCTTATGAACTTTTAAATACTGCCTTACAGACCACATCCCCTGAATTTCTCTGTAAAATCTCTTTGATATTGAGCTGGGTTTTGTTCCTGTATAGATTGTCCACCAATGCTGACCGGGCTAACTGATACTTTGGACAGTGCATAAATATACAGTATGTTCAACCATTTCGTTGTTTCCACAATAATCATAGTTTCCATTTGGGTGTTTTTTCATTATAACTAATGTACTATTCAGACCTGTGTGACCTAATCTTAATCTAGACATGATGTCCTCCTCCTTTCTACTCATGTGAACTTCTCAAGCGTCCCCTACTTTCTTTTTTGTATGCCATACAAACTCTATTCTTTATTTCCTCTATCCCACTCTTCCTGCCACTTCTTTTTAATTTGTGTTTTAATAATGCTCTTGACCTCTGCCTTGCTATATTTCACATTTCTACTAACTTGTCTCTTCCTAGTTGCACATTTTGCATATTTATCTGCTAATTCATTCCCATCCACTCCAATGTGTGCCGGAATCCAGATGAGCCTAATATCCACACCTGCCTTTGAAATTCTCAGTACTGGATGTACAATTTCCATTACCAAATCCTGTCTTGATTCTGAATGCATTTGTCTAACACTCTCCATTGCACTGCGAGGATCAGATCCTATCAAAACCTTTCTGGGTTTTACTTCTTCCACCCAACTCAATGCCAAAAAGATTGCTAAAAGCTCATCAGTATACACAGCTAAGTCATCATTAACCCTTTCCTTCTTCATGACTTCTAATTCTGGAATGATGAATGCTATTCCCAAAATATTCTTTGTTGATTTAGATGCATCTGTATAAATCTTTATAAAGTCAGTATAATTACTGTCTAAATATTTATTGACCTCATTCTTGTTTATCCTCCCTCTTTTGTCTTTTGTTAATAATCTAAAATCCACTTTTACTTCTTCCAGACACCATGGTGGTTCTGCAGAAAGAGGGACTGTTGGATATACTTGATCAGCAACTCTTAGGTCCCTGATTTTATTCTCTTGTGGTGGCACGGGTGGGGGATTCTCCACCCAGAGGCGGCAGCTGGGGAAAGAGGGAACAATGGGCTGAAGGAGGAAGGGTTACCGGGGGGTTTCAGATGGGACAGTAAGGACTATTTGCCCCCCGGAGAAAGGAGGAAGTGTCAGAGCCACTGGAGGAGGAAAGGGTGTGAAAAGTGGTACTGACGTTATGTTATGTTAATGTGCCACGCATGTCTTTGTTCCACACAATGATTACGGTCGGGATTCCTGGGTCTCAGTACATGGAATTAAAGGTTATAAAAAGAGGATGCAGAGACACCCAGGCAGATTTCTACTACTTGATGTTGGAGGAGAAAATAAAGTTCATGTGTCATCTAGCTTGTTGCCTCGTCAGCTTTCTTCCTCCACACTCTATTATCCATCCAAAACTTCTCATTTGCCTCTTTTCCTTCTCTGACAAGGCTTCAGTACATTGTGTACTGGGTGACTGTCACTAAATCCTCTTATGATAATCCAGTATGTAGCTGCTATCTGAGTTCTTCTCAACTCCAGAGGCATCTCATCCATCTCCACCTGGAACACTGCTACTGGAGTAGTTTTTATGGCCACACAGCACAATCTCAGAGCTTGGAATTGAATTGTATCCAACTTTTTCAATAGTGTTTCTGAAGCTGATCCATACATAATACACCCATAATCAAACGCTGACCTAATTAAAGCAATATAAAATGTTTTTAAAGCACCTCTATTTACTCCCCATTCTCTTCCCCTCAAACATCTAATATTTAAAATCTTCTTACATTTTGTCACACTTTTCTCAACATGAATATTCCAAGAACAACTCTTATCAAACCACGCACCCAAATACTTGAAGCACTCAACTGTTTCTATGGTTTGATCATACATTTTAAGATTGACTTAATTGTTTACTCTCTTCCTAGTGACCCACAGTTCAAATTGAGCCACTTCAGTCTCATAAGAGCTGAGGTTCTCTTCTTCTTCTTCTAGATTTGATGGGCTCTATGCGCGGCAGCTCGTGACGTATTTTCCGGTGTCGGGTCAGGTAGCTCCACAACTTCCACAGAGCTTTGAGCGCTATGGTAGTTACTAAATACTAATCACATTTTATTTTTTAATCCTTTGAGTGTGAGAATTTGTGTTCCCCTAGTGGCAGAGCGCAGCACTGCGCCTGCCTTCTCACTCTGACTTTGTCAAAAGTAAGTGAGAAATTTCTGTTTTTTTTTTTTTTTTTTAAATGTACTGATTTCTTGTTCATATACTTTGAAGATAAGATGATGAGGTACCTCTGTACAAAAAACGGTGTCAAAAGACTGAACCATTTTTGTGTAAATACATCCAAAGTCAAGTTTTGACTGAGTTATGAAATTTAAAGAGATGCTGTGACATTATGCAAATTAGATGCATAAATTTATTCCTATCTGAAACGTTGGATCATATTTTGCATCTTTCTAATTGACAGTAAGCCGTTATCTCTTACCACTTTCAAATTACAGCCTTGGAAATCTGAACTATTTTATTGACAAAAAATATTTACCACTCTTGACCACTAGGGGGTATGTCGCAGTTCTGCACCATACACACTCAAAGGGTTAAAACGGCTAAACTGCATAAATTTTCAGCACTAGTCCAGCCGATTTTTTTGGTATATGTTTTTGCATATCTTCCTAATTATTTATCATTTATAATGTTATATCATGACTGCAAAACGAGTTAAAGTTTCTTTTCAAAAGCGGGAGGACAGCACTTCAGGGCACCACTGCTGTGTACCACAGTGTACAGCTTCAGCAAAGTTCAACTCAGTTCTGAGTTTCCATACCTTTCCTAAAGACCAAGAGCTGCAAAGGAGGTGGCTAGTTAAAATCTGACGGGACAACTTTACAGTTACAGACCACACCAGAGTCTGCAGCCGACATTTTCAAACTACAGACTTGATTGAGCCACCAACGCCAGCCGGATGCAGACGACTGAAAAAGGGAGCAATCCCAGTTCTTTTTGAATGGAATAACTATAGTCTGTCTGTCCCACGACCCGGAGTTTGGCAAAGGACAGAGCGACCAAACACGGATGTAATGCAAACTGAGGACCCCCCAATGGACGTAGCATTACCTTATGCAGACCATGACTACTGTTCTGCTGCTGAACCT
This sequence comes from Pholidichthys leucotaenia, assembly GCA_020510985.1. Lineage (NCBI taxonomy): Eukaryota > Metazoa > Chordata > Actinopteri > Cichliformes > Pholidichthyidae > Pholidichthys > Pholidichthys leucotaenia. The sequence continues at coordinate 271,951,162 of CM035846.1, read as the reverse complement.
GCTGCTCTTGATCTCTCCCTGGACAACACCAAGGATCTCCATGCCAAAATACAGAGCTTACATGGACAACTGGAGGAAATGGCCATTGGTAACAAGTTTGGGTTGGAGTGGTTTGCTGCTTCAGATGATGATATAAGGTTTTATACAAGGTAAGCTAAAATGTCAGCAGCGTTTGTTAGGTTTATATAAAAGTATTGATTCTGTAAATACTAGCGTTGACTAAGCAATTTTGTGTATGCCCTTTTTGATTCTGTACCATATCTCGTTTTAATATTACAAAATTACAACTACGATGCTGTCCATATGCTGAATTGGTGCTCATGAGGTTCTATTAATATACGTGATCAGAAAGGTTATTGCACTCTGAGGGGTTTGTGCATCAGAGTATTTCAGAAAAACATCTGGCCGGTGAGCCTTCACTTCCTCCTCAGACAGCCAAATGGCCACAGCTCCAAGTTCAGTGGAAAGAAAGTTAGCTCATGTGTTGATGATGTGGCTCACAGGAAAAACTCATCAACGGGCTGAAGAGACTGTAAAAGGAAGAAAATACAGTGCATTGCATTTGTTTTTTGTTAATCAGTACACTACCATAACTGACATAATTATGTAAACTAGTCCACACCTGTGCATGCCCGTAGAAACCAAGTATAAGCATGTATTTCTGCATGCCTGTAGAAAGCTGGTGTGAGCTAGCACGTCAGCACTCGTTCAGTGATGCCTGCCATTGATCTTTGATGGCGTCATATAGACACCGTAGACACTGTGACACACATACAGACTTTCATTGTCTATATGATGTCATATAGACATCATGTGAACATCATAGGCGGTCCTATGGTCTTTTAGCGAGTCCTATGATCGTGACACACTGACACACACACTGACGCAGAGATTACTTAAATTACTGTATATATAGAGTGATATGTTGACCATATTATCACCATTTTATTGCTGCTGTTTACATTCAACCTAATGAAAATTCATAAAATGACCTACATAACTATTTCTTTAGTGTATACATTCCTGTGTCTACGTAACTGTGCTTTTACTTTGTTTTTCTTTATATTTTATCGTATTATACTCTATCTGTATATATGTTATATAACCTAGTGTGTAGCATGGCATACGTACAATAATAATAATAACCTTGATAGCTTGATCATATCTGCATTTACATACGTCCCACAGGTTTACAAGTCATGCCCACCTGATGGCCTTTTGGAGGCAGATAGAGCCAGCAATACACAAGATGGTGCGTGTGACAAGAGCTTGGACTGCAGCTTGGACTAAAGAGGTCCGTCACACTGCTGGTGCAACGGTAAATTTATTCTCCTGACCGTATTGAGTGAGAAATGTAATTGCTCTTATTTTCAACTGATTTAAATGAAAATTAGTTATGTCAGTTATGGTCTGTCCGTGTAATGAGTTTTAAAAATTATATAAGATGCACTGCATTTTCTGGCTTTTACAGTCGCTTCAGCCAATTGATGAGTTTTTTCCTTTTATAACGTACCTGTCCTTGGGTCTGATGCAGAGATCTGGCCCACAGATTTAAAATCCACCAATCAACTGTGAGCTGCATCATCAACACATGGGCTAACTTTCTTTACACTGTATTTGGAGCTGTGGCCATTTGGCTGTCTGGGGAGAAAGTGAAGGCTCACCTTCCCAATGTTTTTCAAAACTACTCTGATGCACAAGTGGTGTTAGACTGCACAGAGCTGCACTGCCACACCAAACTCTCTTCTGCTGCAGAGTGAGGTGTTCTCCACCTACAAATCCCATTGCACCTTCAAAGGTCTGATCGGCATGACCCCCCATGGTGCAGTAACATTTGTTTCATCTCTTTATGAAGGCTCCATCAGTGATAAAGAGATCCTGAAGCAGTCTGGCATTGTATCTCTCCTCAAACCAACAGCAGCCATCATGGTGGACAAGGGTTTCCTTGTGGAGGACTGTGTCCCCTGCAAGGTCTACATACCTGCCTTTTTCTCCAAGAGACCACAGCTGACTGGGCCAGAGGTCAGGGAGACAATCTATTGCAAGACTGAGAGTGCATGTTGAGTGGATCATTCGAAGGGTGAAGGAGCACAAAATATTCAGCACAGTCATCCCTCTTTGATTGACAGGCAGCATCAATCAACTGTATGCAGTGGCCTGTCTCTTTGTTAACTACCAAAATGGGCCCTTAGTTAAATCATGGGCGAGCAAGTAAAGAAACTGTAGAAGCACCACATGGAATGCGTTTCGAATTAAGAAACAAATTTCTGATTCTGTTTAACAGTTCTGTGTTCTTTTGTTTCGGACATAGGTAGACCTTTGTTATAAACGAATTAGTGCATTTGTCATGTTTCCACTAATTTGATCACACTTGACAGATGTTTGTACTTGTTCTCGTGTTTACATCATTTTCTGAAAGCTCAGTTCACCAGTCATATACTCAACTGAACTTGGGTCTTTCAGAAAATTACCACTACAGACTCTGTTGTGAATCCCACAAGAGGGTGAATGTCAGTAATTTTCTTAATAGTTGTTTGGTCAATAAAATGTGGAAAAATGATGAAAAATGCAGTCTTTCTTAAAGCACACATTACATCCTCAAATGTCTTGTTTGGTTCACAACACCACCATATTCAGTTTACTGTCTTAGAGGAGCAAAGAAACCAGAAATATTTACAGTTAACAAGCTCAGATCAAACTATTCAGATTCCTAGTAAACAAGCTGAAACCAGAAAATATTTACATTTAAGAAACTGAATTCAGAGAATTTAATTTTTATTTCTGTTTTTATTAAACTACTCAGAATGTATTGGATCTCCTCAGTCACTGGTGCACAGAGAGGTATTTTGGCAGATATGTGAAAAAGAAATCACACCTCTCTCTCAGGGTGTTTGACACAGTGGCATCTCTGTAAATGCGCTGGACAAACATGTCATCATGTGCACAGATAACAAAATCGCACCCTTCCATACCAGTGCTAAACAACTGCCCCTGCACTTGCCAATAGTAAGAATGGCTTTCCTTCAGTTTGTGTGTGCCATTCTCAGCTCTGAGACACTTGCAGTCGATGTAGTTTAGTGCATTTGGGCATTTCATTTCAACTAACCCAAATGATGGTCTCTCAAGTGGGTCATACACCAGCCCATCAAGGGATGCCCCCAGCCAAAATCTAGTCCACATTTTCTCAAGTTCAGATTTTTCAGAGTTGCATAGTCCCTTAAGGCTTCTGTTTCCAGGTCCAATCCTCTCTTCATGAGTGCTGTTTGACGTGTCCCTCGGATAATCCTCTCTGCCAGGTTTTCTGCTGCACTTGGCCCTCGAACGTGGCTTACCTCCCTAAAAGTTGAAGCCATCAAGCTCTCCTTCCTCAGTAAATGCCACACAGGTGCTGCACCTTGGCACCTTGTTGCTTCTTCAATCTTGAGTGACTGTAAAAGTCACAGACAGTGATTTCAGATGCAGCTGCTCCTGATTTGTTGGCACATATGTACAGTCTGTTTGCTTTAACTGGTAGTCTTCTTGTGGCACTTTTGGAAATGGCGGGGCATCCTCATGGGCGATAACACCATCAGCTGTAGGCGGTGGATGCTGATATTAGAGGATGCTGCCAGCCTGTACCTTACTGAAGATGGAGTCCACAAGCGGTTTGTTAGGTGAGATATCCATCATGCAGATTAGTGGAAGAGAGTCTGGGTTGAAGTCAGCATAGGCAGTGTTTGGGTAAAGGGTTGCTGGGTCTGGCAGCTCACCACTGTAGCCTTTGTATAGTGCAGATCTGGAATAACATTTTCAGAGAATCAATAATCATTTTCGGAACACAGTGTAGTGTAGTGTGCCTGTTTACACTGACTCTGAATACCTAATTCCACTTGATGAAGTAGCACCTAGTTTGGGCTTGACAACCACCATGGCATCCACAGGTCCCAGCTTCACTCCCCATTTACAGTGATTGATGGTATTAATAAACAGAATTTAGTAATCAAACATTATGCCAGATATTTAAACGATACAAACCATCGTTTGAGGTTTATGCCACTTCTGTTCCGTCTCGGTGCATGAAAGGACAGGTGGGACAACCGACATGCCACATTCTGAGTAATGGGCAGTCTGATACAGCAAAGCTTCCTAATGTTTGCAGACCAGGCTCCCAGCCACACAACCGCAGAAACTGTTAACCAGTACAACTTGATCTGAATCACGTAAAGTAATCTGAAATAAAACAAAAGCTGTGAATGAACCTAAAAAACTGTCATTACGTACATCTGCTACCCAGCAATAAAGCTGGAAAAGGAAAAGGTGACAGGACAGTTTTGAGGTGGAACATAAGTTTAAAAGATAGCTGAGTGAGCAAAATGTCACCATCTTCTGCATTTGCAAATCATCAAATTGAGGATAAAACAGAATTAAATAAAAGCCTTGTCCAGATTCCACAATTATATTACTGCACCTAAATTAACCTTTTTTTTTTTTTAATTTTTACATACCAATTATAAACTCTCTCAACTTCTTCACTCAGCTATCCTGCAACTGCATGACCACCATTTCAGCTGGATTTTGTTTTGGCTTAAGCCCATCATGAATTTTACTGCATTACTTTTTTTTTCTTCTCTGTATATCATCATCTCCTCTACTAGCAAAGATCACCTCTTTGACTGTATAACTGGCCGAGATGGACCATGGTAGAACAGTAAAAATCCAGAACATGAACACAACAGAACGTGACACTTTTCATTAATCCTACTCTCAGCTGGTGTGGTGTCTCTGCTTTCTTCATAGAGCGATAGCAGTTAGCTCTAATAGAGATCTCATTTGTAGCCATGTTTTTACCCGACACTGGAAGACAAAAATACAAACATGGACATTAAATGGCGACATCCATCCATCCATCCATCCATCTTCTTCCGCCTAATCCTTTTCGGGTCGCGGGGGGGGGGGGGGGAGGCTGGAGCCTATCCCAGCATCTTTGGGCGAGATAAAGGGGGGCAGTACTATTAAAATGATTAAAGTAATAGTATTCACATATGAGAAGCCTCAACTTAGAAAGCAGCTGAGAACAGCCTGGCATTAGCCCAAGTAGCAACGGTTAGCTAGTATTTACCTTCATAATTGCAGAGACACGAGGACACATAATACTTGAAATCTTTTTCAAGTTTGCTCTGCGGTGTTGTACTGCACCTCCGAACTAATCGCCGCACATCATTAACTGTAAATTTCGGTAATTCCAACAAACAAGTGAAAAGGAGAGCTTCTGCCAATCGCGGACCGGATGTGAACGGGCGGCCTCATGTCAAATGCAGAAGCGATGCGTGCATAGAGGGAGCTTATAGGTGCATTACCGCCACCTACCGGGTTGGAGTGTGGACATGAGAATGGCAGGAAAAAAAAACAACTAAATTCTTTTAATTAACCCAGTTGCACTTAGACATCTAAATAGACCTACATATATTTCTTTGACTGTTTTTCCTAAAAAGTTTTCCCAAAGCAAAACTTAAATTAGCCTTTTCCGTTACTGTAATCAGATGTTTTCTTTGTTCCTGGTATCCTTGACATTCCAACAAAACGAGCTGAACTGTTTCTGGAGAACCACAATGTGCACAGCTGCCAGTTGGGTGTTTACCTATTCTATGTAGCGTTTGGTTTAAAGTAGTATGTCCTATTCTTAATTGAGTGATGACTTTCTCTTCTTTCCTGTTTCTGCCTACTCCCATTCCAGAGTTTACCTGCTTTTGAATGTAATAAAGATGTCTTCCTGTGTCTATTGAGTCCCAATGTTCTTGCCACTTTTTCTCTATATACTTTTTAATTATCGATTTGCCTTCCGCCTTACTGAGTGAGATTTCCAGATTTATTGTTTCCAATTTTACTGACTGTTTTGCTAATATATCCACATCCTCATTACCCTCTATTCTGACGTGGGCTGGAACCCAAAGAAAGTTTATTTTCTGACCTTTATTGTAGAGGTTGTAAATTAAGGAGTGGATTTCTACAATTAGGTCCTGCCAACATGACTGCAGTTACTGAATACTCTTGAGAGCTGCTCAGCTGTCTGAAGCAATGACTGCATTATTTCTATAATTTATCTTCAACCACTGTAGAGTTAATATAATGGTGTTATGTCCAAATAACATGAGGCGGGAGCCTCCATTAACTGAGTACTGAACAACCTTTATTATAGTGAACAACAGAATATATACTCTAGCCGTAGCCCGCCTGACGTCATCACCCCAACCCCCTCGGCTGGGCAATGGCAAGCCCCGAGAGTCAAATCCCACATATAACACCCCCCCCTTACAAAGTCAGCCCCCCCCAAAAGAAGAAACAAACACACTATCATCTATCTTACGTGTGTGTGTGTGTGTATGTGTGTGTGTGTGTGTGTGTGTGTGTATATATATATATACTGTATATATACAGTATATACACTCACCGGCCACTTTATTAGGTACACCATGCTAGTAACGGGTTGGACCCCCTCTTGCCTTCAGAACTGCCTCAATTCTTCGTGGCATAGATTCAACAAGGTGCTGGAAGCATTCCTCAGACAGTTTGGTCCATATTGACATGATGGCATCACACAGTTGGCGCAGATTTGTCGGCTGCACATCCATGATACGAATCTCCCGTTCCACCACATCCCAAAGATGCTCTATTGGATTGAGATCTGGTGACTGTGGAGGCCATTTGAGTACAGTGAACTCATTGTCATGTTCAAGAAACCAGTCTGAGATGATTCCAGCTTTATGACATGGCGCATTATCCTGCTGAAAGTAGCCATCAGAAGTTGGGTACATTGTGGTCATAAAGGGATGGACATGGTCAGCAACAATACTCAGGTAGGCTGTAGCATTGCAACGATGCTCAATTGGTACCAAGGGGCCCAAAGAGTGCCAAGAAAATATTCCCCACACCATTACACCACCACCACCAGCCTGAACCATTGATACAAGGCAGGATGGATCCATGCTTTCATGTTGTTGACGCCAAATTCTGACCCTACCATCCGAATGTCGCAGCAGAAATCGAGACTCATCAGACCAGGCAACGTTTTTCCAATCTTCTATTGTCCAATTTCGATGAGCTTGTGCAAATTGTAGCCTCAGTTTCCTGTTCTTAGCTGAAAGGAGTGGCACCCGGCGTGGTCTTCTGCTGCTGTAGCCCATCTGCCTCAAAGTTCGACGTACTGTGCGTTCAGAGATGCTCTTCTGCCTACCTTGGTTGTAACGGGTGGTTATTTGAGTCACTGTTGCCTTTCTATCAGCTCGAACCAGTCTGGCCATTCTCCTCTGACCTCTGGCATCAACAAGGCATTTCCGCCCACAGAACTGCCGCTCACTGGATATTTTTTCTTTTTCAGACCATTCTCTGTAAACCCTAGAGATGGTTGTGCGTGAAAATCCCAGTAGATCAGCAGTTTCTGAAATACTCAGACCAGCCCTTCTGGCACCAACAACCATGCCACGTTCAAAGTCACTCAAATCACCTTTCTTCCCCATACTGATGCTCGGTTTGAACTGCAGGAGATTGTCTTGACCATGTCTACATGCCTAAATGCACTGAGTTGCCGCCATGTGATTGGCTGATTAGAAATTAAGTGTTAACGAGCAGTTGGACAGGTGTACCTAATAAAGTGGCCGGTGTATATAGTAACGTTGTGAGGGTTCACACAAGAAACGAGAGATGACTGTGACGAAACAGGCTTTATTTAAAACACACTCCCTCAACACAGACAGGAGGGGATGTCATTCACACAGACCTCCATCTCACTAAGGGTGACACAAATGCATGATCAGTCACTGCTCTGACTCTTCTTATAACACTGCTGTGTCATAACACAGTTATAATGACACAGTAATAACACTTTAGAACACACGAATGATAACACCTTTTGAATCCTCCGTTGCCAAAGCATGCTGGGAAAATCCCCGCCCCCTTAACACAGCCCCGACGTTACACTGTCCCCCCCGGACTGGTTTCTGTCCCCAGAATAATAAAAGTCCAGCTCAAAAGTCCAACACGAATCCGTCCAGGTGTCAGGGCGGCCTCCGTTGTCGACGACCAGCACGCACAGGCCCGCTAGTGTTCATCTGTGCCTCGGTCGGAGTGAAGGCTCCGGCTTGACCACCCGCAGGGCAGATGGCTGGTACAGGGCGAGATGGTCACGGTGGAGCACCACGACCTGGTCCCTTTTCTTCAGACTCACCATGTACACCACATCCGACAGTCTCTGTAGGACCTCACACGGTCCTGACCAATGGCTCGCCAGTTTTGTTGACAGTCCCCTTTTTCGCTCCAGGCAGAAAACCCAGATTTGATCTCGTGGTGCAAAGTCCCTCCCCTGGCAGCGGGAGTCATACGCCTGCTTCTGCCGGCTCCCCGCCGCTGCCAGGGCCTCCCGAGCCAGTCCGTGCACCGTGTGGAGACGTTTCTTCAAGCAAAACAAATAATCCAACCCCGTGTGTGCAACTCGCGTCCAAACATCAGCGCTGCAGGGGTGCACCGGGTGGATTCCTGTGCTGCCGTCCGGTACGCCCACAGAGCAAAGGGCAAATGCAGGTCCCAGTCTCGCTGTCGCTGGTCCACTAGGACAGCGAGCTGGGTGGTGAGGGTCTGGTTGAACCGTTCGACCAGGCCGTCGCTCTGTGGATGCAGTGGGGTGGTCCGGGTCTTCCAGATGCCCAGCTGCTTGCAGACCTCCCCGAAGACCTCTGCCTCAAAGTTCCAACCCTGATCGCTGTGCAGCTCCTCCGGTGCGCCAAACCGACAGAACATCTCATCCACCAGCTTTGATGCCGTGGTGATGGTGCTCTGATCAGGGACCGCGTACGCCTCTGACCATTTGGTGAAATAATCCATTGTGACCAGCATGTAGCGGTTCCCCCGTCTGTGGTCGGGAAAGGGCCCAGAATGTCCACCCCTACCTGCTCCATCGGTGCTCCCACCCGGTACTGCTGCAAGGGAGCGTGGGATTGCTGAGTTGGCCCCTTCTGAGCCATGCAGGTGTCGTAGTGATGGCTGTGGAGCTCTACATCCTGGTGACATCTGGGCCAGTAGAACCGGGCTTGAAGACACTGCAGAGTCTTTGTCATCCTGAAGTGGCCCGCTCCTATCGCCCCGTGGACCAACTGGAGTACGTTGGGCCGGGGAACCAGGTGACATTTATCAGCTGATTTTCGTAGGCGACACCTGGCAGCAATCTGCTGACTCTTCTGACGAAGGCTGCAGTGTACAGTCGAAACATGTTAAGAAGGTAAATATATCTCCTTTCTATTCTTGTCTTTAATAAGAACAAAAGAATAATAATTAAAAGAAGACAAAATGAACCTACTTGAGGGATTATTCTGCTGCTTAGTCCCAAAAGACGTCAATTATTGTTGTCCTCAATAAATAGTCCTCCAAGTACCTGGGTCTCTGACGAACTGTAGCCGGGCGTCCCCTAGGTAGGGACTCTGTACTGGGCAGGTGCTGGAGTGCCACCGTGACCTGTCTGCAAACTCAAATGTGTCCTGGTCCTATTGCCTTGTGATCCGCAGGGGCCCCGTCCAGAGCGGCTGCAACTTATGCGTGTGATTAGGGTGTCTAATCCAAACCTGGTCCGACACCTTCAGACTGTGGGCTTTCGCTCTGTGCTTCCTGTCAAATTGATGCTTCATTTTACGCTGTTGCGCAGCGACCTGGTCCCGTGCAGAGTCCATATTTCTTGGAGAGTGAGTAGTGGGCAGCCTCAGTCAATTCAAAGGTAGAAGCAGTTTATGTCCCAGCATGAGAGCTGCTGGGGAACAGCCTGTCGTAGCATGGGCTGCTGCCCTGTAGTGAAGTAGTGGGCAGCACGGTGGTGCAGTGGTTAGCATTTTTGCCTAACAGCTAGAAGGTTCCAGGTTCAAATCCCCAGGCTGGCAGGGGTAGGAACCCTTCTGTGTGGAGTTTGCATGTTCTCCCTGTGCTGCGTGGGTTTACTCCGGGGGCTTTGGTTTCCTCCCACAATCCAAAGACACGCATGTTAGGTTAATTGGTTGCTCTAAATTGTCCCTAGATATCTGTCTCCTATAGGCCCTTAGAATAGAGGGTTAGTACTAGTGAAGGGCTTCGAGAGGTCTTTGAGACTAGAAAAAGCGCTATATAAGTACAGGTCCCAGTGTGCTCTGGAGGGCATCCAGGAATGCGAAGCTGTCTGCCAAATGGGCTCTCAGTCCATTTTTCAGGGTTTTGTTAAAACGTTCAACGCCCCCATTGGCCTGGGGATGGTAGAATGCGGTTTTAATGTGTTCCACCCCCTAACCACTCAGGAACTCTTCAAATGCCCCAGAGGTGAACTGCGGGCCATTGTCAATCATGATTGCATTTGGTATCCCTCACCTGTCGAACAGTGACGAGAGGAAACCCATAACCACATCCATCATGACTGAGTTAGTGGGCAACACCTCAGGCCACTTTGAGAACAAGTCGTAGGCCACGAGCAGGAACCGACTGTTTGGGGGTGCTGCATGCAGTTCGCCACAAATGTCCAGCTGTATGTGTTTCCAAGAGCCTTCCAGGTACAACAGCAGCCGCAGGGGTGGAGGGGGTGGTCTGCTAGTCTTCCCGCTCTCCAAATACGAAATACAGTTTTTTACCGTAACTCCAATGTCCTTATCAATACCCAGCCACCAAACAGAGTCCCCGCTGCGCTGTTTTACTCTGACCACACCCAAGTGGCCCTCGTGGAGCATCACCTGGACATGCAGTCTCAGTGACACCGGGATTAGCGTGCAATGCCCCCTTGCCACACACACGTCATCCCAACAGCTCAGTTCGTCTTTATACCAGTGAAAAGGTACCAGCCCATCCTACACTTTTATGGGCCAACCCTCTCTAATCACCGAGCACAGTCGTGACAGCATGGGGTCTCGTTCTGACTCCACCCAAAATTCTTGGGGGGATACTATATCCTGAAGAGCCCCGTGCAGCATATTAACCAGATCCGTCTCTGTTGGGTTGTCTTCATCATCGTCGTCCGATTGTACGGAGTTGGTTGTGGCACAGGACAGGAGATCCACCACTACATTATCCTTGCAAGGAGTGAAGTGGGTGGTAAAGTTGTAGGCCCTCAGCCGCTCTGTCCACCTGTGGATCCGCAACCGTCTCTGTCCTGAACCCGACGTCTCCAGCAATGTCGTCAGTGCTCGGTGGTCTGTCCGTAGAGTGAAATGGCACCCATAGAGGTAAATGTGCCATCACTCACACGCCCAGAGGCAGGCGAGTGCTTCCTTCTCACCCAAGGCGTACTTTTGTTCAGCTGCTGAGAGAGACCTCGATGCGAACGCCACCGGGTGTTCCATGCCGTCCTGCACCTGGGACATAACCGCCCCCACCGCCGAGCCAGACGTGTCACAGGTCACAATGGTAGGGTTGTTTTGGATCAAAATGGGCCAACACTGGAGAGGAAATGAGTTGACGCTTCAGCTTAGTAACCGCCGCTGAACAGGCTGGGGTCCATTCCCACGGCACATCTTGTTTCAGCAGTGCCCGGAGGGGTCCAATCGTTTCCAAGTAGCGGGGAATAAAGCGCCCATATAAGTTCACCATACCCAGAAACGAGGAAATCTGTGCAGGTGTCGATGGTTCTGGGAGGCATAGAACCGCCTCCACGTTCAAATGCAGCCCCCCCTCCCCCTGTCAACCGGAACCCCACAAACTCGATAGAGTCGGCCGCAAAAGTACACTTTTTTCTGTTCAGTGTGACTCCATGTTCCTGCAGTACCGTCAGCACCTGTTCCAACCGATCACTGTGTTCCTCACGTGACGTGCCATGAACCACGATGTCATCAAGGTATGCCACCACACCCTGGAGGCCGACCAGAATTGTGGACATTATCTTCTGGAAATAGCTGGGTGCGAAACTCAGACCAAACGGCATGCGGGTGTAACTGAACACACCCATGTGGGTCATGAACGTTGTCAGGTTCCTGCTGGCTGGGTGGACGGGCACCTGCAGGTAACCCTGGCGAAGGTCTAGCTTCGTGAACACCTGTGAACTGCTGAATGTTGCAGTGAGCTCCTCCATCATTGGGAGCGGGTATTTGTCTGGGATGATCGCCCTATTTATCACCCTGAGATCGATACATGGATGGATGCCACCCGTTTTTTCTTGGCCACCACGATATTTGACACCCAGGGTGATGCATCCACTCTCAATGATGCTTGCTTCCAGCAATTTGGTCAATTCCGCCATGACATCATCCTGTAGGGCGAGGTGAAGCCGCCGTAGCGGTTGAATTTTTGGTGTCACACTTGGGTTTATGAGCGGGCGGTGGTGGAACGCGCTGATGCATCTCAGGCCTCTGAACAGCACTGGTCAGCGGACGTACCATTCGGGGTCTACCGTCAGTACCTTAGAGCCTTCTGGGTCCTTGATGGAAAATCCCAACTCACCCAACAGGTCTATCCCTAGCAAGTCCGCCTCCTGGTGTGAGATTTGGAAGGTGAACGTAGGGACCGTCTTCAACCCACATTTCACTGAAAAGTCGACTGTGCCCGCTATTTTGATCTTGGCGTGGCTGTACCCAAACATTCTCACTGTTCCCGCATTGATGGTTTTATTCGGGAAAAGTCTCTTCAGAGTAGCCATACTCAGAATGGACTTGCCGGCCCCAGAGTCCACCATGAGCGGCACGTCGACTCTGTCAGTTTTAGCACGTACCATTTCAATGGTCCCTTTTTTGCACTTGCCACTCACACCTGTGTCATTTTTCTGGGCTCTGCCGCCAATGATTTAGCAATGATAGAGCAGGCCCTGTCCTGCACCCCAGTCCGCCGCCTCCTGGGGATCCGCCCCAGAGGATTAGCCACCTTGCTAATGGCTGTGCTTGGCGGGGAAACTTGAATGGCTACACTCCTTTTAGCCCACGCTGGTAAACTCCGCCGAACTGTGAACTCTGCCTTACCAGACTGAACACGTTTTCCAATGACAGAGTATCTTTAGCTAGTTTCAGCTTGCTCTTCAGCCACACGTCATTAGTGCTGTGGGCTAGCTTATCCTGGACCAGCTCTTCCTTGATAGGCCCGGAGGCACATTCTCTTGCTAGGCTGCATAGCTCCATAATAAAGGACTGAGTAGACTCACCCATTCTCTGTTGGCAGTCAAAAAACTCATACCTCCACGCCGTGATGGTGGAATGGTCTCCGAAAACACAGTCCATCAGTTCTAAGCTGTCCTTCTGCGAGCCGTTGCCACACAGCCCAGAATATATCCGCTGGCCCTCCTCACCTAGGTAGTGGACCAGCAGGGTCCTCCATCTCTCTTCATTGGCGCCACCCAGGCCGGCCGCAGCCAAATACACGCCAAACATCTCCCTCCAGCAGGCCCATGGTATCGCTGGTGTGCCCAGGGACTGTAGAAACGGTGGTGGTTGCTTGATACACGTGCCCGTTTTAGTCCTCGTCGCCAAATGTTTTGTTCGAATAACTGAACAACCTTTATTATAGTGAACAGAATATACACTACCGTTCAAAAGTTTGGGGTCACCCAGACAATTATTTTGTGTTTTCCATGAAAAGTCACTTATTTACCACCATGAGTTGTAAAATGAAAAGAAAATATAGTCAAGACATTGACAAGGTTAGAAATAATGATTTGTATTTGAAATAATAATTTTTTCCCGATACTCAACTTGGTCAAAGGAAGGTCAGTTTTATAGCTTCTCTAACCAGCTAAACTGTTTTCAGCTGTGCTAACATGATTGCTCAAGGGTTTTCTAATCATCCATTAGCCTTCTGACGCAATGAGCAAACACATTGTACCATTAGAACACTGGAGTGATAGTTGCTGGAAATGGGCCTCTATACACCTATGTAGATATTGCACCAAAAACCAGACATTTGCAGCTAGAATAGTCATTTACCACATTAGCAATGTATATTAGATATTAGAGTGTATTTCTGATTAGTTTAAAGTTATCTTCATTGAAAAAAACAGTGCTTTTCCTTCAAAAATAAGGAAATTTCTAAGTGACCCCAAACTTTTGAACGGTAGTGTATACTCTAGCCGTAGCCCGCCTGACGTCATTACCCCATCCCCTCGGCTAGGCTATGGCAAGCCCCGAGAGTCAAATCTCACATATAACAAATGGCAGCTAGCTCAACTGTGTATACAGATAAGTGATTACTTGTTCTTTTGATAGCTGTTTTATATTGAGGAATGTATACTGCAGCTCCACTACAACCAGTTGTAGGATCCTTGGAACCATTGGTAAATGCTATCAGCTTGTTTCTGAAGTTCTGTTCAATATATTTATGCATTATATAATCTGTTTGTTTATGTTGCCTCCTCAGTTGTTGTATTTTAAAATCTACCAGTGGCATCTCAAAAAGCCATGCAGGAATAACACACAGGACTGCTGGGCTAAATTCTATGTATTTTAATCCTGCCTGCTCAGCTATGGCATCACTTATCCATCCAAAACTACCAATGTTGGACTCATTGTGTTCCCAGCAATCATTAAGAATGGCTTTTGCAGGAGGTGAATGTAATGTTGTATTTCTGCCATTATTGTGAAGTGCGGTGCAGTGGTGGCCACTTCCTCTTTCCGCCACTGCACCGTCCTATAAATGCCAGTGGACATCTCTGTTCCGCCTCTTTGCCGATGCCCCTGCCTGGCGGCTGTATTGTGTGTGACCCAACTGATAAGAAAATTTTATTTTTGTATCTGCTGATGCCTCAGTGTCTGTGTGAAATGTACAAGGTCATGGGAGCTGGACATTTATCTCTTTGTTTTTGTAAGCATGTACTGTATTGTTATGAGTATGTCTGAGAAGGAGACAGCTTGGAAGAACCAGCCTGAACTAGATATTCTCTCATGGACAGTCTTGAGATAGCAGGATGCTTAAATGACTGAAAGTTGTGTGTGTGAATGAGAATGATGCGCAGATAGACATCGAGGCTGTTGTGTATTGTTCTCCACTGGCCAGTGCAAATTAAATTTGCTGAAACTTTGATCCTGCCTGATTTTTGACTGAAGGTTGAAGGGGTATTTTTTCCAACACCAGTCCTTTTAATAAAATGAAGTTCAACTGTGCATCTGGCCTTGTCATTATAGAGGTAATTTCGACATAACATTTTGGCGACAACAATAAACATGGATGCGTGTGTTTCACCACTTCAGCCCTTCCTGGAGCTCCCGGGTGAGCCACCTGTGCCCTGGCCAAGATGGTTTGCCACCTTTCAAAACTACATTGTGGCGCTCGACCTGGGTAAGCTAGATAAACTGAGGGCACGTGCGCTTCTGGTATGTAATTTGGGGTTTGAGGGCCAGCGTATCCTGCATACACTAGAGGCTTCCGACTCATATGAGGATGTGGTTGAGTTGCTAGCGCGCCATTTCAGCACCCCAGACAGCGTGACCATCTGGAAGATTAGGCTTCAGCAGCGTTTTGGGCCACTGGAAGAAGAAATGGTACATGACCAGCTGGCGGAGCACACAACCAGCAATGCTTTATGAGCTAGGCTACTCTCGGCGCTGAGTGGTGGCTCAGTTGGTAGAGCATCCGCCCCACACCCGGGAGGCAGGGGTTCAAATGCCGGCCGGGTCATGCCGAAGACCATATAAAAGTGGAACTTCCTGCCATCCAGCTTGGTGCTCAGCAATAATGGAATGGAGGAGGGAAATTTGTGGTGGCGCCTTGCATGGCAGCGGCCTTCTGATTCTGCACTTGGGGTGTGTGTGATTAACAAAGTAGTAAAACACAATCTCGTTCGACTGTACATGATTGGTTGTACAGTTGAATGACAATAAAGGGTGATTTGATTTGATTGAGTGACCTGACGTTATCCGTGGCTGTCGAGCTAGCTCTCCAAGTGGAGACTGCAGACAAGCTAGCTTCGGAGCTAAAGTGGCACCAATCACAACGGCAGCTGGGGCCTACTGCCGCAGCATTAGTAGCAGACCCAGACAGCGAGGATAGCGCGACCAACGACAACGCGAAAACCAACACTATCAGCCAAAGGTCTGCCCCGAGAAAACCCTTGTGTATGGGTTGTGGGTCCGTGAAGCACCAATACAAGGCTAGGGAATGCCCGGCTAGAGGGAAGCACTGTAGCGCTGTTTGAACCATTATGCCAGGCTGTGTCATATCTCCAAGCCGGAGAGCCCACCGAGAAAAACAACGTCACCCACCCCAGCAACTGTCCATGTGAAGTCCCCGAGTACCAACGGGTTCACATTCTGCAAGGTGACGCTAGATTGTGAGGAGGTGCCGCTGCTGGTCGGCACAGGGGTGGAGGGATCATTACTGAATTGGGCCACGGTGAGGAAATTTTTTCCCCACTACAAAATAAAAGGTAACCCAGCGCTGCTCTGCGGTTATGGAGGGGGAAGGCTGCGCATGGTTGGAACACTGGAGTTAACGTCTCGGTACTAGTCGGCGGTGATGGCTGACTTCACATTCCATGTGATGGTCCGAGGCGACAACATCATGGGCTGTGACCTGTTTTATGGACTGGGGTTCACCATTAAAGACGACGCTGGGGAAGAGTGGACTGGTTGTGGCCAGTGAAATGGTCCGGTTCCGGTGGTGAAGGACAACACTATGTGGGAAGAAGATTTACCAGGCACCACGGCAGTCAAGCAGGACCAGCCTCACTCAGGTTTGACGCAGGAAAGTCTCAGTGCTGGCGCTCGGGGTACCGTGGAAGAGGGTATCGAGTGTGACGGCGAGGCACCTGCGCTGGCAGGTGACGCTGACGAGCTAGCCTCAGTTTCCTCTGAAGCTCGGCCACAGTGGCTGGAGGATCTGGAGCTACAATGGCGACCGCTGCAGCAGCTTTACAAGGAGTCGGGACCAGACCGACAGGTACGGAGGGACCGCATGCCAATCAGCAGCACTGCAGGCCGAGGAGAGCTCCTCTGAGAGTTACGGACCTGGTCCAGGGCTCGAAGGGAGGGATGTCCACATCGGATGTGGGTCAAACAACAGCCGGAAGAACACCAAGAGCAGCTGCACATCATAGTTGAGTGGGACGGAGCCTACTTCCAGCTGTTGGACGGCTCGTGGAGGCACGCTAATGAGCTGCGGCGTGCTCGGGAGGAGGCTTCAGATGGTGGGTCTGGACGAGAGAGGTGGTCGATGGTGAAGAGAAGAAGTGCTTTTGTCTATGAGGTCAGCTGCAATCCTAGTGGCATGCTGCTTCTAGGGGCGGGTCTACTGAGATGCTGCCCTGGCCCCCCCACAAGCCAGTTCTAACCCTTTCTGCCAGAAGGACAGTAGTGTGAGTTGAAAAAACACAACAAAGAGAGTTCTAATGTTTGTATGGGTTAAAAAAATAAACTGTTATTGTTCTGGGTGTATTTTATTTAGTTTAGGAACACGGCAATGCTTTTAAGTTATTTATGGACTTTCAGTTTTACAAGTGGCAGAATAATCCAACTTGCCATGTGAGGCAGGACGGTAGTCCACCCGTCCTCCCTATTTTAGGTTTGTTGTGTGAATGTGTTAGGCCATTTAGTAATTTCAGTTTCAGTTTTCTTAGTGCGTGATTCGGGTCCTAAATTTTGGAGGGTCTTAATTATGTGTGTGTGTTTTTGGACTTTTCTACGGGGGGAAAATGTAATGTTGTATTTGTGCCATTATTGTGAAGTGCAGTGTAATGGCGGCCACTTACTCTTTCCGCCACTGCACCGCCCTATAAATGCCAGCGGGCATCTCTGTTCGGCCTCTTTGCCGATGCCCCTGCCTAGTGGTTGTATTGTGTGTGACCAACCCTTTTAATAAAGTGAAGTTCAACTGTGCACCTGGCCTTGTCATTACAGAGGTAATTCCGACATGACCTCTTACGCCCCTTCAAGCTGATCAAATATGCCAGCGTTAATTTGGTTCTTCTTAATCTTAAGGGCATTTCATCCATCTCCACTTGGATTGCTAAAACAAGGTAGGAAACTGAAAGGAACAAACATTTACATAAACGTGCACCTTACAAAAGAAAATCCAGACCCTGACAATTTCTTTACCTCCATCAATAATAACTGTAGTTACTAAACAGATGAACAGTTTGACACAATGGTCATATCTGATTTTAATATAGCAATGATCCACTTCAACAGCAGAAGTCTCTATGTCAACTTTAATAACATTAAAGATTATTTACATCAGTTTAAAGAGCCATTCAATATAGTGGCAATATCAGAGACGTGGCTCAGTGAAGAGAAAGGAGTGGACTTTACAGTGGATGGCTATGAATTAAATTATATGAATAGAAAAGTGAAAAAGGAGGAGGAGTTGCAATTTATGTTGACAAGTGCTTGCAATACAAGGTTGTTGAAAATTTGTCAGTGACTGTGGATGATTTATTTGAATGTATTACAATAGAAATCTGTTTGGACAATATGAAGACTATAGTAGTGAGCTGTGGATATAGAACACCTGGATCAAATATTGACTTATTTAAGGACTGGATGGAAAAAATGTATGCAACACTTACTCATAAAGTTATGTTCATCTGTGGGGATTTCAATATAGATCTTATGAACTCAAAACAACATAGTATGACAGAAGAGTTTATCAACACAATATACAGCATAGGCTTATATCCAACAATCACCAGGCCTAGCAGAATTACATCACACAGTGCCACACTAATAGATTACAGATTCACAAACATTATGGAAAATAATATCGTGAGTGGGCTTTTATTAAATGATATCAGTGACCACCTGCCGATTTTTGTTGTCTATCAATGTGATTATAGGAAGAATAAGTATACAAAAAATATTAAATATAAATGAATAAGAACTGAAGAATCTATGTATTTACTGGCAAAGGAATTATTAATACAAGACTGGAAGATAGTTTGTGACGAAAATGATATAAATAAAGCATATGATGAATTTTTACAAATATTTCATTGTACAACAAAAACTATCCTATAAAACAATACAGTGACAGACAACAAAACAAAAATATTCCTTGGGTCACCAAGGGGATATTTAATGCATGTAAAAAGAAGAATACATTATATAAACAATTCATTAAGTACAGAAGGGTAGAGGCCAAATATAAAAGATATAAAAACAAGCTAACTAATATAATGAGGACTTGTAAGAAAGAATACTACAACAGAATATTAGAGGATAATAAAGAATAACTTAAGAGGAATATGGCAAGTGCTAAATGAGATTATTAGTAATCAAAGAATGCTGATTATCCAGAATATTTTATTGAAAATGACAATTTGATGGGCAGCGCGGTGGCAAAGTGGTTAGCAGTGTGGCAGCACAACTCACCCTTGGCCGGGGGATCCTGGGTTTGATCCCAGCCCCCGACCAGCAGTAATCTACAGTATGTGGAGTTTGCATGTTCTCCCCGTGTCTGCGTGGGTTTACTCCGGTATTTCTCCGGTTTCCTCCCACATGCCAAAAACATGCATGTTAGGTAAATTGGCATCAAACTGGGGATTCTAAATTGTCTTTAGGTATGACTGTGAGAGTGAATGGTTGTCTGTCTCTGTGTTGGCCCTGTGACGGACTGGCGATCTGTTCAGGGTGTACCCTGCCTCTCGCCCAAAGATGCTGGGATAGGCTCCAGCCCCCCCGCGACCCGAAAAGGATTAAGCGGAAGAAGATGGATGGATGGATATGGAGGATGTGGTTAGTGGCTTCAATAAATTTTTGTAAACGTTGCTCCAGAATTAGCAAAAACAATAGTGACACCAGAAACAAACGATAGTGGGCCTGTAAATGAATTAGAAGATAGAAATCCAAACAATCTTTTTGGGTGCAGAAACTGAAAAGGAAATTATAGAAAGAAGTAAATTTAAGAGCAAAAAAATCAACTGACTGGAATGAAATTGACATGACAATAGTGAAAAAAGTAATTGAAGGAATTATTAAACCACTCTCCCACATCTGTATCCTGTCATTTCAAACAGGTAAATTTCCAAACATAATGAAAATAGCAAAAGTAATACCACTATACAAAACAGGAGACAGTCATCATTTCACAAATTACAGGCCAGTCTCTTTACTCTCACAATTCTCCAATATACTTGAAAAATATTTCACTAAAAGACTGGATAATTTCATTGGAAAACACAACCTCCTTACAGACAGTCAGTATGGTTTTAGAACAGACAAATCTACATCTCTGGCACTGATTGAACTCATAGAAGAAATTACTAGTTATATAGATAAAAAAAAGTTTGCTGTAGGAGTATTTATAGATTTAAAGAAAGCTTTTGACATAATTGATCATGGAATTTTACTGAGGAAATTGGAAAGGTATGGGTTAGAGGGCCGGACTGAGTTGGGTGGAAAGTTATGTAAGTAACAGACAACAATTTGTACAAATAGGTGAGCACAAATCACAATTCATGGACATAACTTGTGGTGTGCCCCAGGGGTCAGTTTTGGGACTCAAACTTTTTATCTTATATATAAATGACATATGCCAAGTATCAAAAATTCTGAAATTTATTTTGTTTGCGGATGACACAAATATCCTTTGCACTGGTGAGAATTTTCAGCAGGTTTTAGAGGTGGTCACAACAGAAATGAAAAGGTAACACAGTGGTCCAACAAAAATAAATTCTCTAAATCTGAAAAACACATCGGATATCGGGATATCAGGCTTGTTGTTACGAGCTATTCGGTCTCTGTACGACCGTTGTGAGAGTTTGGTTCGTATTGCCAACACTCGGTTGGAGTCATTCCCAGTGAGAGTTGGACTCCGCCAGGGCTGCCCTTTGTCACCGATCCTGTTCAAAATTTTTATGGACAGGATTTCTAGGCGCAGCCAGGGAATGGAGGGTGTCATGCTTGGTGACCACAGGATCTCATCTCTGTTGTTTGCAGATGATGTTGTCCTGTTGGCTTCATCCAGCAATGACCTACAGCTCTTGCTGGGACAGTTTGCCGCTGAGTGTGAAGCGGCTGGGATGAGAATCAGCACCTCCAAGTCTGAGTCCATGGTCCTCAGCCGGAAAAAGGTGGATTATCCTCTCTGGGTTGGGGACAGGCTCCTGCCCCAAGTGGAGGAGTTTAAGTATCTTGGGGTCTTGTTCACGAGTGAGGGGAGAATGGAGCGAGAGATCGACAGACGGATTGGAGCAGCATCTGCAGTGATGCGGACGTTGTACCGGTCTGTTGTGGTGAAGAGGGAGCTTAGTTCTAAGGCAAAGCTGTCGATTTACCAGTCAATCTACGTTCCTACTCTCACCTGTGGTCACGAGCTTTGGGTAATGACCAAAAGAATGAGATCGCGGATACAAGCGGCTGAAATGAGCTTTCTCCGTAGGATTGCTGGACTCACCCTCAGAGATAGGGTGAGGAGCTCAGTCATCCGGGAGAGGCTCAGAGTAGAACCGCTGCTCCTCCACATTGAAAGGAGTCAGTTGAGGTGGTATGGGCATCTGATCAGGATGCCTCCTGGACGCCTCCCACTTGAGGTGTTTCAGGCACGTCCCACTGGGAGGAGACCCCGGGGCAGACCCAGGACTCGGTGGAGAGACTATGTCTCCCAGCTGGTCTGGGAATGCCTTGGTATCCCCTCTGAAGAGCTGGAGCACGTGGCTGGGGAGAGGGAAGTCTGGGCTTCTCTGCTTGAACTGCTGCCTCTGCGACCCGGACCTCCAGAAAAGCGGTAGAAGATGGATGGATGGATCTGAAAAACAAAACAAACAAACAAAAAACCAAAACAAAACAAAGATAATGTTGTTTGGACATTATAAAATGAATCATGAAATAATGGTAACGATAGATGATACCAGAACTGAAATAGTACAGGAAAATAAGTTTCTGGGGGTGACACTAGACATTAAAATCTGCTGAAAACCTCACATCAGTAACATCCGGGCCAAGCTGGCAAAATGTATAGGGATACTGGGGAAGATGAGACACATTTTGGACTATAAATCATTATTCTTACTGTACAATTCTCTGTTTTTACAATATCTTAACTACTGTGTAGAGGTCTGGGGAAACACCTATAAGACCAACCTACAGCCAGTATGCACATTACAAAAAAAGCTATAAGGATGATAAATAATGTAGGATATAGAGACCATACCAACTCATTGTTTTTAAAGTCACATGCCATAAAGTTCATGGATTAATGTACAGGATTGCCCTGTACATTACTTGTGCAGGGCAATTAATAATCAACTCCCAACTAATACACAAAAAATAGTCAAAAAAAGAGACAATGATTATAATTTGAGAGGAGACTTAAAACTTTACAAAACCTAAGGTACGAACAACTAAGAAAAGTATGTGCATATCTGTCTGTGGGGTGGATTTGTGGAATCATGTACAACGCTTGGACAATTTAAACAAAAACTAAAGGAAGAAATACTCCAAACATATATACAAGATGACATGTAAAATCACATAAGGATTGTCATATCCAGTCTGTGTTGCGTTGTTGCTTAGTTTTTTCTGACACATTTTGTCTTAGCTTTGTTCCGAATTGTAATCGCTCTTGTTTTGTTTTTTCTTTTGAATTCTTGGATGGAATATGGGTGGGCAATATAAGCTGCGGCCTCAGCCATCACCCATTTCGGATAACTTATATTGAACTGTATAATCAGAGGAGTTATTGTTTAATTTGACCTTGCTGGATTTTTTCTCTTTTTTCCCCTTTGTTATATTATTCTGTTTCTTTTAATCTATCCGAAATAAAGATTCATTCATTCAAAAAAAACAAAACAAAAAAAACAAAAAACACTGGAGCTGGAACTGAAACTATGTACAAACAGAAATCAATTCAAAAAGAGGTATAAACATTTGCTAAAAGGATATATGTTAGAGGCATAATATTAATATGTAAGATGCACTAAACTCACTCTGGGACACTATGGTATGGTAGGTGGGACGGTACTGTGTATATCTGTGTTGTTTAGGGCTGGGTATACAGTGGGGAAAAAAGTATTTAGTCAGCCACCAACTGTGCAAGTTCTCCCACTTAAAAGGAGAGAGGTCTCCAATTTTCATCATAGGTATACCTCAACTATGAGAGACAAAATGAGAAAAAAAAAATCCAGAAAATCACATTGAAGGATTTTTAATGAATTAATTGGTAAATTCCTTGGTAAAATAAGTATTTGGTCAATAACAAAAGTTCATCTCAGTACTTTGTTATATACCCTTTGTTGGCAATGACAGAGGTCAAACATTTTCTGTAAGTCTTCACAAGATTTTCACACACTGTTGCTGGTATTTTGGCCCATTCCTCCATGCAGATTTCCTCTAGAGCAGTGATGTTTTGGGGCTGTCGCTGGGCAACACAGACTTTCAACTCCCTCCAAAGATTTTCTATGGGGTTGAGATCTGGAGACTGGCTAGGCCAATCCAGGACCTTGAAATGCTTCTTACGAAGCCACTCCTTTGTTGCCCAGGCAGTGTGTTTGGGATCACTGTCATGCTGAAAGACCCAGCCACGTTTAATCTTCAATGCCCTTGCTGGTGGAAGGAGGTTTTCACTCAAAATCTCATGATACATGGCCCCATTCATTCTTTCCTTTACACGGATCAGTCGTCCTGGTCCCTTTGCAGAAAAACAGCCTCAAAGTATAATGTTTTCACCCCCATGCTTCACAATAGGTATGGTGTTCTTTCTCCTCCAAACACGACAAGTTCAGTTTTTCCAAAAAGTTCTATTTTGGTTTCATCTGACCATATGACATTCTCCCAATCCTCTTCTGGATCATCCAAATGCTCTCTAGCAAACTTCAGACGGGCCTGGACATGTACTGGCTTAAGCAGGGGGACATGTCTGGCACTGCAGGATTTGAGTCCCTGGCGGCGTAGTGTGTTTCTGATGTAGCCTTTGTTACTTTGGTCCCAGCTCTCTGCAGGTCATTCACTAGGTCCCCCCATGTGGTTCTGGGATTTTTGCTCACCGTTCTCGTGATCATTTTGACCTCACGGGGTGAGATCTTGGGTGAAGCCCCAGATCGAGGGAGATTATCAGTGGTCTTGTATGTCTTCCATTTTCTAATAATTGCTCCCACAGTTGATTTCTTCACACCAAGCTGCTTACCTATTGGAGATTCAGTCTTCCCAGCCTGGTGCAGGTCTACAATTTTGTTTCTGGTGTCTTTTGACAGCTCTTTGGTCTTGGCCATAGTGGAGTTTGGAGTCTGACTGTTTGAGGTTGTGGACAGGTGTCTTTACTGATAACAAGTTCAAACAGGTGCCATTAATACAGGTAACAAGTGGAGGACAGAGGACCCTCTTAAAGAAGAAGTTACAGGTCTGTGAGAGCCAGAAATCTTGCTTGTTTGTAGGTGACCAAATACTTATTTTACCAAGGAATTTACCAATTAATTCATTAAAAATCCTTCAGTGTGATTTTCTGGATTTTTTTTCTCATTTTGTCTCTCATAGTTGAGGTATACCTATGATGAAAATTGGAGACCTCTCTCATCTTTTAAGTGGGAGAACTTGCACAATTGGTGGCTGACTAAATACTTTTTTGCCCCACTGTAGATGTATGGACTGTATGCATGTAGGGATGGATCGGTGTCAATGTTGATATGTATAAAATATAGTTAATTGTCTACTTGGGGTCTTAATTGAGGTAATATGTATATATTTCACGTGGGTTGTATTTAGGGAAAAGAGTTGGAGTAAATAAGTGTTAACTTCTTCCTTCTCCCTTTTGAGCACTGTAAGTCCCTCTCCCTCCCTCCCTCTCCCTCTCTCTCGGAAAAGCCACCTCCATCTATCCACCAGGGGGTGGGGATCGTTCCCCTGGACAGCACTGTTACTGTGAAGGAGGTGCTTCTGGCTGTGGCCGAGCAGGTGGGCCATGATGCGATCTGCTTTGCGTCCCGAATGAATAGAGCTGTAGTTGCATTTCTGGCTGCTGAAGAGGATGTCCACACACTGGTTGCAAGCGATGTTGTTATCGGGGAAACGTATGTACAGGTGTCCCCCTTATCTGTCCCATCAACGCGTATCACCGTCTCAGGTGTTCCACCTTTCATCACTGACGAGCAGTTGGCGACGGAGCTCCTCAGATTTGGGAAGTTTGTGGGCCCGTTTAGAACTCTGACTTTGGGATTCAAGGAGACCAAGTTAAACCATGTGAAATCACTCAGGCGACAGGTGTTCATGTTTTTGGACTCGCCAACTGCGACTCTGGAAGTGTCCTTCCATGTCAAACATGGGGACGGCTCCTATATGGTGTATGCGAGCTCAGGACAGATGAAGTGTTTTAAATGTGGAGACGTGGGCCATAAACAGTTCGCTTGTCCACACAGGCAGCGGGCGGGGAGCTCTGATGGAGCCGCGGCTGGTGCCGGCGGTGCGCCCTCCGCTCACGCCGCTGCTGCGGACGGCGTGGCGGGGCCTTCCGCCGCAGCTGAGGCTGCCGGCGCGGCCTCCGCTCCCGCCGCTACTACGGACGATGTTGCGGGGCCTTCCGCCGGTCCTGCTCCGGAGCCTGCCGCTGTGTCTGTGGACAGCCCAGCTGTGTCACCCGCAGCCCAGCTTACGGCCGGGAGTGTCGCTGGTGATGGCGCCCAAACTGTCACTGATGGTGCGTCAGAATCTCGCTGTGTGACATCAGCAGCTGTGCTTCCGGAGGCTGCCATTGTTTCACAGCAGGGGACGGAACAGCGACAGTCAGCTGCTGTGGGTGGCGTCCAGGAAAATGTGGCCCATGATGAATCCACTGGCCCAGATGAACCAAACAGTCAGCTGAGTTGTGCTGACGAGGAAATGGAATCTGATCCTGACACTGTCTAATACTGAGTTTATTGAGGCAAAATGCAGTACAAACACGAGTTTGTATTCACTGGAAGAAATAAATGCTTTTCTGGATGAAACCTATAACAAGGCCATTAAAGTCACTGACTACTTCAGTGACACTGATAAATTCATTAAGTCTGTTAATGTGCTAAGAAGGCAGGTTGGTCTTGACCTCCTGGATGAAAGGAAACGTTTTCGCCTCAAGAAACACCTGACAGCCCTGCGTAAAGCAGCAGGGGGAACAGGGGTCAAGCGCGCCCGACAGAAGGAATAAATGGCGGTCGTTCCTCTGCCTGTTTTACACATTTTTGGGATATTGTTCGATCAGACTTTTATATGACGTTTCTAATTGACTATAATTGACTGTCACGGAACTGGATCTTTACCGGTCTCCTGCTGACGCGCAGCACTATCTTTGCTGCCCGAGGACGGGGACTTGGCCTGGCTTGAAAACGGGTGGCCTGTGGCTCTTCTTTGCACGGACTACAAGGTCACGGTTTACTTGCCTGCAGGGCATGGATGCCCCAACGTTTTCTTTCTACAATCTGGACGAGTCTGCTGCAAAGATGACTTGCTTGAAAATCCCGCATGGTCTAAGGACTACAATCCATCTGAGATGAGGAAAATGTCTCTGGGACGTACAGCGGAACTGGCTGCGGGCGCAAAGCGCTATCTCTGCTGCTGGAGGAAGGGGACTTGGCCTTGCTTAAGAACTGGAGGTCTGTGGCTCGTCTTTGCACGGACTACAAGGAAGACTCGGACTACTGCCACTGGCTATGTGGAATGGGTGGACTGCAAGGAATACTTTGTGTTGTGTGGGGGAGGGGGATGACTTATGTTTGCACTTTTCCAATGTGAGACACTTGGTGGAATGATATTGGTGCTCTTACATTTTCTTGAATTGTGCAATAAAGGCATTTTTTAAAACTCAAAACTCTCTCCCTCTCTCTCTCTGATACTGGAGAAGTTTTAAATGCACCACAACAAATCCAAAGAGCCTTTGTCTGCTCTATATCCAGCTGGTCCAGGTGACAATCAGCAGCTGACATGAATGCAACGCACCCATAGTCTAGCGTAGCTCTCATTAGACCTCGATACACCCTCAACAGAGAGGCCCTAGAGGCCCCCCAGACCCATCCTGACAGACATCTCAAAATGTTATTTTTTTTTTTACATTTTCCTTTAGTTTTTTCAGTATGCTGCTTCCAAGTTAGTTTCTCATAAAACAACACACCTAAATACCGAGTTACCTTTACTCGCTCTAACTTTTGGCCATAAAGTTGTAAAGAAATTTCTTTATGACTTTTAGAGAAGCAAATTATTTGTGTCTTTGAGACCGATAATTTAAAAGTCCATAGGTTTGCCCATTGTTCAACCTGGTCTATTGCTGCCTGCATTTTCCTCTGAATGTACACAAGATTATGTCCCCTTATCCATAAGGCCCCATCTTCTAGATATAAGGCTTTCCCTATGCCACTATTGATTCCTTCAAAAATATCATTAATCATATTAAACAAATCAGGGCTACACACGCTGCCTTAGGGGGTACCATTTTCAACTTGATATATTTGGGAGTACTCTATACCAACTCTTACCTCAATCATTCTGTCATACAGGAAATCTAATACCCAACTGTATAAAATACCATCAGTACCAAGTTGATTTAATTTAATCAGCAACCCTTCTTTCCACAGCATGTCATACACTTTTTCTACATCAAAGAAGACAGTTATCACATTTTCCCTATTTACCTGGGACTTCCTAATTTCAGATTCTAGGTGCAAAATGAAATCCATAGTATTTCTCCCTTTTCTTAACCCACTTTGAAAAGGAGAAAGACATTCCCTCCCTTCCAAAATGTAAGTGAGCCTTTCAGTCACCATTCGTTCCATTGTTTTCCCTAACTGTGAGGTAAGAGCTATTGGCCTATAATTATTGGGATCTGATGAATCTTTCCCTGGCTTTAAGATTGGTACGATAACTGATTGCTTCCATGCTCCTGGAATTTTCCCAGTTTCCCCAACTTTATTAAATAACTTTAATACTGTTTGAAGTGCACTCTCTTTCATGTGCAACAACATCCTACAACATACGCCATCCTTCCCTGGTGAAGATTGCTTTGTTTTCAGAATAGCCCTTTTCAATTCCAACAGAGTGAATGGCAAATCTATCGAGTCCCTTGACGTATTTTTCCTTATGTTTACATGTGGGTGTTGAGATAAAGTGCTTTCCCTGCTTTGTCTAATTGTGTTTGGTAGGTTTTCTGAACTATGAATCTTCACTAAAGTTTGTGCCAAAAGTTCTGCTTTATCTATATTGGTGATAGCTATTTCCCCATTACTCTCCAACACTGGTATTTTGTATTCTCTTCTAATGCCACTCACTTTCTTAATCATTCCCCAAATATCTGATAGCTGTGTTTCGCTTCCTATTGTATTACAATACTGTCTCCAAAATAAACGCTTAGTTTTGTTTTCTGACGATTGCCTGATGGCGTTTGCACTCAACCACTGCTTCCAAAGTATGATGCTTTTTCATTTGCCTGAATGCCCTATTTCTGTTTTGCTTTATTACAATTATCATCCCACCAAGGAAGATTCTTTCATTGTCTATAGCCTGTACTTTGTTATCGCTTGATTTGCTGACTCTATCATAATCGCACTGATACTTTGCTAAATTTCTCCCCATCAACTCTATGCAGCTGCTCACATCTAGTCTTACACAGATATTTGAATTTATCCTAATCTGCCTTATCTAATTTCCATCTTGTGCCAGATTGTATCCCTTCTTCTCCCACTTCTAGACCAATTTTAACTCTTACTGGGTAATGATCACTACTATTAGCTGACAGACTTAATACTTCTTCTCAGTGTTGCTAGATGGGAAATGTTGAAGTAAAGTATCGTACCAGTGGCTTAAAATTATCACATTTTGAGGAAAATTATCGTATGCACCCAGTTTTCATTCTGACATGGCTCAAGACCATCTGCTTCAGTAACACATTATCACAGATCGTGTATATTACAGCCTATAATGCAGTTTTACCTTTAGATAATCTTGTGGTGACCCAGCACACTGCGAACGGACACTATCTCACACTCATCAGGGCTGGAGGAAACGGAGGACAATTTACATATGGACAGAGAGCCCCAGGGGGCAATCAGACGGGACTGTTACGTATGCGTCCTCGGCGAGGACGTCCGGGCCGGGCGCTAGCTGATGTCATGCTAATGATGTGTATTGACTGATGTGTATTAGATGACAATCACTATGCTAATGTACCATGCATTCTCTGTCTGTATAACGTGTATAAAAGGGCTTGTTATACATGCCTCAGCAACGCAAAAACTCTCCTACCAGACACACGGCCCCAGCGGGCAACGCTGGGGTCCACTGGCTGTATTTATGTTAGAGGGTCAATAAAGAACCTGCGTCGACCTACGCTCGTGCCTCGCCTCCACATCCTTCCCTTACACCCTCTACAATCTAACAGATTGATTGAAAAAAAAAAAAAAGCTCCTCTTGGAGACCAGCGCCTCGACCTGTGTGGAGTACTGGATAAGCCCCTGGCCTGCACTGAACAGCCCAGAATATCAGTCATACTTAACTATCTTCTATATGGCTTCTGTTGACTCATCATATATCAAGGTCTTGCTTCATAAATATTTTGAGAAGTACTCTGTTTATACATTAGGAATAAACATCAATCAATCTGCCTAAAGTACTACTAAAATTCCTCTGATAATTGAAGCAGAAATCTGTTTCACAGTTTTATTGAGAACCACAATCCGGTGACATTTTTGCACAAACATTTGCACATTGCAGCAGCAACAGAAACCTTTAGTGCTAATGCCAACAACAGGTTTGAACCACCCAGTAAAACTGGGGTCTGTTTCCCCCCCATTCATTTCTTAACCTGCTGGTAATGTTGCTTACTTGTTGAGTCTGCCGTGTCTGCATTAGTGCTGTAACATATGCAAATGATTCGATCGAGTGTACTAGTTTTTATTTGTGAATGGACTGTACTGAATCACTCACCAGGACTGTATTGAAAGCCAGGGATCACAAGCTGAATCACCCACCTGAGCAGCAAACAAGCCCCGCCCGCTCTGTTCAGCTGACTCAGACAGTTGGAGCTCCTGTCCCACTATTTCTCACTGATCTTTTTAGCTTAACTCAGTATGTTTCAGTGAACTGTGGATCCCATCAGTAGCCTCCATCCAAGGCTGCCTCTCTGCTATCGCCACAGAATCTTCTGTCTCCTTCCACGAGCCTGTGCGTGTGAGATGATGTCTAAAAACAAGTGTAGCATGTATGTGCACTTTGCACAGGATCTGTATTCTGGCTGTGTTTACTAATGTATTAACTTAGCCGCATAATGAAAGGGTCAAATTATCGTACATGATGGGATTTTTGAAATTATTGATCGTACATCATACAGAAGGCAAAATTATCGTACAAATACGATAATTATTGTACATCTGGCAACACTCTTCTTTTTGGCGGGGGCAACCAGCATAAAGGTGCATTACTGCTATCCAGCATTGGAGTGTGGGCCAGACTTTGCTATTCAAACAAACCCGGGGGTGGGGGGGGCAACAAAAAGCCTATATCCTGTTAATCAGCCCTGTATCTTTAAGGTTAATCAGCCCTGTATCCTTTTCCCTGCTGATTAGTGCAGATCTGCAGGATTTAACACCTCCGAACACCACCGCATAGTTCCTCCTCATGGCTGTCATTCAAAAAAAATGGCCAACACACCAATTTATCACATCCTTTTTCATGTAAATTAGAAACATTCTTTTGTAAATGTGAGGATTTTTCTCATAAATTTACAGGATTTTCCTGCAGAGTTAGAGCCATTTTACTCAGAAATGTGCAGCTTCTTACTTGAAAATTTGCAGCTTTTTATGATTCATAATTTTGCAGGTTTTTCCTATTGAATTTAGAACTTTTCTTACTCTTGAATTTGCAGTTAAAAATTTAAGCTTAAACTTGGAGCATTTTACTCATATCTTATATTTGCAGCGTTTTAGGTTGTAAACAGTTGGAAATTTACACCTTTTGTCTTTTTGCTATAGTTGCAGCTTCTTACCCATAAAATTCCACTTTTTTTGTTCAGAAATTGGCAGATTTTAACTGAGACTTACACACCTTTTTTTTTTTTTTTCTTTTTTTGTCAGGTCAGGCATTGGCTTGCTTGCTACAGGATAACCATGAAAACCAGTACTACCTGTCTCATGGGTCGGGCTGTTGGCGACTCAACAGGCATCCCCACCCTTCCGAGGGCATGGAGGGTGAAACAGGGCATCCTGGCAGAACTAAAAACAATATCTGCCACAGGTCTGTGGTGGACCACTCCCAGTTACACGGGCTGAGACTGGACATCCTGGCAGATAAACACATCTGTTGCAAGGTCTTTGGTGGACTGTGCCAGTCGGTGCATTGTGACATGCACTACACAAAGAGCAGAGATAAACAAACCTATCATCTGGTCAGTCACTGCAACAAATACTGGAGTCAGTTTGTCTTGGCTTGTCCTTGCCACTGATAATACCTTTATCTGCCAAGAATGTGCTGCTAGTCCAACAAAAGCTAGCAGTACTCAAATACTTCGCAAACAGTTTCGTGAAATGGTCAATCAGAAAGCAACTCATACCGGCTCGGACATCGCCCAGACTTACAAGGTCCGTGCTGATCTGTTCACACTCTGACAGGCAGCGAAAAGTAAGCTAGGAGCAGGAAGACAAAAGAAGAGGAAAACGGCAGCCTTGTGTGTTGGACGGAACATCACAGCGCCCAGAAAGACAGACCGTGCTTGTGGCCCTGGAAATGAACAGGTACAATGTAGACATAGCTGCACTTAGTGAAACAAGATTGCCTGGATATGACGGCTTGGAAGACCATGGGTACATCTTCTTTTGGAGTGGGACATCAACTCAAGAAAGGAGAGAAGCAGGAGTGGGCTTTGCAGTTAGAAAGGAGATAGCAGCAATGCTTGATGAGGAACCGGTGCCAATCAATGACAGGATAATGACTATGAGACTCCCACAACAGAGGAAGATGTATGCCACACTCAGTGTATATGTACCAACAACAACCAACACAGAGGAGGTGAAAGAAGAGTTCTACAGTAATTTATGTGAGACTATCAGGCATGTACCGACTGATGACAGGCTGATACTCGGAGATTTTAATGCCAGAGTTGGTTCGGACACTGAGAAATGGAAAGGAGTGCTAGGCAGTCATGGAGTAGGCAAGTGCACTGCTAATGGAGAACTTCTACTTGCACTATGTTCAGAATACAACCTTGTGATAACCAACACTCTAGTTAAGCACAAGGACACACACAAGAAGACATGGATGCACCCAAGATCCAAGCACTGGCACTTATTAGACTACATCATAGTCAGGCAGAGAGACATAAGGGATGTATTGGACACCAGAGCAGAGAGGAGTGGACTGTGGTACTGATCATGTTATGCTGAGATCTAGATTAAGGATTTGCAGACAAAAACAGCACTACAGGACGGGTGCGAAGCCACCACGGAAGCTAAACACTAGTGCACTGAAAGGCCAAAAGAAGCAGGAGGAACTTACACAGGAAATGGATGAAAACTTGAAAGACTGGGACAGCAACAAGTCAGAGAATGACAGAAGAGAAATGGGCAACACTGAAGGATACGGTGTATCAGACTGTGAGTGATGTATTAGGCCACCCTGAGAGGAAACATCAAGATTGGTTTGATGAGCATGATGAACACCTGAAGAAACTACTAGAAGTGAGGAATACAGCTAGGCAGGAAGACCTACAGTGTAACACAAGGTCGGAGAAGAAGAAATGCTCAAAGGCTCAGAGTGAGCTACAGAAGTACACCAGAGAGATGAAGTCCAACTGGTGGGATGAAAAAGCGGAGTAACTTCAA